>JAPPVO010000019.1:168214042-168553006 GCA_030407325.1 Camellia japonica | reverse complement strand
AGAACAGAAGGGCCAAGGTGGTAAACATCAAACTTAAAGGGCCAAAATGCGAAGGATTGTAAACATGAAGGGCAAGGTGGTAAAAATCAAACTTAAAGTGCTAAAGTGAGAAATATTGCAAACATGAAGGGCCAAAGTAAGAAAAATCAAACTTAAAGGGCCAAAGTGAGAAATTGGTGAAACTTTAAGAGGGCAAAGTGTAATTTACCCTTATTTTTAACTTTTTAAGTAAAAAATGACTTTTTTAATAAGTAAATTACACTCACCTCTCATGAGGTTTAAAAATAATGCATTTAGTTTTATATTTTTGATATAATTATAATGACATCTATCAAGGATTTAATTCACATAACATCTTGATCTTTTTTCTTCAGTAATTTGTTAGATGTAAAAATGGCGTTATCATCAATTTTCTATTAAAATATATATATTTATCTTTATTTATTTCAGTATCTATCCACCATTAGCATTAATTTTGAAAAATTTAACCAAATGCCCCCAATGGCGAAACTACATTGGGAGTAAGGTGGACAAACGTTGGGTTGGACTACTACATAATAAGGAATTTTGTGTCTACCCAAGTCCAGTCCAAAAAATAATTATAAATCTCAAACAAACCCGTCGGGTTATTTGTTAAAAAAAATTAAAACGTTCCATAATTAAATTCAATCACATGTTATATTTCCTAAATAAATATATTGGTATCTTTATAAATTGAAAGATATAGTGTATAAATTGAAGGATTACTTAAATAAATTCAATCACACATCATCAGAAATGTGAGTTTCAATAAAATCAACGAAGATAAAGTCTAGATCCCCTCAAAAAATATATTTTAATCTATTATAAATAAATAATTAATTAATTATTGAATAGTGAGTCTGGCCAGTTTGAGCTAGGTTGAAAGTATAAATTCCAAGTCCAAGCCATTAATCTTTGAGGCTGAAAATATTGGCCTAGTCTGGCCCTATGGGTTAAAACAATCTTCCCAAGCCTTAAAAAATAAGACTAGATTAGACAAGCTGGGCAGGCTAACGGACCGATGTTCACCCCTAATTGGAACTAGAGTTGTAACGTCCCAAAATAAACAGACATTTAAATCCATAATAATAATTTGTAAGGCATGCGAAAGCCACCATTCTATAGAAGCATATGACATTATGATATCAGAGTCCCTTGAATCTATCCAAGAATGTATAACATGCTCGACATATACATTGATACAACAACATTAACCTTAGCCCATGATCAAAAGAATAATACTTGAATCTTTGCATGAAAATTCCTTAGAGACTACAAATTTCCAAGGCTTAACCCGGTTATATCAAACGAGTTGAAAATCAATACAAAGAAACCCTTGGCTTAACATAAAACAAAACAACAACCAACTGAGCCTTAAGCTCCATGACCCTGCCAAGTCCTTGTCTTAGCGGAGGCACGCCAATTCACCTAAAAATGGTTTTCTACGTAAGGTGAGCATAAAGTCCAATAGAAGTAATCTTAATAACATGTATGATGCTTAATAATGCCATAAGTTGAATTCATATGGAATATCATGATAAAACATGCATTTTCTCTTTGAAACAGTGCAATGCAAGATTTCCAAAACATCTTTCCAGTAATCCTCTTCAAAATGATAAGATGGTAAATATAATAAATAAACCTCTAAGGCTCGCGTTCATAATAGAAAGCTATACAAGCTATCTATGTCATTTCTTCGGGATTATCCGGATGGATTCAGCACTTACTGCGTGGGTTTCTAGTCTTACACCATGGATACACATACCAACTTAATTACCACACACCTTTATAGCTTCACTATTATATTTACCCTTTCCACTATTACAATACATGTATTTCAAAATAGTAATACGTTTTCAAAATACAAAACATCAGTTTACAAAACCATGCTATGCACAATGAGATGAATGTTTTGTAAATAAGTCAATTGCCTAATCCACATACAGTTTTTAACACACAGTAATGCTATCCTTTACCGATAGCCAAAACTGTTATCTCTAAACACTTACTGAAAGATAACAATAATATTATAACCAACATAATCTCAAATCCAGAATCCCATGATTTTTACAAAATCTCAATGATTTCCAATAACCAACTTCACACTCCTTACGAGTCTTGTGAATCTTAAGAGAAACATTCAATTTCCAAAACTGTTCAAATTGTTTTCCAACAAAACATTGAAAAAAGAGTAAACATTACTTGATACTTTCCAATGATTCAAAGAAAATATTTTTCAACTAGGCCACTTTCCACCAAAAATTCCATAACATTCCCAAATTCCATTTTCTTTCCAAAACAATAACCATTAGATTTCTAATCTCAACCCATAACCCAAAACCATAGTCTTTTCTCAAAATTTATGCATTTTTACCTATATAATCCAAAACCTAACTTTTCAAAAACCTATAACTAAAGGAAATAGCATATCACGAAGTTAAATAACATGTATATCGTTAATAAAACCCCTACTCCAAAGCAAGAAGAGGATAAAACCCAAGCCCAAAATTCGATGGCGACGAAAACACGAACTTTCCATATTAAAATGAAGCCCTCAACATTCTCTACCTTAAAGTCTTAAGTACTAAGGGTGAGAAATGGGTAGAAGTAAATGAAAACCAAGGTTTTATGGTTAAGGAACTTGGAAATAGCGGAACAAAAGATAGAGAAAAGAATATGAGCTCAAAAAGATATTTTTTGCTTTTCTAAGTATTTATAGAATAGGTTCTTCGTGGATGCAAACTCAAGATTGCGGGTGCAACCTATATATTGCGGCCCCTCCTGGGCCACACACTTTTCTCCCATACACAAACTTGAAGACACATTTTGGTCGCGGCCTAGTTGTGGTCCATCCTGGGCACGTCTCTCAACAAAACACATTATGAGCGCGACCAGGACCATCGCAGTTGCAACTAGCCAAACTGGGCATGCTCATAGGTTTCAATGTTCTACACCAAGGTTCCCGGCAACAAAAGAGACCCAACACCAAGAAAATAACCCATAACAGGTGTTAACCCAAAACAAATGAATATGAAAGGTCAGGTCTTAACCTGAACCGTAACAAGAATGCCATGACTACCCGAGATTTTGACAATTATTATCTCTAATATTCATAACTGTTATTGTAACGCCCCAACCGTGCACACATCATCGATATTGTCTGCTTTGGGCCACGCCCGCACGGATTTGTTCTTCCCAATGGGTCACCCATCCCAGAACTACTCCAGTTTAAGCACGCTTAACAGGAGAGTTCTGCTAGGGATCTCACTATACTGGAAAAAGCCTTGATGCTATGTAAGGGTCTAGATTTTTACTTTTATAGCCCAAGAACTCCCCCTCCATTCTTGATGTGAGACATCAGGGCCTTACAATCCACTCCTCTTAGGGCTGCACGTCTTCGTGCAGTAGCCTGCCAGCTCACAAGCCCGCCCACATGCACCAAGAGACACTAGGGGCCCACACTCGGTACTCCGGAGAGTCGACTCTGATACTATTTGTAGCGCTCCAACCCTTCACACATCATCGATATTGTCCACTTTGGGCCATGCCCGCACGGATTTGTTCTTTCCAGTAGGTCACTCATCCCAAAACTACTCCAGCTTAGGCACGTTTAACTGGGGAGTTCTGCTAGGGATCTCACCACCCGGGAAAAGGCCTCGATGCTATGCAAGGGTCTAGGTTTTTACTTTTATAGCCCAAGAATTCCCCCTCCATTCCCGATATGGGACACTGGAGCCTTACAATTATATTATGTCTAATATATAATGTGATCATCTTCTAATTATCTAAAAATCATTTTTTAACTCTCTATTTGGTTATTTGTTACAATTTTTAGTCAATTTTATTTATAATAGAGGTACATGTTACTTCTTTTTTGTTTTTGTTTTTTTCTTTTTATTTTGAAAATTAAAGAGATATGTATGCTCTTTTGTTTATTAGATTATGTTAACTAGCAAACTGATTTAAATGGTGGTGTAATCAATTATATGTTGAGATATAATTAGTAGTTTAAAATTTAAAAAGGAATTAAAAAAATTAACTAATTAAATTTATTTATTTTCTCCACATAAATTACTTTTTTCACAACACTTATGCAAGAAATAGTTTTCTATAAATAATGTACCAAAATTAAAGTGTTGTTTGATAAAATTGAAAATTGAAAACTGAATACTAAATTTTTTTAAGTTGAAAAACTGTTTGATAAAAATTTAATTGCTGAATAAAAATAAGTTGTTTGATATGTTTAATATGAAATTTGTTATTTTTTAATTTTATATCATGTTAATGAGTTGGTGGCAGTGGCGGTGGTAGAGGAGTAGTGCCAATGATAATGATGGTGTAGATAAAGAGATAGTGATTGTGGTGATGATGGATAGGTAATGTAATGGTGATGAAAATAGGTGGTGGCAATGGTGTAATGATGGTGGTGGTTAGTTATGATAACAGTGGCAATAGTTATGTAGACAAGGGTTGTGATGGTGGTAATGATAGTGGTGACTGTGATAGTGATAGTAAAATGATGGTAGTACTTATAGTAATAATAGCAATGGTGATGAAAGTTGTAGTCGTAAAAGAGTGGTGGATGATAGTGATGGTAGTGGTGGTAGAGGCGGTGATGATAGCGGCGGTAGCGGCAGCGGCAGCGGCAACGGTAGTGGTGATGGAATAGGTTATAAGGCTATAATGGTGTATGTTGATATTTATGTATAAATATTTGTAAATTTAATTAGAACTAAGTAAGTTTTTGTCACTTAAATTTTTTTAAATACATTTTAAGAGCTATTTAAAATTTTAAGTGATACCATTTATAGTTATCAAACAAGCATAATATTGAATCAAGTTATCAAATACCACCTAAATCAAAAAATTTAAAAAAATAAAAAATAAAAATAATGCACACAACTTAGCCTCCTAAATATAATTTCTACTTTCGCCCAGGCATCTATGTGTAAAAATATATAAAATTGTGTAAAAAGTTTGTATGAAAATATTTGAAAAAAATATAAAATATATATTGAAATTATCAATAGGATAAAGAATAATTTTAGTCCTTAAAGTATGTATTCTTTGTCATTTTAGTCCATCAAGTTTCAATTTTGTTATTTTGGTCTTCAAAGTTGTCAATTTAGTCATATCTCTAACGTCCGTTTACATTTATAACAGGAAAAATATTTTATCATTGGGCAAAAGACAATTTTTGTCCCTAAAGTATGAGTTTCTTGTCATTTTAGTCTCTCAAGTTTTAAATTTTGTCATTTTGATCCTCAACGTTATCAATTTGAGTTAGAACCAAATTGACAACTTTAAGGATTAAAATGATAAAATTTAAAACTTCAGGAATTAAAATGACAAGAAACACATATTTTAGGGATCAAAATTATCTTTTATCTATATTTCTGTTATCAATGTAAATGGACGTTAGATTTAAGACTCAATTAACTTAAATTGACAGTTTTGATGATCAAAATGACAAAATTAAAATTTAAGGGATTAAATAAAAAATAACACATACCTTAAAAATTAAAATTGTCTTTTATTCATATTTTAATTTAAAATTTTACTGAAACAATGACATTGTCACAAATTTTATGTGCATCTCACACCAAGTGATTGCTGAGACTCCCCTAAAATTTGCGATTTGTTAGTAAAAATGCTAGTGTTCCTAACTTCCTAGGCACTATTGTCACCACCAACCACTATTAAATTGAGATTCAAAACTTTAATCCAAGCTAAAATAATCAATATTTGAGCTGAAATTAGGGAATCACATACCTCTTGCATGATTCCAAGAGATAGTGTTTGAGGGATTGTTTGGAAAGTTTATCTAAACCGGTCTAAATCAGTCACACTAATGATTTTTGTCCAAGTCTTGTATCACCCATACCATCCAATTAAAGGGATCGCCAATAATTTTTAAAATTTTATGACCACGACATTTGGTTTTGATATCAACTCATCAGTATTCACGATATTGATACATGTTGAAAGTGATCAATAAAGAAAAATTCTCTGAAATGTAATGTATATGTAATTTTATTATAAAACTACATAATTTTTACAAATTTATATAAATGATCTTACAAAAAATACGTAGTTGAATACAAATTCATATAAATTTTAAGTTTTTATGAACTTACACTAATTTGTATTCAACTTATACATTTTTATGAGATCATTCATATAAATTTGTAAAAACTTACATAATTTTATAATAGAATTATATACGATATGCATTCCATGGAGCATTTCCTGTCAATAAACTGACTAATATGGTCGAGAAAAAGTAAATTAGTGTAGAATTATCCAAAATTAGTGTAGAATTATACACGTCAATTTATAATAGAATTATCCAAAACACAATTTTTTTTAATCTCATAAAATAACTAAATAGTTTGAAAAATTAACCAAAATAGCCAACATCCCAAAGGAGGGCTATTAGTATGTAGGGGTGCTCAGTGGATATTTCGATCCGCTAAAATCAACCGAACCAAACCGATTTGCCCCATTTTGGACGGATGCGTGATAACAAACGGACAGTTACAGATTAATTTTTTTAAATCTGCCTAGTTTTGGATGGATGACAGATTTGAGATTCCTTTGAAGGCAATCGAATTGCCAAACAGCGAGCACTCCTAGTAATTTACAAGACTTTATGTTTTTAATTTGTTTAGATAATTTGTTTATGTTTTCAATTAAAAAAGGAATTGGGGTACCTGCTGTGCACCCAACACAGGAGGCACTGTTGTGCGGCCCTTATAGGGTTATTTCGGGATCCGTTTTGATAATCCGAATCGTTCATATTTTAGAATACATCGAGTAGAACATACCTGTAAAACATTAAGTTAATTGGATATCGTTAACCCTTTCATCCACTCACATTTGTATCTTGAAAAATAAATGATATTGTGATTTAAAGTATTAAAATAAATACAAATGTTAGTGGATGAAAGGGTTAACGATATTCAATTAACTTAATTTTTTATAGGTATATTCTACTCGATGTATTCTAAAATGTGTATGGTTTGGTTATCAAAACAGACCCCGAAATAAGCCTATAAGGGCTGCACAACAGTGCCTACTGTGCTACGTGCACAGCTAGGAATGACAACAAGCCGGGATGGGGCTAAGGATGACACTCCCCGTCCCCGATCCTCGAAGGTAAAAAAATCTCTGTCCCCGCCTCTGATCCCCGGCAAGGAGCCCATCACTTCCCCCGCCCCCATCCCCTAACAAGGATCAGGTTTCTCCGACCCTAAAAAATCCCCGACAGATCTGTTCAACACATAAAAACTACCAAAAAAATAAATAAAATTAATCTATATAATGGACACGACAGATTTGTTCAACACACACACAACAACTGTTCAGATTAACAACAATCATCAACAAAATCATCAACAACAACAGATATATATACATATAACTTTAAAAAAAAAAAAAATTGTTCATCAACAACATATATATATATATATATATATAGGGAGAGGGGGCCTTCACGATCTGTCCATTGAACAAGACATCCATCGGACCATGATCTGTTCAGATTAGAGGCTTCACGATTCACGATCTGTTCTTCTTTATTTCTTCAGATCTGTTCAAATCAATGGCAACTGTTCTCTCGCTTCTTCATGGACTTTACGGAGGGCTTCAGATCGGTGGTGGTTGTGGATGATGATGTTGATGATGATAAGAAGTGAGAGAGTGAGGGAGAGTGAGAGAGAGATGAGAGACGCGGTGAAAGAAAGAGATCTGAGTCAGTGAGTGAGGAAGAGAAAGATGAGAGACACAGTGAGAGAGAGAAAGAGAGAGAGAAGTGAAACTATGAAAGTGAGATGAGGTTTGGTTTATATATATAGAGGGGTAAAAATGTAATTTCACTTCGGGGACGGGACGGGCTAGGTACGGGGCTAAGACACTTATCCTCATACCCGGCCTGAAACTGATTGGGGATTGATTTTTGAATACCATCCCCACTCCGTTGGGGATATTTTCAGGAAAAAACCGCTCAAATCAGGATCAGGGGGATCGGGTCCCCGTCGGGCCGGGTTCAAATAGCCATCCATATGCACAGCAGCCACCCCAACTCCATTAAAAAATTGTTTAGATATTTTATTGTGTTTTCAATTTGGAAATATTTTTATCAAATGACGAGTGTTGATATTTGATATTTTTGTGTAAAAAATGTAAGGCTTAATTTTGTCAGTTTAAAAAAAAATCAAATTAAATAGTTTTTAAATAATAATAATAATAAGTAATAAAATAGTTTTCATAATACATGGTTTTCTTATATGTTTTTATTATTAGTGTTTGACAATTTACTTGATAATCTTTTGATTATATTGAGTTGAATTATTATCCACAAAAAAAATGTTGACAAGTTGTATTATGTTCAAAATTTGTAAAAGTTTAAACCGACAAACCGATTCGCATCTATCCGTCAATTCGCTCAATCTGCATCCGTCAATCTGGCTAACGGATACAGATTAATTTTTTTCAATTCGCCAATCCAACTTGATGGATGACAGATTAGAGGTTCTCTAACCGCAATTGAACTACGAGCACTCCTGCTAATATGATACTTGCATTTTTAAGTAGGTTTTTTTTTTAATTTTTTTAAAATTGAGAAAAATTGATGCCTTTGATAATCATTACAAAAAGTTTCTTTTTAAAAGTCTTTTTCAAACTGATTATTTTTTTAAAAAAAATTTATCATATTACTCTTATTTTCTAATCACAGAAAAGCAAAAAGATGCCAATAATGACGGATGTACAAAGTTGAGCATAAATCAATCCACAAAATAAGGGGTTGTTTGGGATAATCTAAATAAGTGTATTTTTTGACTTTTTATGAAATATGGGTTGAGTTTGGATTGGGTTTGAAGTGATGTGTTAGAGAGGTGATGTGACTTAAATAAGATGATGTGATTTAAATAGGATAGTGACTTTTTCACTTTTTATCTTTTTCAAGACATGACAAACTTGTCCTAAATATCATTTGCTTGAAAAAGTCAAAACCTAACGATTCCAGCACAACAACTAAAAGCCAAAAAATAGGTAATTCTACAAAAAGCTACCTTTTCTATTTTGGCTATACATATTTTAAATACACCTCCCAACAAACTCTCCATTATTTTTTCACGCCATTTAAATAGTAATTTTAATTTAAAATTATTTTAATAAACTCTACACAATTAATTCCAAAATATCAAAAGTAATCAGCTTACTTATTTTCATTTTTCAGAAAATATTTTTTAAAAAATTCTACATTCTTATTTTTCGTATTTTTTTTATTTTTATTGAATTTTTTAATATTTTAAGCAATTTTTTTATTTTTTAGACACACCTAACATAAATACACCTAAAAAGTAAAAAATTATAAAAAAAATCTTTTAAAAATTCACTAAATACCAAAAATACAAAAAAAATACAAGAATTCAGTACATTTTTTATATTTTTATGTATTTATTAATTTTTTATAATATTTTTTCACAAATTTTTTACTTTTTAAATACATCTAACTAAGGTGCATCTAAAAAAGTAAAAAAAATGTTTAAAATTTAAAAAATATTCACTAAAAACAAAATAATACGAAAACCAAAAAACTCAATTTTCAAAAAACTTAATCCAGAAAACTCAAACCAAACACATTGAATATTTTTTATGTTTGATTAATCCAAACCACTAGCTACATTTGTTGAGTCAAATTCATCAAAACTAAAATAGCAAACTTAATAACTAGTTTGATTGAGTTAAAATTTACTAATTCACTTACTATTTTAACTAAAAAATTGAAAAAAAAACAAACTAACTTGATGGAGATGCTCTAAAAGAATATACATTTTATGTTAAACAATTTACTCTTGTATTTATTTTGTGTTAAATTTTTTTTTTTTTTTTATAATCTCTTGAGTTTGTTACAAATTCATTTTTTTGAGATCTTTTAAACAAGATCAATATTGAATATAAAATTTAAAAAAAAAAACAAATAAAATTCAATCAATCAAAACAATAAAATAGTAATTTTTGTGGAATTATGCCTTCAGTTGTTTCATATGGATAGATCTCCAAAAAATATATGAAATAAAAAAAAATTGTCCAAAGCAGACTATCGAGCATAAAGTTATAACCTGTTGAAATTTAACATGATAAACGATTTGAATAGATGGTTATCTGAAGGTGTAAGCGATTTAAACATGTAGTCCTCTGTTCAAATTATTTATGGCGTTAACACTTCATTAGGTCATTTTTATGCTTGGTAGTCTGTTTTGGACAAATTTTTTCTTTATTCCATGTATTTTTTTTTTTTTTTGGAGAACTATTCATCTAAAATTACTGAAAACAGTTTCAAGCACTTATTTTATGAAAAAAAAAATGTTGTTGCATTGTAATCGAAAGTCAATCTATATGTCCCCGGTATTTGTTTAAATTATTTTAACATCTTTGTTCTAATAATTTTAATCTACATGTTCAAATTATTTTAACCTTCACATATATTTTGTGTTAAAATTTTTTTAAATCTCATAACGAGTTCTACAAATTCATTTTTAACAAAATTGATATCTATAGATTTATTTATTCTAGATCTTTCAAGATCAATATTGAATATGAAATTTCAAAAAAAAATTAATAGAGTAATTTTTCGATTAATCAAAACAGCGAAACAATATTTTTTTTCAGAAAGTAAGCACTCTAAAGCGCCTTTGATAATTTTGTATTGATATCTCAAAAAAATACATTAAATAAAAAAATTGTACAAAACAGACTACGAAATATAAAGTTATGGCATGTTGAAATGTAACATCATATATAATTTGAACAAATAGCTATAAATGATTTGAACAGATAGCTACATGCTTGAATAATTTATGGTGTTAAAACTTCAATAGTCATAACTTTATGCTTGATAGTCCGTTTTGAACAAATTTTTATTATTGCATATTTTTTTCTAGATCTATTGATCCAAAATTATCAAAGGCGGTTTCAAGGGCTTATTTTATAGAAAAATGTTGTTTTGTTGTTTTGATTAACCAAAAGGTCATTCTATTATTATTATTATTTTTTGAAATTTTATATTCAATATTGATTTTGGTTGAAATATCTCGAAAAAAAAATCCACATATATCAATTTTGTTAAAAACATATTTGTAGAAGTCAAGTTATGAGATTTTAAAAAAATTTAGTCCAAAATACACATAAAATTGAAATAATTTGTACAAATAGATTCAAATATTGGGACAAACATATCAAAAAAAGTTTGCATATATAGACAAAATGAAATTCTAACATACACACCTTTGAAAATGGTGTATCATATGCGTCTCTAGTTATATCATTTTTTTCTTTAGTTATAATTAATTTTCTTTTTTAGTTATAACATTATTTTAGTTATGCCTCATATTGTGTTTACTTATGATATATTTTTATTTTTGTAGTTATGACTCAAAAAATATAAAATATGTCATTTTCTTTTTTAGTTATAAAGTACATATGGTGCATACCTTTTGAATGAAAAATGCATGAGACCCCAGTGGGGCTGCTGGGATCTCTTGTGATTGGTCCAAAAAACTTTTTTTTTTTTTGCTTTCAGCCAATGGCAGAGCCCTATGTGGCATTGGGGTTCACTGGGGGTCCCCAGCAAAGTCCCCTTTTGAATGGTGTGTATAGTTTAAAATAATTTGGACAAATAAATAATTTAAACATATAGATATCTAAAGGTGTGAACAAAAATTTGTTTATGGTGTTAAAACTTCAATAAGCCATAACTTTACATTCCGTAGTTCGTTTTCGTTTTAGACAATTTTTTATTTTATTTTATATATTTTTTCAAGATTTATCAATTCAAAATTACCAAAAATTTTTGATTAGTTGAAAAATCAATCTATTAAATTTATTTTAAAAATTGCATACTCAATATTAATCTTATTTTAAAAATTTTGAAAAGACAAATCTACAAGTACAAATTCAAGTTATGAGATTTTAATTTTTTTTAACCCAAAATACATTTAAAATAACAAAAATATCAAAAATTATCGTTATCACCATATGTTTGGACTCTCCAACTAGGAGTGTAATTTTGGCCCGTGGCTCGTGAGCAGCCCGAAGCCCGCCTGCGGTCCGAGGTAGGACCGGCCCGTTAAGGCCCGAACCCAAGCCCAGCCCGAGGCCTTGGGCCAAGGCCTGGGCCATCGTTTTGAAGTTCGGCTCGGCCCGCCCGGCCCACCCGATGCCTAGTGTTATTTTTAATAGAAAATAATAAAATTTTGATAGAAAAAATTTTAAAAAAAATTGTTTAGGCCCGCCCAAACCCGCCCAAAACCCAAGCCTAGGCCGAAGTCTAGGGGCCTGACCAAAGGCCCGCCCGAAACCTGAATACCCCTAGGCCTGGGCCTAGTTTTCTGACCCATGGACCAGGCCGGCCCGGCCCGATTTTTTGACGGGAGCTCACAAGGCCTGACATGGGCCCGGCCCGGCCCGAACCCGGATAGGCCGGGCCGAGCTGTGTCAGACCAAAATTACACCCCTATTTCCAACCCAAAAATGCTTTCCATATGTCCTTATAATTAACAAAAACCAAAATTTAGACCTAATACACAACGCACCACACTACTTGGATTTACCAACAATTTTTCTAAAAAATAACTTTTTAAACTTTTTTTTGTCTGAATTTTTATTTATTTATTTTTTAAACTTTTCAAGTCCCTACAATCTAGTAAAACCTAAAAGTAAAAAAATTGACTGAATTTAAAAAAATAATAATAATACTAAAGACAAGAAGAAAAGAAAATCTACAAAAAAAAAAAAAAACTACCAAAAAAGTAACAGCCACCCCCACTCATAAATGTGTCACAAGATGAATTACATCAAGTTTTTTTTGTTTTTTTTTGCAAATCGGTGGCAACTTCATAAATAAATATCAAATAGGGATGGTTTAGAATGTCCTATATAAGTACTTTTTGATTTTTTAACTAAAAAAATAAAGAAAAAAGCATATATATTTGAAATAATTTTTTAACTTTTTACAAAAAGATAGAGAAAATTATTGATAAATCTCATTTAGAAGTGTTTTAACCTAAGAAGTCCATGAAGGAATTTTTTAACCCATTTAGTCCCATGTATGTATAGTTTTACTCCATGAAGTCTTTTTTCTTAATTTACACTATTTTTTTAGACACTTATGCCCTTATATTTAATTTTGATACTCTTATAAATATTTTTTGAACGGATAGCAATTTTATGATGTGAACATTCATATTTTTAAATTCACATTGGTAGGAATGTAAAATTGGCCCGTGGACGGCCCGAAACCCGCCCACGAGCCGGGGCGGGCCCGCCCCGTTAACAATGTGAATATTCACATTGACATGTTAACATTCACATTAATAGGAGTGTAAAATTGGCCCGCGTCCCGTGGCGGCGCGAAACCCGCCCGCGGCCCATGGGCGGCCCAGGGGCGGGCCCGGTCCTGCCCGTTGACAATGTGAATATTCACATTGACATGTTAACATTCACATTAATAAGAGTATAAAATTGGTCTACGGCCCATGGGGGGCCAAAAGCCCGCCCGCCACCCGGGGCAGGCCCGGCCCGTTGACAATGTGAATATTCACATTGACATGTTAACATTCACATTGATAGGAGTATAAAATTGGCCCGCGCCCCGTGGTTGCCCGAAACCCGCCCACGGCCCGTGGGCGGCCCGGCCCGGCCTGTTAACAATGTGAATATTCACATTGACATGTTGACATTCACATTGATAGGAGTGTAAAATTAGCCCGCGCCTCGTGGTTGCCCGAAACCCGCCCATGGCCCGTAAGCGGCCCGGGGCGGGTCCGGCCCGGCCTGTTGACAATGTGAATATTCACATTGACATGTTAACATTCACATTGATAAAAGTATAAAATTGGCCAGCGACCTAGGGTGGGCCTAACCCGGCCCGTTGACAATGTGAATATTCACATTGACATGTTAACATTCACATTGATAAGAGTGTAAAATTGGTCCGCAACCCGTGGGCGGCCCGAAGCCCGACCACAGCCCGAGGCGGGCTTGGCCCGACCCGTGACAATGTGAATATTCACATTGACATGTTAACATTAACATTGATAGGAGTATAAAATTTGTTCGCTGCCCGAAGCTTGCCCGCGGCCCGGGGTAGGCCCGGCCCCGCCCGTTGACAATATGAATATTCACATTGACATGTTAAAATGCACATTGATAGGAATGTAGAATTGGCCCGCAGCCCGTGGGCTGCCCGAAGCCCGCCTACGGCCCGAGACAGGCTCATTTGGGTCCGGGCTCGAGCATGTCCGAGACCCTAGGTTAGGGCCTAGGTCATCACTTTGAAGCCCAGCCCGGCCCGGCCCATCGGTCCACTTAAGGCCCATTCAAGGCTCGATCTGAGGCCCAGCCCGTCCGAGGCGCAATGTATTTTTTTGTAGAAAATAATAAAAGTTTGGTAGAAAAAATTAAAAAGATTTTAAAAAAAATGGCCAGGCCCGCCCAAGCCCGACCTAAGCTCAAGGCTAGGCCCAGGCCCAGGCCCACCGGCCTGACCCGAGGCTCAATCCATCGGCCCATCCAAAGCCCGAATACCCTTGTGCTAGGGCTAGGGCCTGGACCTAATTTTTTGGCTCGTGGGCCGGCTTGACCGGGCCCGAGAAATGCTCGTTTGGGCCCAAGCTCGAGCCTAGTCCGAGACCCTAGGCTAGGGCCTGGGCCATCACTTTGAAGCCCGGCCCGGCCCATCGGCCCGATTAAGGCCCATTCAAGGCTCGGTCCGAGGCCCGGCCCACGCCGAGGCCTAGTGTCTTTTTTTGTGGAAAATAATAAAATTTTGGTAGAAAAAATTAAAAAGAATTAAAAAAAAATGGCCAGGCTCGCCCCGGGCCCCCACGGGCTGTGGGCGGGTTTCGGGCAGCCACGAGACACAGGCTAATTTTACACTCCTATCAATGTGAATGTTAACATGTCAATGTAAATATTCACATTGTCAACGGGCCGGGCCAGCCCTGGGCCGCTGGCCAATTTTATACTCTTATCAATGTGAATGTTAACATGTCAATATGAATATTCACATTGTCAACAGGCCGGGCCGGGCTCGCCCCGGGCCGCCCATGGGCCATGGGCGGGTTTCAGGCAGCCACGAGGCGCGGACTAATTTTACATTCCTATCAATGTGAATGTTAACATGTCAATGTGAATATTTACATTGTCAACGGGCCGAGCCTGCCCCGGGCCGTGGGCGGGTTTTTGGCCGCCCATGGGCCACAGGCCAATTTTATACTCTTATCAATGTGAATGTTAACATGTCAATGTGAATATTCACATTGTCAATGGGCAGGATCGGGCCCGCCCCGAGCCGCGGGCAGGTTTCGCGCCGCCACGAGACGCGGGCCAATTTTACACTCCTATTAATGTGAATGTTAACATGTCAATGGGCCGGGCCCGCCCCCGGCCAGACTCGAATTTTTCCGGGCACCCACGAGGATCGACATGGGCCGGGCCCCTACACATTGACGATATGAACATTCACATTGACGGTGTGAACATTCACATTAGGAGTATTTTAGTAATTATGTCACCCATAGGACTTATTGAAACATAAGAAAATAATGTGAACTAAATGAAACATAAGTACATTAAAAGGGTATTTTGGTCTTCTTATCTCAAATAGGACTTAATGGAATAGTCAAAAAGAATATGTGTTGGATGAAATAAAATTCTTAGAAAGTGAATTTATCAAAAAAAAGCTCCCAAAAAGATATATAATAAAATATTGTAATCATTCTACCTTTGTTGACTTTTAACTTTTGACTTTTGGATAATTGAATTTAAAGAACAAAATAATAATTTTACCCTGTAGACTTTCCCACAAACTTCCTCCAAATAATATGGATTTTTTGACTTTTTTAGGCCTCGTTTGAAAAATAATAATTTTAGCCTAAAAGTCAAAAAATTACTAAAAAAATCAAAAAACTTATAACACATACAAAAAAGTCAAAATTTTCTTTTTCTTTCGTAAAAAATCAAAAAGCCATTTCAAACATACAAGTTTTTTTACCTCATATTTTAACTAAAAAACTAAAAAGTTCCTAAAATAACATGTTCACAAATGAGGCCTAATAACTTTTTGACCTTTTAGCTTTTGGTAGGTTATGCCATGAAAAACTTTATGATTTTAAAGTAATAAAGTTTTTCATTAATTTGTAAATATTTTCCCTAACTTTCACTCGAATGATATTTTTCACTGAAATTATATTTTTCCCTTCTTTTTTCCTACCTCTTACACAGCATTATTTTTTCAAAACATCAAAAACAAACCTCTACCCTTTCCCCAGATCTCAGCAGCCAAATCCTAGACACAACCAAGTGATCCCATTATAGAAGTGAACCATGTCTTTGAGCACTTTAAAGTGCTGAAAAAAATTAGGTATGAGAGAGATGACTTATCATCACAGATTTATGAAACACAAGAAAAATTCTCAGTACTGGCTAATGATGTTGAAAAAAAAAATTAGGCATGAGAGAGATGACTTATCATCACAGATCTATGAAACACCAACAAAAATTCTCAGTACTAGCTAATGAGTTTTCCAGAGAAATAGCATAGCAGAGAGACCCCTTAATGGCCTTATTTAAACAAATTTTAGTAACTCCAATTTACTACACTTCCTGGGGAGAGACAAAAAAGAATTCCAAACTAGCAACTAGTGATCAAAAACTCTTCCAACCGTAGCAAAATATAGCGTCTATACATGGCAAAAAGAATTAGGAAGTTGCCTGCTTCAGATATGCTATGAGGTCAGCACGCTCCTGCGGCTTCTTCAGTCCTGGAAAAACCATCTTCGTTCCAGGGATGTACTGCACAGAGACCACATACAGACAGACAATTAATTAGTTCATAACTTCCTGTTGTTCGTTTAACGAGTACATGGTGGGAACTTCTCAATACACCCATGTAAATTCTTCTTATACCCACCACATGCATTTTAAACCTTGTACCCTATAAAGAAACACGGATACATATGGGGATTTAGAAGCTCTTGGGCTCACAAGTTCCATGTTAATATTCCGCCCAACATAAAATCTAATAGTGATGCTAATGAACATTCTGTTGAAAGGACACAATCAACAACTTCCATACTAGCTATGCTAATTCCTTAAATTTAAGACGTATGGACACTTCTAATAAGGTGGTATATCTATATTCCTAACACATGTCCAACACTCGTCCAAACATATCCTATTTTTTTTATTTAAAAGAAAAAAAATTTAGATCCGAACAATTGGAGGACACACGTGTCCATTACTTAGACATACATGAAACTAATTATAAATTTGAACAAAATAACTTAGGATACAAATGCTAAGAAAAAAAATCAAAATTTATAGGAACTAGAGTTATGATGCATTTTTTTATTATCTTTGAATGATATGTTCATATATATAATATATAATAAACATATAAAACTATATATCTGTGCATGTTTCCACATGTTGTGTCTTGAATTTTTTAATTATTGTCACGTCGGCGTGTCCGTATTGTATCCGTGTCGTGTCACCTATCCGCATCCTTGCTTCTAAGATGTTAATGGGAGCTGAATTCTAGCATTAGGAGAAATTCCAGTCAACATATCACTCTAATTTTTCACTTGCTAAGCATGATATCAACTTGTACCTCTAAGGATTTAAACAACCCATAACTTTAGAGGCTGGGAAGAACAACAGTGCAAAAAATAATTCCTCAAGCTTCCTTCTTTTGTAGGTTCTACCATGTTAGGCAAACATATTTAAGAAATCAGAAAACTTATTTAAGAAAGAACACCTTCCAAGTATGCAAAGTTCTCACATATGGCAAAAAGTCACCCTTTGTCAGAAGATTAGCCCAGATATGGTGTTTTATAAGCAAAATCTTGCCATTTTACACAAGATGATGTTTTTTAGTATGTGCAGCAGCCCTCTTATTATCTGCCAGAACCCAGTCAACTCAGACCTGATCTGACCTAGGAACCTTAAAATGAAACCCTTATTCCTTCCATATTAATTCTATACCTAATCCATTCAGACCCTCTTAAAACTAAACCTACTTATATCACTTTTCCTTTTGCATAAATCCCAGTGTAAAAAGCACAAGGCAATTTAAAAATTAAGGGTTGGTTTGGAATGTTCTAAAAAAGTGCACTTTTTGACTTATTGGCTTATATGGGTTAGGTTTGGGTTGGGTTTGATGTGATGTGTTAGAGAGGTGATGTGATTTAAATAAGATGATGTGACTTAAATAGGATAGTGACTTTTTGAATTTTTGTATTATTTAGGTCATGCCAAACTTGGCCTAATAATAAAATTAAAAAAAAAGGCTTTCAGTCTAAAAATCCAAAATCAAACTTTCTTTGTCCAAAGATCCAGCTGCAAAAAAACTGTCCATAAGGACATGCTAATGCAAAATGTCCAAACTACCCCTTCATATACATATACCTGGTTAGAATCTCACACTCTTGCGCGCGCACACACACACTCTCTCTCTCTCTCTCTCTCTCTCTCCCTCATCTTTTTCAAAGTCGCCCTTCCTCCATTGCGCCCGTCGGTCTCTCTCCCTCTCTCCATCATCATCGTTTACACCATTTCCCAATCGAAGATTTCAACTCTTCCATGGCAACAGAGCCCCGAGTCAGTCATGACACCGTTGCCCTCACCGACTGAGTTCACTGGCTCATTCACAAATAGAAATCCGTAGCAAAGATGGCGTCGTCGGTGGTGGTGCCATTTCCGATGACAATGTGTTGAGGAAGCAAGTCAGCACTCAATCTCCGACGACAGCATCTGAGATCTGCTATATCTCCGCCGCCATCTAGATCTGCAAACGGTGAAGGCCCATCTTCTTCTTGGTTCGCGGTGGAGATGATTTATCATGTGAACGATGAGGAGTTCGATTACGTGGTATCGGAGATAAAGTTTCGTTCGCTTCTTTCTTTTATGATGTGTTCAACACAAGATCTGTATCTGTTTACCTTCGACGGTCTTTGAGTTCACCTCTGACAATCTTTGAGTTCAGTATCGCCGAAACATGGAAGACGGTAACGTTGCCTTCGGTCTGAAATGGAGATGAGATTAGGTTTCTAAAGATGCGTTGGAGAAAAATCACAAATCTAAGTCCATCTCGGATCACACCAAGAAGTCTTAGAAGGTACAACCAGACACACACTCTTTCTCTCTCTCTCTCTCTCTCTCTCTCTCAGAAAGTAAAAAGTAAATCGCAGAGGCTAGTTGATTTTTGTAATTTGTGTTGTGTACATGAAATAGTGATTGTGAGTGTTTCTATTACAGCCTCAAGCATCTCAGAGGAGTGAAGGTTATTGACTATTGTTTTGTCATCCACCTAAGGAACCCTAGAGCTCCTGTTTAAGCCTTAGAATTTTTATTTTTTTGTTGATTGTTGATGTAGAGTTATTGTTGTTGTTGTTTTTGTTGAACAGATAGTGGAATGAAGTATTTTGTTTTTATGGTTGCACAGATTTGTTACATCTCTGTTCAAATATGTAAGAATTTGAACAGATCTATAACAAATTTGTTCCAAAAATTGAACAGATATGTAAAATTTTGAATAGATCTATAAAAATTTGAACATATCTGTGACAAATTTGTTAGATTAGACCTTTGTATTTTTATATAGATAGAGAGAAAGAACTCACAGATTTTAAAAAAAGAGAAAATTTTAAACAGATAGAGAGAGAAACCCACACTTCTATACACAAAATTACACAAAAATACACTACATAACACCCCTAGTACACTGCTGGCTCCCTGACTAGTCTGGATCCTCCCCAGGGTCCTCCTCAATCTCCAATGACTGAGGGACCTAAGTCTGTGACATGGGGGTGTACTCCGAAGACACTTCAATAAGAGATGCAGGGGAGTACTCTGGAGATGCTGGTGTTAAGGCCATCACTGGTCCTGGTTAAGGACGTCAACACTTTGCTTGACTCCACCACTCCGAAGAATTTTCCCTCTTGGAAAGCCCGATTTGAGACCCTTCTTTTATCTAGTGAGCCCGCTTTACCATGTCGTCACACCACCTATACTTGAGTTGAAACCACTCCTATCTACGCTCAAGTATGCATTTCTAAGGCCTTAGGACACATTGTCTGTCATTATTGCATCTGACTTAACTACTGAGCAAGAGAGTCAAATGTTGAGTGTTCTTGGGACATATCGGAGTGCCATAGGGTGGTCCATCGCGGGTTTGAGAGGCATAAATTCATCTGTGTAGGGGTGAGCATAGTTCGGATTGGTACGGTTTAGGAGTAAACCAAGACGAAACTATTACTTACAATTCATTGAATTTTGGAACCAAACCAAATGATAAAAATCTTGGAACCAAACTAGACCAAACCAATAAAACGCGGTTTGGTTCGATTTGGAATCACAGTTTTTAGAAATCTTCTCATTATTCACAATATAATCACAAAATATTGTTCACGACCTAAAAATTGTATAGAAGAATATTTAGAACTAGCTATACTACTATACAAGAACACACTTGCAAAAGTAAAGGGATGTAACTTATGTATATATATTTAATACTAATAAGATATTTGAGAGTTTATGGTAGTTAACAAATTATATATACGTATATATCAAAATGGTTCGGTTCAGTTCTAATGGATTTGTAATTATAAAATCACGGATCGAACCATGAAGTACAGTTTGCCTATTTTAAGAACCAAGATCAAACCTTACAGTGAGAAAACCAAACAAAATTGAGCGATTTGGTCTGGATCGGACTAGTTTGCGAAATTTTTAGTGTATGCAAAAAATGAGTCGTCGTGCTCCTTTGACTCGGGCTTCCAAAAAGGGCAAGGCCACCACATCGACACCACTATCGCCACCATCTCCGCCACCACCATTCAAGCAATCCCAACCAAAGTGGGCTAATCAGCCTATCCATAAGCTCACCCAGTTTAATCTTGCCTACTTCTTGAATGAGTCGGCCACCTAGTGAGTTGTGCAAAAATTGTGAGATCGCCATCTTTTCGGCATTTGCACAGTTACTGCCCCTGCTTACTCACAACTGGTCTGCCTCTATTACCAGAACATGTACATGGCACCAATGGAACTGTCCACTCTGTTCACCACTATTGATGGTGAGGTTTATGAGATCATTACCGATATGATTGCGGAGACCTTAGGCTGTCATACCTCCTACCTGAGGATTACACGTTCTAGTGCATCGAGGATGACATTGACACCCCATTCCTCAACTCATTCAACAACACTTTCTAGGGTCACAAGGCGATAATTCTTTCACATGCCTCCTTTGGAGCAAGATCCCAGCCCGTCTCTTGTTTATTGATTCCGTCTTGGCGAAAAAATGTGTTTCCCCTCGGGCACAAGGCCAAACGGCATAATGAATTTATTCGGGCCCTACATCACTTCTAATTCACCTATTGTGTTGACTTCCCCGAGCTTATCTAGCAGTACCTACGCAAATTTTACTAGGAGGTAGTGGCCTCCCAACCCATGTAAAATGAAGTTTGACTGCTTCCGTTCACAAATCTCATCACACTCCTTCTCTAATAGGATGAGACTTTCCATCTTGACCCTAATGCTAAGTTTGATACGATCTTTTCACAACTTGGTGAGCAGGCCAGGCAACACAATATTTCTCATATTCCTCATTCGGACATGGCCCTAGCTGTCTCCGAGGATGTTTCCATGGTTGATCCTTTACCCCCAGTCCCTCCAATTGGTGAGCCTTTCTCCGCGATGACGGAGTAGTACCATGCACTCCTGGCTGGCCAAGCTCACCTACAGCAGTCTGTAGACACTATAGACATCCTTCCAAGACCACTAGGACCACATGGCTACATTTTAGGTTGATTTCTATGCTCACCAGGATCAAATGGCCACCTTCTAGACTAACTTCTATGTGCACCAGGGCCACATGGCGACTTTCCAGTTTTATTTTTATGCTCATCGTGCTCAGACATAGCAAGACCTTTGAGACCCAGTCGATGCTTTGGGCGTTACTTGGTCATTTCCCTCCATCGTCGGATTTGTCTACATCTTAGTGGGCTTCTTAACCTCGTGCTTCATAGTTCTTGGGTTCTCTGTGGAATTTTTGTTGCTACTATGTGTACCTTATGGACGCATTTCATACTTCTGACATTCATTTAGGTTATATTCATCTATCTCTTGTTGATCGTTTATATTTGTATGCTTGCATGCCATTGATGCTAATGTAAGTTAAGTTTGGGGGTGGGTATGTTTGCATGAGAAGTTAGTGGGTGCATGAAATTGTTTTGCTAATTGCATGACCTTGCATGAGAAGTGTCTGCATATGAGTTCTTTATACTATAATGTACACACTAGTCACATTTTGCACCATAATTCTTGATTTGCCACAGCATCTTCTAAAAATTGTGAGATATGATGATCATATGTTCGGGCATATGTGTTGTTTGTCAATGGGTGTGTCATAGCTCTGGATCCGTTTGGAATCATGTTTCAGTTGTGTTTCTTCCTCTATCAGAGAATATAAGTGAAATAATGCATTGTTAGCACACTCGCATTGGTCAATGCATGACCGCCCTAGAAAGGAGATTTGTGGTTGTGCTTATTCATTAATGGTGAGCAACAATTTCATATTTTAATTTGTTGGTTGGCATAACACGAGTCCACAGTGGATACGGAGTTATTCGATTGGAATTCTCACATGCACGCTTTGATCTTCATGAGCACAATTCTAGTGAGGAGTGGAATTTTGAGTTGTACAGATTTTTTGGTTTATTGATGATGTGTCTCGCAAAGTTTCTCGATTAACCAAAAAAAAAAAGAAAAAAAAGAGAGAATATTTTGCATTTTTGTCCTTTAATGCTCGTAATTTAGTAATCAGGCCTCATGCCTCAGTAAGTAGAGTGTTCATGTAACGCCCCAAACTCGACTTTCTAGAGCCTGGTGCGCTGGCTAAAAACTCAATCAGTTTCGTCAAATGTTAACCCTCAACAACCACAATACTAGATAAATATTCTCGAATTTACAATGGTCCCCAAACATTAAATAATACAAGAACCTCAAATTTTACATCATCAATAATTTTTCATAAAACCTGGCCTTGTACTAGACTCTACTTCAAACTCAACTTGATTCTACACTGATGGGAAAAATGGGGTAAGCTTGATAGCCTAGTAAATAACTAATTATCACTACTAGTTAGACCAAGTATACAAAAATAGTGTATAATCAATAAATATATTTACCAAGAATTCAATTAATGAAACAGTTAATTTGCAGATAATTCCGTGGCTGAAAAATAAATAAAATGTAACAACTTATTCTAATTGAAAAGATAACTAAGTGATTTAATGCAAGTTTATTTGATCAAATCAATAGTTCGATATTCAACGGTTCAATAACTCAATTTACAAAACTCTAAGTCTTGATGGCTATGGCCACTTAGCCCGTGACAAGGCCCAAAACTACATATAAGCTGGTGGTAAAGCTCCCACAAAACAACTAGCTTCTGTGCCAATAATTAACCCCCGTTGGCTAGGGTCTAAATCATAGTTAGATTAAAGTTATGTTCATAAATTCAAATAAAGATTTCTTTTAACAATAAAATATTCGATATTTTTAAGACAAACAATTTGGTAGAGGCTTTTCAAAATAGTTCCATAAAAAAATATGAGGTAAAAAAATTAATATGTTTGGGATGAGTTTTTGGGTTTTTACAACAAAAAAAAATAAATGCAAAAAGTAAAGAGAAAATGGAATCTTTAACTTTTTTGTATAGTTTGTTGGCTTTTTGACTTTTTTAGTGACTTTTTGGCTTTTAAGCTAAAATACACACTTCCCAAATGATGCCTAAATAGATTATCCGTGTCAAGTTCATGTTCTGCGAGTTCGACACTACCCTGACTTGTTTATTTATCGTGTTATCGTGTCATAATCGGACTTGTGTTGAAAAATGCTCAATCCTAACCCGATAACTTCGTGTACAATTCGTGTCGTGTTAACGTGTTGTCTCAAAAATTCCTACCCCTAAATAGGACAGACTCTTATCACATGGTTGAAGTCCTCATAATCAAAAGCTGATAATCCATTTTTTCTCAATCAATTTGCCAATAAGAGTGCATTGAGTCATTGACAAATCATGAAAAAATTGTAGTAGTAGAATTATCATACAAGTCCCAACTAAGTTGAGCTGACTTTAACCAGATTAGAAAAGAGGAGAATTGCATGTCCAACTCCCCAAGAAAACACTATAGGCCCACCTCAGGGCCAAAACTAAATACCTAGCCCTATTCTTTGGTTTTCTGAACAGCAAATTTGTCTTAACAGTGATTAAATACATAGACATCAGAAAATAGGCGAGACTGTTATCACATGGTCAAAGTCCTCATGCTTGCAATTCATCAAGGATGAGACAAGTAAATGACTGGTTTCACCAATTCATAAATATATAATAAGAATTACAGGAATAGCATACTACATAACCCTTCACGAAACGTACTTCTTTTTTAGTCAATCAAACACTTTACAAAATGCTATTTTCCATATTCAAAGACCATCACCCCACAATGGCTGACAAGTGACTCCAACTCCACAAAAGATAATCATTTATGAGCACGCGCACAAACAAAGAAAAAAGGGTTAAAATTAAGTACAAAAACAGCTAAACAGATGTTATCCATCAATTTATGAACAATGTATCTATGAAATTAAGAAGCAGTAATACTACTCTCAATTTTGTAATTGCAGGTAAAATCAGTCCCAAGTCCTAACCAAAAATTAGGGGTACTTAAGTGTTAGAATATAATATGTAAAGTGCTGCTAGTGCTGCTTTAATAATTAGGTTAGTATAATAATTAGTATGCTTTAATAATTCTGTTTTCTCTTTTGGCTTGTAAGCTTGTAACTTCTCTTATATAAGGAGCCCCTCACCATTTGTAATACATATTATTCAATACAGATTATATCAATTCATTGAATACATACAATTTATTCTCTTTGTATTTCTTTCTTTATACATTGATTTTAACATGGTATCAGAGCAAGGTTAAGAACCTAGTAATTCTGCTTCACCGGCGGGCGGCAACCTCGCCTTGGCCGCCCGCCGGACCTCTACACATACCTTGACTCCGCTGCTACTAAACCCAATTCAACATTCACTTTCAAGATCAGAGCATCATCACCATCATCCATCTTGGTCAGCTCCAACAGCTTCCTCATTATAGCCACTTAGCCAACCTCTCCACGGCTCTCCAAGCCAATGTCGGAGTAAGCGGCTCACCCTTGCAATGGCTGATGAAGCCACTACCTCCTTCTGGTCATATCGTCGCCACCTGTTCAGAGTACCACAGCTGTACCCAATGATCCTGCTATCATTCAGTTTCATTATCCTTGCCTACCATCAGCATCTTCAAGCTTTCCACCTGATAGTGCTGTCCCTGCAACAAATATTAGTTCCAATACATGATTGGGACACCCCAATTCAACTTTCCACGAGAATCTTCCTCTAAATCAACTTGTGCGAAGCTTAGGATCTTGGAGTTCATTGCCTCCTCCTCCAACTGCAAATGGTAATGGGTTTTCCACGTCAACTTATTGGCCACAACACAGTTCTAGTGTCTCCTCTGGTGCAACATCAGATGCAAAATCCCAACACAAATACATCTTTACCGGGCGATGCATCAAATTTTGCAGAATTTTCGAGTCCCATGCTGCCAACAGTTGGTACTGATTTCCCAAGTTTAACCTCCAACATGCCTCCTCCATTAGCACTTCCATCACCACTTTGCAACCCCGCTTGTGCTGGAGCAACTGTGCAGCCTTCAGCTTTCACCTAGTCAAGATGGTCTTGCCATCTCATCTATCCCTCCACCATCTTCTCAGGCCACCAGATTCGATCTGCGCCTTCTTCGAGTCTCTCTTCCCTAGCATGCCATGCGGCGCCACCAGATTCGCCGCCGGATTCACCGGCTCCGTCACCGCTCTCTCCGCCGCCTGCCTCTTCTTCGCCGCCGGCAACATCTTCCACTCCACCGTGTTTTCGATTTGGTATACATATATCAATGAATCTATCTACCTATATATATATATATATATGGAGAGAGGCCGAGAACGAGGTTCGACACAGCCATCATGGATGTTTGGAAGCAAGAAGTCGGTGTGCTACAGATGGGCAGGTCTGACATGCTCAAATTCTGGAACGTGGGAAAGTGGAGACTAGCAGAGGTGGTGGAAATATGATGAAAGGGGAAGACACAGCACATGGAGGGGACACACACAGCAGAGGCGGTGGAAAAAGATGAGGAAAAAGATAAAAGATAAGGAAAAAGATAATAAAATAAAATAAACACATATCAACACATTTTTAATCAACCCATTCTCTCTCTCTCTGGTCCATTATTTCTTTATTTTTATTTTTTTATTTCATTACTCCCGACATTTTTTTTCCAATGGCGCTGGTACTCTCCACAAACCTCCCACTTTCAAATTTTATTTTATTTTTCAAATTTTATTTTATTATTATGTGAGCCCTTTCAAGGTTTCATGTACCCACTCTCCCCACTTTTATTTTATTTTATATATATATATATTTTGATTACTTTTCCATTCGTGGTCGGACCCGCCCAAAAAAAAACACTCTCACAATTTTTTACAAATTTGAATCTCACCTTTTCTTTGTTATTTTTTATTACTTTAACATTCACACACTTCTCTTCAACTTTATTTTCTTTTATACTTTATTTTTCTCCACTACCTCTTTGTTAGCCTTCCATCCGAAGAACATGGGTATGAGTCACCCAAAAAAAAAAAAAAAAAAAAAAAAACCACACTCATTTTATTTATACCGGGGATCAACCCCGATTTTACAACAGAAAAAAAAAAAAAAAAAAAATTCCATCCCACACACAGGCCTTACTTTTTCGCCTCTTCAGCTGTTCTTCTTCTTGCCTCGGTCTTGGGTGTCCCTTGACGGCACTGCCTCCGTGTTTCCCACGCCGCCGAGCACGTTCACTTCCCGTTGCTCCTCAAATGCCACATATGGCGGACCTCCGAATCGGAACATAACGGTGGCTTTCCGCTTCAGCTCTTTGTTTTCCGCCTTCAACACACAGATCTCTGCTCTCACATCCTTATACATGCCCTGGAGCAGAGCCAGTTGGGCGTTTAACTGCTGCACCTCATTTGTCCTACTCTGAAGCCGGTGCGACAAGTTTGTGACCGCAGTCATGGTCTCCACACATGACTTCAATGTATAATGATTCGCCTCAATATCCGATTGTGCAGCCATTATTTGCTCCACAGACAGCATAGGAAAGTTCAACGGAGCAAAACTAAGGGCACTTGGTTGAGGTTCAAGGGCAACCGCACCGGTTATCTCTCTTGTGGACTCGTTGAGGTCGGGAAAGAGAGTGAGCAGACCACGGGAAGAAGAGGCTATGTTCTGGGTAACTGAACGGGAAGAAGAGGCCATGTTATGTTAGGGATTGCTAAGTGTTTCCGATTCAGAGCAACAGAGTGTTACAAAGTATCTCTCTCAGAGAACGAAGAGGTTTTCAGCAGGTGTTTTGTTTTGCCTCAGCCTCAGCCTCAGTCTTGGTTTAAATAGCCAAGGCAGACTCGCGCATCGCGCGCCTCTCGACGCCAGACGACAAACCGGGCGCACAAGCCAAGGCGGGCACGTGCATCGCCGCGTGTCCGGCGCGCCTTTTGATGGCTTGCTGCTCGAAGATTTCTGTCAGGCACGCCTTTTGATAGATTGGGCACGCCTTTTGAGGGTGCGATATATATCTATATCTGTTTATCTTTTGGGCTCCCACGGTCTGACACGACCACACAGTAGCTTCTGTTACAATTAATGCATAGGTAAAGAGAGAGAAAATCAATTATGTATGCATTGATGTATTAAAAATGGTCAGTATTACAAATGGTGAGGGGCTCCTTATATAGGAGAAGTTACAAGCTTACAAGCCAAAAGAGAAAACATAATTATTAAAGCATACTAATTATTATACTAAACCTAATTATTAAAGCAGCACAAACAGCACTTTACATATTATATTCTAACAGCCCCCCTCAAACTCAAGGAGGGTAGGAACCAACTAACTTGAGTTTGGAGAGAGTAACAAAACAAGAAAATAAAATAAAATAAAATAGGAGACACTGTATGTTCGTGTCAGACCGTTGGTGAAGACACTGTATGGTTGTGTCGGACCGTTGTAGCAGCTAACCGGAATCAATGTCGGGACAGTTTATGGAGTCTTGCCGGACCCTTGTAGAAGCTAACCGGAATCAGTGTCGGGACAGTTTACGGAGTCTTGCCGGACCCATGTAGAAGCTAACCGGAATCAATGTCGGGACAATTTACAGAGTCTTGCCGGACCCATGTAGAAGCTAACCGGAATCAATGTCGGGACAGTTTACAGAGTCTTGTCGGACCCATGTAGAAGCTAACCGAAATCAATGTCGGGACAGTTTACAGAGTCTTGTCGGACCCATGTAGGATACACTGTATGTTTGTATATAGAGGCTGCCCAAAAGATATACATGTATATATATATCGAGCCCTCAAAAGTCGCGCCCTCAAAAGGCGTGACCAATCTATCAAAAGGCTTGCCATCAATAGTCGTGCCCAACAGAAATCTTCGAGCGGCGAGCCATCAAAAGGCGCGCCGGATACGCGGCGATGCACGTGCCTGCATTGGCTTGTGCGCCCGGTTTGTCGTCTAGCGTCAAGCAGCGCGTGATACGCGTGGTTGCCTTGGCTATTTAAACCAAGACTGAGGCTGAGGCTGAGGCAAAACAAAACACCTGCTGAAAACCTCTTCGTTCTCTCTATAACACTCTGTTGCTCTGAATCTGAAACACTCACCAATCCCTAACATAACATGGCCTCTTCTTCCCGTTCAGCTACCCAGAACATAGCCTCTTCTTCCCGTGGTCTGCTCACTCTCTTTCCCGACCTCAACAAGTCCACAAGAGAGATAACTGGTGCGGTTGCCCTTGAACCTCAACCAAGTGCCCCTGGTTTTGCTCCGTTGAACTTTTCTATGCTGTCTGTAGAGCAAATAATGGCTGCACAATCGGATATTGAGGCGAATCATTATACATTGAAGTCATGTGTAGAGACCATGACTGCGGTCACAAACTTGTCGCACCGGCTTCAGAGTAGGACAAATAGGTGCAGCAATAAACGCCCAACTGGCTCAGCTCCAGCGTATGTATAAGGATGCGCGAGCAGAGATATGTGTGCTCAAGGCGGAAAACAAGGAGCTGAAGCGGAAGGCCACCGTTATGTTCCGATTTGGAGGTCCGCCATATGTTGCGGTGGAGGAGCATCGGGAAATGAACGTGCTCGGCGGCGTGGGAAACACAGAGGCAGTGCGGGCACGGGACACCCAAGATAAAAGCAAGAAGAAGAGGCCTGCAGTAGAGTAAGAAGGGAAAAGAAAAATCCTTTGTGGTGTTGTTTTTGTTGTTGTTGTTTTTTTTTTTTTTTTTTTTTTGTAGTAACTCTGGTGGAGAACGGGGATCGGGGTAGATTCTTGAAATGAATAAAACAAGGTTGGTGTGCAAATCTAGATGGTATGAATGTGATTTGAAAAAGATTAAAAATAATGTGAAAGAAAAAAAAAAATAAAGAAAGAAATAATAAGAATATATTTGAAATCAAAACGAAAGGGTGGGAAAATAAGGAAAGTGGTTCACGTGGTTTCGAAGCCCACGGTTTTGTTTAAATCAGTAATGGTGTTTGGATTTTTTTTTTTTTTTTTTAATAATAATAATAATAAGAATATATTAATGAGGGAAGCATGTGCGCTGGTGGGAGCAGCTGCATATAAAAGATATAAAGGTGGGGAGGAATGGACCACAGAGAGACAATGGGTGGAATAAATTAAGGGAAATGATGGTTATGATTAAAGTGGGTCTGGTGGAGAGAAAAAAGGACCAGAGAGAGAGAGAGGGAGTGGGTTGATTAAAAAAAAAAAAATGTTTTCATCATAATAAAGTGTATGTTGGAGCAACATAGTGAAGCAGAAAACAGTAGCACCAAAGCAAGTCCGGCACGGCGTGAGTGCGGCGGCGGATGGAGGTGTTACGCTGGCCGGGAAGGACGAAGCAGGCGGCGAAGAGCTCGTCGGTGGAGGGATCTGTTTTGGCAGATCCAGATTCGTTGGATGTAGAGAGAGGCAACGCCATTGTTACACCAGATCTGAAGGAATAGATCAAATCTAAACTCTAAAACAGAGAGAGAAAGATTGGTAAAAGCTACTCTATTGTGGCATCCTTCCCTAGAATTGGCGCCATTCCCATTATAACTGATGCCAAAGCAGAACGTACATGCTGGGATGAATCTGATGATAGTTCCTTCACACAACGAAGGATATGTTGAATTGCAAGCTCCGGGTTCAAAATTCGACAAAACTTGGTTACTTTTCTTGCAGCGGCTATACGCACTTTAGCCTCATTGTCTCGAAGAAGTCGAACATATGCAGGAACCAAGTCTGTTCTGGTAGATTCTGGACCTACTGCTTCACATAGCTCATATAATTGATTTGCAACCATATAATGAACCCGCCAAGATTTATCCTGAGAGAAATTGACTATCACAGGCAGAATATGTGCTACACATTGCGATGGTTAAGTTGGCCGCCACCGGTTGTTGCGGTGGTATTCCGGAGGGGTTTTTCGGCACTTCTGAGCTTTGAATGGACAGAACAGGAGAGAGAACACCAGTGGAGTTGATTACGACCAAGTCAAGCGGTGGAAGGCTAAGGACTAGGCTCGATCCATGGTTCTAATCTCCGGCGACGGCTCAGCCGACTTGGTGGACCATGCTGTCGCCATGGCCTTCGGTCAAAGCTGTAGCAGTAACTACGTGCGCATTCAGGCAAATGGATCCAGCTTGGGACGATGTGGGCCCAATATTGACTCGGACCCTAGTCCTAGCAATGTAAAGATGCTTGTGGGAATTGCCGATGAAATGCTGAAACAGAAAAATGTTGAATCGGTGCTCTTTGGCGGAAAGAAGAAATTAGGAATTTTGGGTTTGTGCGGCGGGCGGCCAAAGCGAGCTTGCCGCCCGCCGATGAAGCGGAATTACTAAGTTCTTAACCTAGCTCTGATACCATGTTACAATTAATGCATAGGTAAAGAGAGAGAGAAAATCAATTATGTATGCATTGATGTATTAAAAATGGTCAGTATTACAAATGGTGAAGGGCTCCTTATATAGGAGAAGTTACAAGCTTACAAGCCAAAAGAGAAAACATAATTATTAAAGCATACTAATTATTATACTAAACCTAATTATTAAAGCAGCACAAACAGCACTTTACATATTATATTCTAACAGCTTCTACATGGGTCCGACAAGACTCTGTAAACTGTCCCGACATTGATTCCGGTTAGCTTCTTCATGGGTCCGACAAGACTCTGTAAACTGTCCCGACATTGATTCCGATTAGCTTCTACATGGGTCCGACAAGACTCTGTAAACTGTCCCGACATTGATTCCGATTAGCTTCTTCATGGGTCCGACAAGACTCTGTAAACTGTCCCGACATTGATTCCGGTTAGCTTCTACATGGGTCCGACAAGACTCCGTAAACTGTCCCGACATTGATTCCGGTTAGCTGCTACAACGGTCCGACACAACCATACAGTGTCTTCACCAACGGTCTGACATGACCATACAGTGTCTCCTATCCTATTTTATTTTATTTTTCCTGTTTTGTTACTCTCTCCAAACTCAAGTTGGTTGGTTCCTACCCTCCTTGAGTTTGAGGGGGGGCTGTTAGAATATAATATGTAAAGTGCTGCTAGTGCTGCTTTAATAATTAGGTTAGTATAATAATTAGTATGCTTTAATAATTCTGTTTTCTCTTTTGGCTTGTAAGCTTGTAACTTCTCCTATATAAGGAGCCCCTCACCATTTGTAATACATATTATTCAATACAGATTATATCAATTCATTGAATACATACAATTTATTCTCTTTGTATTTCTCTCTTTATACATTGATTTTAACATTAAGTATAGGTTCTAATAAGTGGATTTATTGTCTAATAGGTCCTATGAAAAAAAAATTGTTATAAAAAAAGTCACTAATTGTAAATTTTAGCGACAATTTATAAAAATCGTGACAAAAAAAGTTACTAATTGTCACTTTTTAGCAACATATATAAAAAATTGTCACAAAAAAAATTATTTTTAGCAACAATTTTGCCAAGACTTATTTTCAATAGGACTTGATAGAAATTAAGTCCAACTATTAGGACCTATTGATAGCTTACCCCAAAAATTAAATGGTCCCACAGTTTCCAGAGTAGAAGACTGCCAACTCCATACTTGGCATTTATGAACTGATCTAGAGCCTTATCTCAAAAGCAAAAAAGGATCTATCAAGTAATTCATCCAAGTTTCCAAACACAAATCCAACTATACAAGCATGATAATAAATTAAGGATGAAGTTCCAGACAATACCACACATATAATAGACTCCAATCCAAATTACTATACCAATATCAAACAACATAATTTTGGTCAAATGAAAAAAGATAAAGGTGTGTTGAGATTATAACAGCCCGTTTGAATTGAGCGATTTGGTGAGAAATAATAAGGAATGAAGAGAAAGAGAACTCTTACTCATGCTGGTTTTACAAATTAGGAGAGAATTATTTTGCCAGTTCGATTTCTCACAAAAAATGTGGTGATTTGGTAAAAACAAAACTAAAGGGTTATGTATTTTTTCAGGATACCGAAATGTCATCAATATACAAAGGAAAATAAAATCTCACCCATATCCACATGCATTTCGTCCTACTCATCCAAACAGGATAGTGAGAAACCACAATCATTTTTTTTTTTTTTTTCTTTCTCATCTGAATGAGATATCACAATGATCTTCTTTTTGTGTGCATGAGCTGTACACAATATTAGATTGATTCTAATTGATCCTAGAAATCTGGTTAGCTAAGCAATCATGTATATAAATATAGAAATGATTTGTTTTCCTATTTTTAGGACCCAATTTTAGGATGTAATAGTATCTATATATTGCCTCTGTTTTGGAGAAAAACACACATTGGAAAATTCTGCAGAAACTCTATTGTTTGACATGGTATCAGAGCAGGCTCGATTCCAAAGAAGTCTGCAATAAACAATCGTAGATGTCTTTTTTCCTCAAAGCTCATCACCCTCGTAAAGCCGCTGTGAGTCTGATGGCTACCACTACAGGCACATCAACTGAACTCCTCCCAGCACCAACACAGCAGATTATTGTACACCAAGACAATTCTGCGTTTCCAACCGAAATCACACTCGATGAGACCAATTCCCCATTATGGTCTCAACTCATGGAAATGCGTATTGGCGCTCACAACAAAGCTGGATATCTCACTGGAGAAATGAACAAACCAGCATCTGGAGATCCCAATCTTGGAGCATGGATTAATGAAAATCACAGAGTGAAGAGTTGGCTTATTGACTAAATGAGTCTATCGCTAATGCAGCGTTTTATTCGCCTCTCCACCACCAAGGAGATATGGGAGGCCGTATCCAAAACGTTCTATGATGGATCAAACGAAACCTGTATTTTTTAGTTGAACCAGAGATCTTTTTCTACTAAGCAAAATGGTCGACCATTATCAACATACTATAATGAACTTGTTGCTATTTTCTAGGAAATTGATCATAGAACTACATCTCAGGAAGGAACAGTCGAAGGGGTACTCCAGTTGCACTCCGCGATGGCTAGGCTTCAAGTTCATATTTTTCTAAGTGGACTTGACTTTGAGTTTGATCAGGTTCGTGGAGAAATCTTGCGAAAAGACCCAAAACTTGATTTGGAGAGCACATATGCATATGTCTAGAGAGAATATCAACAGAGACAGACAATGGAGAGCTATCGTCCAATTTCTAAGAACTCGGCTATGTTCGTCAACAAAACTCGACAAGGACCATTGGCTGGATCATCAAACAATCGAAACGACCAATCATTTGGAAAGGCTAACAACTTGGTATGCACCCATTGCGGGGAAAAAGGTCATTCGCAACAGCGCTGCTACAAGATTATTGGCTATCCGGAGTGGTGGGACTTCTCAAAGAAACCTCCAAAAAAGACCGCTGGGAAAGCTCTGCTGACATCCACGGAGGAAAATCAGCCACTGCCTACGGCAAATATTGCCTATCCAGGTATTATTGGTGAAGCATCTATATTCTCTGCAACTTCTAAGAAAAAACTTAGATTATTGATACAGGTGCATCCGATCACATGACGAGGGATTCCAGTCAGTTAAAATTTGTTCTCCCTTCTCCTCAATTAGTTATTTCCACCGCCAATGGAAGTACCTCACCTATTACTGGGGAAGGATCTGTTGTCTTGTCTAATACCCTCACATTAGATACTGTCCTTGTTTTTCCATCTCTTGCCTACAATCTTTTGTTTGTTAGCCAAATTACTTCAACTCTTGCTTGTACTGTAACTTTTTGGCCCTCATTTTGTGTCTTTCAAGACATTCTAACTCGGAAGATTCTTGGTTATGGTGTTAGAAGGGGCAACCTCTACTACTTGGAATTGACAGAGAATGAGGGATCGAAAATCAGTCAGGCAAATCACGCTAGCAGTAAAGACAAGGCTCAAGCAACTATATAGTTATGGCACAGTAGATTAGGACATCTTTCTTTTGGTTATCTTAAGAAATTGCAACCACAACTTTTTTTCAGGTGTAAATGATTTGGCTTTTCATTGTGACACTTGTGAACTGGCAAAGAGCCAATGTATTTCTTATTTACCGAGTTTGAATAAAAGTTCAGAACCTTTTGAGGTTATTCACTCTAATGTTTGGGGTCTTGCAAAAGTTCCCTCTATTTCTAGAGCTCGTTACTTTGTGACATTTATTGATGAATGCACTAGAATGACTTGGGTGTCCTTGTTTAAAAAAAAGAACGATGTGTGTCTAGCATTTCAGCACTTTTACAAAATGACACACACTCAGTACCAAAAGCAGATTCGTGTTTTGCAAACTGACAATGGTACCGAGTTTGTAGATGGCTCTCTCGGTAATTTTCTGAGCAACCATGGCATTCGTCATTAGACTTCATGCACCTATACTCCGCAACAAAATGGATTGGCGGAGAGGAAGAATAGACAACTTTTGGAGGTAGTGCGTGCCTCCCTCTTTGGCATGAACATGCCTCGATTTTATTGGGGTGAGGCTGTGAAATCTACTGCCTACCTCATCAATCGAACACCTTCTCGGGTAATAGACTTTCAAACTCCTCAACAAAAACTGTAATCCTTACTTTCAATTCCCCATCTTCCGAATCTTGAACCCCAAGTTTTTGGATGTACCGTGTATGTTCACATCCCAATAATCTTGCGAAACAAACTTGATCCATGTGCAAAACGATGTGTCTTTGTTGGTTATTCTGACTTTCAAAAAGGATATAGGTGCTATGATCCACAAACCCGAAAGCTCCATGTGACTCTCAATGCCTCTTTCCTTGAATTAGAGCCTTATTACTTGGGGGAGTCTCTAGCAATTCTCTTCAAGGGGAGAGAGAGAGCTCAAGTGAAGAGAATGTTCAACAAGAGAATGGCGAAGGTGATGAGTTTATCAAGTTAGAAGAGGTGAATGAATTTTTTAAGCAACAAGGTTGTAATGATGTGCAACAAGGTTGTGATCACAACCATGAAACGGAGAGTGACTCATTAATTTCTCCTAAAGAGGCATTGGTTTTACCTGACATAACTGAATCATCACCGACACCCTCAGAGTTGCCTCCGTCTACACCATTAACTGAAGAGTCAACCCAGAATGTTCCTCCTCAGGTAACTACAAATCCTGTGTTTGGAGAGTCTAATGAAACATATGTTCCTGCAGAAAATATAGCTCCTAGATATCCACAAAGATTGAATAGGGGAGTTAAAAAAAAACAATATGAACCTGATCCTAAAGCCAAGACCAAATACTCAATTAACAACTATGTGTCCTCTCATAGGTTGACTGAATTGTATGCATTTACTATTAATCAACTATCCATAGTTTCTATTCCTAGTAATGTGCAGGATGCATTGGCTGATCCAAAATGGAGAAAGGCGATAAACGAAGAAATGGAGGCTTTGCAAAAGAATGCCACTTGGGAACTTGTTCCATTGCCTAAAGAAATGAAGACAATTGGATGTAGATGGGTGTTCACAGTGAAACTCAAACCAAATGGAAGTATTGAGAGATATAAAGCCCGGCTAGTTGTGAAGGGGTATACGCAAAGGTATGGAGTAGACTATCAGGATACTTTTGCACCAATAGCCAAGATCAATACAATTGCATTTTATATCTATAGCAGCAAATCGAGACTGGCCTCTGCAACAATTTGATGTGAAAAATGCTTTCCTCAATTGAGATTTGGAAGAAGAGGTCTACATGGAGCTACCACCTAGGGTTAAAAGTAATTCTTCGTGTAAAGGTGAAGTCTATAAATTGAAGAAGTCATCGTACGAGCTGAAACAGTCACCTAGAGCATGGTTTGGGAGATTCTCGGCTACAATGAAGGAGTTCGCTATAAGCAAAGTAACTCAGATCATACTTTGTTTATAAAACACAAAGAAGGAAAAGTAACAGCTTTAATTGTGTACGTTGATGATATGGTCTTGACAGGAGATGACCCATGCGAAATGAACGCTTTACAGGAGTATTTAGCCACTAAATTTGAAACGAAGGATCTCGGGCAACTAAAATATTTTTTAGGAATTGAGGTAGCAAGATCGAAACACGGAGTTTTTCTTTAACAGCGAAAATATGTGTTAGATCTTCTAACCAAAACCGGAATGCTTGATTGTAAACCAACAGAGACACCCATAGAAATGAATCATAAGCTCGAAATTCTCCCCGATCAAAACCCAACAGACAAGGGTCGTTATCAGCGATTAGTTGGAAGATTAATCTACTTATCACATACAAGGCCAGATATAGCATATGTGGTGAGCGTTGTGAGCCAGTTCATGCATGCACCAAGTGAAGCACATATGGAAGCGGTCTATCAGATCTTAAGATACTTAAAGAGTGCTCCAAGAAAAGGTTTGTTGTTCTCAAAAAATGATATCTCTAACATTGAAGGATACACAGATTCTGATTGGGCAGGTGATTCGACAACCAGAAGGTCCACATCTGGTTACTTTACTCTTGTGGAAGGTAATCTTGTCACTTGGAAAAGCAAGAAGCAGAAGGTAGTAGCAAGATCAAGTGCTGAAGCCGAATCTCGAGGTATGACTCATGGTGTATGTGAATTGATATGGATAAGGAATATACTGAGGGACTTACGGATTGACTATGCAAAACCTATGAATCTTCACTGTGATAATAAGGCAGCCATTGAGATTGCACAAAATTCTGTTCAACATGATCGCACTAAACATATTGAAGTTGATCGCCATTTCATCAAGGAGAACCTCGATGAAAAGATTATACAATTTCCATTTATTCAATCCGACAGTCAGCTGGCTGATACACAAAGGCCGTTTCAGGGAAGGTGTTTCATGGTATAATTGACAAGTTGGGCATGATAGACATCTATGCACCAACTTGAGGGAGAGTGTGTGCAGGAGTTGTACAGAATATTAGATTGATTCTGATTGATCCTAGAAATCAGGTTAGCTAAGGAATCATGTATATAAATATAGAAATGATTTGTTTTCCTATTTTTAGGACCCAATTTTAGGATGTAATAGTATCTATATATTGCCTCTGTTTTGGAGAAGAATACACATTGTAAAATTCTGCAGAAACTCTATTGTTTGACACTTTTATTTTCTTTTGTTACCTAATATATAGACTGTAAACTTTTCATAAAATTCCCATGAATGTTATGCAACAAACCAGTAAAGAGGGAACCAAGTAAAGTTTAATACCTTCTTTGGGTTAAGCAAGTAGTCATATAATGTATTCTCTGACCAGATAACAGCCATATTTTTGTTGGCATTAGAATATGAGTACCCAGGAGCTGTACCAGACTGCCTTCCAAAAAGGCCATGCAAATTTGGTCCTGGATATTTCAGTAATAACAGAAAATTATCCTCAAAAGTTGAATGGGAAGAAGGGGAAACACAGAAAAAGAAAGCTACAAAAAAATATTTTGTATGAGGCCTCCATGTGTTGTGTACTACATGTTTTAAAATTTCCACCTCAACATGTCTATGTCAAGTAGTGTGTCTATGTCCGTGCTTCTTAGTTTGTAGTCATTTAAAAAAACAAATGACCAAATTTAAACTATCATCCAAGTAGTAAATTTTCTACATCTTAAGCTGTTTAATTCTACGATCACACATATCTAATTTTCTTATCCAGGAATGAACTAATTCTGAAATCATCCAATTTATATTTTTAAAACAACCAAACAGGCGGGCAATAACTAGATTGTTATATAATTACAACAACTACAAAATCAAGTAATACCCATGAGAAAAACAAGCCTTAAACAAAAACAATAAAAATCAAACTATATTATTATTGAAAATAAATACAACAAAATGTGAATTTAGCCAAATTTTCACTCAAATTTGGATTTTTTTTTTTTTTTTTTTTGTGAAGGATTAGATGAGATCATGAGATCGGAAAAGAGGGATTAGGGGGTCTCGTTTTGGGAACCTTGTTTGTGGCCAGCTCCTTTCTCCACGGTGTGGCACTGAGCGCACTTGGTCCTGAAGATCTTGTCTCCAGATTTCGGATCGCCTGGAGGTGCTTGATCGAACGTCGCCATTGCAGAATGATCTCTCTCTCTCTCTCTCTCTCTTAGGTTTGAGAACAACGCCCAAGAGCTTCTGACGAGATTTCTAGGACTTTCTGTTTGTGAGTAGAGGGACTCTTTTCTCACTGGCACCCGTTTCTGGGACTTTCTGTTTGTTAATGAATCGATTACTTTTTTTCTAAAAAAAGAAGAAAAAAAAATGACTGGAGAAGTTATTTGGTGATTCTAGAGCATTAATAGCCCTCGTTTGGGAAATTGATTATTTTAATTTTTGGTTTTTTTAATTAAGGGTGTAATTTGGACGGATTTAATCTGAACAACCCAAACTTTGTTCGAATTTTTTTGGGGCTTGAACAAGATATTTTGGGGGCTTGAGCCAGATGGAAGTGATTTTGAGGCTTAGGCCGCGAGTTGGGTCGAACTATGCTTTGGGAAGGCCTAGTGTGAGCTGAACAGTAGATGGAACCAGTCAAAGAAGTTTGACCGAACTACCAGAGGGCCCATATTCTTGAACCTAGCTACTTTTTAATGGCAGTCAATGCCTGGATCGAGCTACAAGGAAGATGATCAAACGGATCGAGAATAGGGATTTGACCAAGCTAGGAGAAGAGTCGCACAATGTCAGCATGGTGGCGCGTTGTGCAAGCTATGCACGGCGTTGCGTGTTGCACAGCTAAACCAGTGGCGGACAAAGCAAAAGTAGCCCTGTCGCACAACGGGAGTCGAGCAAAGAGTTGTGCCATTTCACTTGGTTAGCAGTGAGGAGGTGTTAAAGAATAGGCATTATCCTTCAGGAATGTGATTCCTAGAAGGACTCTACAAAGGAGAGTTAGAGTTCTATTATGATTGTGACATGCGGAATCTACAAAAACTCAAGCTAAATCCTAATCTCAAGTATTGCAATTCATACTCCGAATACACAAATTTTTTGCCTCTTTAGTCTGTTCACTAACGTAGGCTTCAAAGGAGTTTCCGGTACACACCTGCGGGCTACCTCACGTTTGTAGTTTCAAGTGTTGCGATGACGTTTGGAGGAGTGCAAGCTTGATCAACAGGATTATACGAGTGAAGATTATTTCATACTCGTATAATTGGCGTCGTTTGTGGGAAGATCAAGAACTTACCTTTTGATCAAGTTTTTATTTAGTAAGTTGTAATGGCGCACAACGAAGGTTTGCTTTAATTCGCCACAGATGGCCAGACGCCAAAAGCGAACATGAGGCATGATGATTTGCCTCATGTTCTGTTTATGGCGGATTTACACCCTCAACGACAGAACCCTCACAAGGGCGCGCGAGAAAAGTGGGTTTGAGCCCTCACCACTTCAAAGCCCAGATGGACAAAGGCAAAGGACAGATAACCAGGTTCTAAGGATCGTGTGAGGGAGTAAGATGAGTTAATAAGAAGGATGGTAACAGACATGGAGGTTTTGAAGCACTAAATGAAAGGCAAGGGCATAGCTGGTATGGAGATCCCGAGGGACAAACACAATCTCGTTGTTCTGGAGATCGAGATGGTTATGCCACGCTCACACATTCTAAGACTAGAAGCCTCAGGGCAGGCGACACATATTCAAGGACTTCCAGAACTCGTTACTCTAGGCCTCAGAGGACAAGATCTGAAAGATCATACATTGAGGGAAGTTGTTGTAGACCTTCGGACACTCATCAAAATTCTTCGTAACATACTGAGTTCCCAGATCGAAAGATCTGCGGACTGTTTTGGAGAAAAAGGCATGAATGAGAGAAGTTACCCAGGTGTAGAACCCCCAAAGGTATCTACTTTGTAGCGATTGGCTCCTAGGACGCATGGAAGCATCGAGGTTGTAATACCAATGTTGCACTTCACCTACGAGCCAGTAGACAGAGCGTTGGCGAGATTACAAAGCTCGCCATTCATTTCGGCGATAGAAAAAGCACTGCTACCTTTAGGTTTTAATCAGATCTACAATGGGAAGTCAGATTCATACATGCACCTTAGCTACTTTCAATAAGTAATGACTATATACAGGTGGATTAATGACTTGATGTGCATTCTGTTTTCATCAAGCCTTGGGGATTTGAGCTTCACCTAGTTTGAGAAGTTGTTTGAAGAAAGCATTGCCTCCTAGGCGCAACTTGTAGAGGCATTTGTCACCAGGTTTAAGACAAACACCAAGATGCCTATGGAGGTCGATCAATTGCTCACCATTGACATGGGTGAGAAAGAGACATTAAAATCCTACAACAATAGTTATTGGAAGATGTTCAACCAAATTGGTGAATGTCCCACCAACATAGTGTAGACACCCCATTTTTGACGGTCCTTAAGACTTGGGTGCCATTGATTGATCACTCAATGATAAATATGTACACTTGTCAAATGCTTGATTTCCTCAGCAGGAAGCCTCAGTTTGAACCTACAAACCTTGTGCCTTGTATTGGACCAAAGTAGTGGTTTTTTCAGGCCTGAGCATCCAGGACCTACAGACCCACTAGTGTGGCCTGCCACCCACTATTAGTGGCCTACTGGCCACTTGTGTAAATTTTCAGATCTTTTTGTCAACTGTGCCAACTGTCTCCACAGGTGTATGCACCGCACCAGCTATGTCTATATAGATATTTCTGAGGTGGTCTCATATATTTCTATATATAGATGACTCCCTCTCATGTTTTTGAAGTTAGAAAATTTTGGAGAGCAAAAAGTTTTGAAAAAAATATTTCTCTCTCTACATTTCTCTCTCTTGCAACCTACATAACCTTTGCTTAGACACTCTAAACCAAACCTTGAGGGATCTTTGCTGAGGTGCTTAAGCTTGCATTTTAGCACTTGAGAGTGTGAAATTAGTGGTTTGGGAATTCAATGGATCATTCCTCTTCAAGAGGTATACATTCTAATTCTTTTGTACCATTTCTTTCTCATCTTTTCTTGCTATTTTTGAGTTGTTTCTCACCTGTGTTTTTGGGCTGAAACTTGTGGTTTAAAGCCATTAAAGGTAGAGGGGTGGATCACCCTTCTTTGAACCTTGTTTCATAGGCTTTTACCCTTGTGTTTCCCATCTTTTTATCAAATTTTGTTGAGCTTTTTACCACTGTTTTTCAGAGGTTTTTAGAATCATGTTTTGAAGTCCAAAAAATGGAGGGGGTACTCTTCCCTCCTTGTGCTTGTTTCCTAGCTTAATTGCTCCATGTTTTTAGCTTACTCTTTTAGCTGTTTTTACCTTAATTCCAGCACTATTTTGAGCTAACTTAGAACTATTTTTATGTGTTAGTTTCATTTATGCTTTGTATTGCATGCTTATAGTATAATGGTCCTCATAGGCTTGGTGGTTTAGGCTTTAGCCACTGACCTATTTAAGTTGATAGTATTTATTTCTTGCTTTCCATACTTGTGTTCACCTCTAAGCATCTCTGCAATCTTCCTCATTTCTTAGCTTTTTCTCTTTATTTTGAGAGTTGCTCCAAAATGAAAAGCTTAAAAGGTGATATTGTGCTTAATGGTTTAATTCCTTTGGGGGTTCATTACCAATGGCATGATCTCCCTTTCATGCCTAAAACAACATTTGGTTTGGTACTCCCCTCCTTTAGTGGACTTAAAACTCATTATTGAAATTAATTGACTAATGAATGGAAGGTAATTTAAAAAGGGTAATTAATGGTTTAAAAATGAAACAAGATAATAAAATGGTTTGGGTTCAATCGGATGGCAGGCCATTATTAGTGGCGGCTGACCACTAATTCTGGGTTGCCAGCCACTTTTTCCAACAAGGCAGTGTACTGTTTCTTGCAGAACAGAGCAGAAACTGAGGTGAAAAATCAGTGCAATCTCCTGACTGTGCAACAGAAGCATCCCGGTAGCAAACAGAGATCATTTTCGGATAGAAATCCACATCCATGCATGAGCCTTCCCTCGATTCTCGGGATTCGTTAAAATAATGTTGTAACAGTAGTATGTAGTATGTTGTACTTAAAGTAGCGGACTTGTAACTAATTGGTTGGTTTAGCTAGAATAGCTAGTTATATGTTGTACTTAATTAATTAACTAAAGTAGTTAGTTAATTTATGGTATTGTAATAATTCACTAGTATAGTTAATTTACTTCATTTGGTATGTAATAGTTAGTTAATTTGTAGTAATTAGCTAGGACATTTATTCGGACCCTCCTGCACGATGGCAAATTGTAATAAGTGTGTATGTCTTCCAACCCACGTCTTTCTCCCTTTTATTTATTTGCTTGTGATGGATAAAATAGAACATCATGTTTCATTTAGCATATTCCATGATTTGCATCCACTTGTCTTGCATGCATCAAGGTTCGGTTCATCATTCTAACAAGCATTGTCGTTTACTACTTCGTTGAATACGTGTTTAAGCCACATGCTATCAAATTGATTCACACATCATAATTAGTGGTCGAGCCTATTAATTGCATTTTTGCATGCGTTGCATTAGGCATCTTTCATTAGTTAGGCTCATACATTTTTCTAACTAGTTTCTCTTTTGGCTCGCCTCGGGAATTGGGGTAAGCTTTTATTTGCTTTAACATATCGCATGCGTGTGATTGTTGCCATGTCAAGCATGATTACCATGAGGCTAATTGCTTAATTAATATAGCTCTTGAATGCTTGTGGATGAAGGCTAATTGCTTGAATTGGAATAAATTGAGTAATGTACATATGTGATCACTTTTGTGAGTGGTAAATATTCGAAACAATTTTTATACAATATGAAATCAAAGCATTCCAATTTTTGCAAATTATTCTATACTTGTGTGCAACACATAGTAAGTTTGCCTAATAATCGGAACAAGAGCATATAATGTAAATAAGAATCACATTATGATTAGTAAAGGCCGATCTTTGATCCGGCAAGTAAGGTGCTCAATGCATGACCTTCCCCTCTCGTACCTAAGTTCCCGAGCTGACACAATCTTGGTGATGACGGACACGTGACCTTTAGCACGAGTCATGCGTTTTCTAAATTTCTCAAAAATATTTAGGTGGCAACTCTGTATCTGGCAAAGTAGTCCATTTTTGGTATTTTGATTCAAAATCGATTTTCTGAAAGATTTTCTAGATTTGGACTCTTTTGTATTTATTTATTTCACATTGCACTTGTGAGATCAGATTCAAAACCACGGGAGTTCGAACTGTAGGGCTATCGTATCCGATATCCGCTAGGAGCACGAAAAGTCGAGCTACAGTTTCTGACAACTCCGCTGGGGACATTAGAGAACTTGACTTAAAATTCATGATGTGAAATGTTATCTACGCTTATATATTCTTTGCATTGCATTTGGATTGGTTCTTTAAGTCAATGTGCTTGCCATCTGCTATTCTTAGACGGTTTGCCGGAGGCTTGCCCAAAAGCTTGCCAAAAGGTTAATCGGTCGTGGGCTCTGCCATGTTAGGAACACCACCCTTGGATCTAGACTACCGCTGTACCGTTTGATCCTCCTTTCACTTCTCGATGTTAGGTATGAGAGGCATATTAGGTAATTTTGCTAAGGTACCCCCTTTGACTATTTGGCCTAACTGCATATAGTAAGCCATAATGACTGACCCAAACTAAGACAGGATATTCACTCGAATGCAGGATTGCATGAAACCGCTTGTTTGAAATAGTGAATCCTAGTTCATGACAGAAACTAGGATAGGGTGACCCTCCCCCCCTCATAGGGGTGTTTTGGCTCTTTTTTAACTGGTATGTGCTTTATAGTGCAACTGTGCAGGAATATGTATATCAGTGGTACAGGTTGGTATCCGTTTTGAGCAGAATTTAGTGTGGAGTACATTCCTACAGCTTTGATCATGTCTGTGTTGATACCTCTTAGCTGAGGTTTTGTGCGGTTTCTGATTGTTGCTCTTTTGTTTTATTTCTTTTGCTAGGTAGTTTAAAAACATAGCTTCAGAAAGTTCGGATATCCCCAAATACTCTGGACCTGAGTCAGAAGACTTTGCAAAGTCGGGGATCTTGTTCGGGGACAACCTGTGTTTACCTCACTTTCACCGGTTACAAAACGAAGAAGAATCAGGCAAAGTTCGCCAGTCCAATTCTTACAGCAATCACCTCTTAGCTTGCATGTGTCCAGCCCGATCCAAGGACAGTCAGCTACTTCCAGTTCAGCTCAAAGATAATCACCCATTCCCATGGCACAGTACCCCCCAGCCAATATGGAGGGATTAATACTTCAGTTACAGCAAACAATTGAAACACTACAACGTGATGCGGCCCATCAAGTTGAGGTTACGACTCGTCAGGCTGAGGTTATAACCAGGCTACAACAACAGCAATCGCAGCCATCAGTGGCTTCTGCGTCACATGTACCCACCACAACTATCCTTGTGCTCGGTGCCACGGCTAATACTTCCAATGTCCAAGAAAACCAGGGCAATCCAACATAGCCAATCTCAGCACAAGTTTCCAAAGCACCAGTTTATCAGACCGAGGCACCGTTCGAATTTGAAGTTGATCCAACTACGCTCAATGCCAGATCGGTTTAAGATACCTCACATTGATCGATTCGACGGCTCCGAGGATCCGGTGGTCCACTTGCGATTATTTTATGATATCTTGCGGCTGATGGGCTTAACTAGAGCACAGAGGCTGTCTCTCTTTGGCTGCACCATGTCGGGTATAGCAGCCATTTGGTATGCTAAGTTGGAAGATTCTGTCAAACAGAATTGAGAGGAGATGGCTGAAGCCTGCATTGCTCAGTACTCTTACAATACTCAAATCGAGGTCACAACTTGTGATCTTAAAGTAACACGCCAAGATTCGAATGAGGGTTTCTCTGAGTTTAGGACAAGATGGAGGGCCAAAGCCTCGATGATAACTATGAGGCCTTCCGAGAAAGACCAAATCAGAATGGTCATCCAGAATCTGCATAGCAAGCTGTTGCAGAAAATGATTGTGCTCCCATTATTTACATTTACAGAACTTCACGAAATGGGAGTGCAAATCGAAGATGCCATGAAGCAGGGACTTATTACAGATGAAAAGGAGCTGGCAAAAAGGCTGTTTGTTCACAATTCCAATGCTACCATTGATAGCACAACTGCAAGGCCGTTGGATGTAAGTGTTGTCACCACCACAAAAACCGCCGATCCTTTTGCCAACACAAGCTCACAAACATCATCCAATCCCATCCGACCTCAAAAGACTTTTAACTAACTGTACATGACTCTGTCTCAAGCCATGAAGGTGCTGGTCAAAAAAGGGCACCTAAAACCCTTAGAATCTCGCCCACTTCTTGATCCTCTTCCACCCAAATACAACCTCGCAAAATATTGTGCATTTCACATCATGGTCATGACACCAACCAGTGCTTTCGATTGCGTCATAAGATTCAGGATCTCATTGACAACAAGGTGATCACTCCACCTCAGAAACCGAATGTAACCACAAATCCACTCCCAGCCCAGAATCAAGTCCCCCACCTCGAAATCTTAACCTGATCCATACACTGACCACCTCTTATAATCCCAGCGTATACATTATCCCCTTCCACCTCCCAAAACCAGTGTTGTTCATTCCTGAGGATACGAACATGTGCATGATGAGCACGTCTGACCTATAGCCTAGGCTTTCTAGATCAGTGGTGACAACACCTGCCGTAGGAGAAGTTCTAACTGCGGAGGAAGGTACTAGTTTGTTGTTGGAGTGTCCTGGGGACTTAGCTAAGAAGGTGTATGACCCAAGTTGTTATACTGTACCAACTAGTTAGACCAAGCCTGAACTGGCGCTACCAAGCTCGGCGGACGTCAATGTGGTCAAGGAAGATGGCCTGGGCCAAGGGTTAGATGATTTGGCAAACCTCGAAGAGGACTTGAACAATTTACAATTCTTTGATGAGCATGATTAAGGAAATGTACAGATCAGATGGTTCGACCTGAATGAATCGATTAATAAATACCGAATGGCTTAGTGATGAGCCAAATAAAGAAGAAGAAACTAGAATGAAACCAGAAGAAAAGGAAGCAAAGATAGCTGTAGTAGCCGGAAGGACTGATGAGAAAGGAAAGTTGCCGGAGCGTGCTAGTGCAAAAAACCCAGCCCAGGAAGTGGGCGTTGTGAACACTATGGATACTGAATAGGAAGTTGCACTAAGACAGTTTGAACGACAAAGAATTGAAGACAGTCGGGAAACCGTAATTTCACGGCACCTTGTGGGGGATACCTATGACGTGAAGGTGATACAAGCAGAACCGGACAACTGTTTGTCGGCCGCTGAGGGCGAATGGTGGAACGATAACGATCTGCATCTGGCCCATACTGATGAAGACTGGGGCAATTGCGTTTTGGATAATACGTGGTATGCTGAGGAAATAAGCCATCTCACCCGTAGTGGATGGTATTTTAAGCTGCCGCATCTGGATCAAGCAGAGGCATCTAGATCAAGCAGAGGCATCTGGAAAGGACAAGGAGATCGAGAAACAAAAGGAGAAACAACTAGAAGAAGAGTCAGTATTGAAACAACTCAAGAAACTGACATCTCCATCTGGGGTCTTCTCATGATGTCACGAGTGCACCGGTAGACAGTGTTGTTAGTAATGGACAAGGCTAAATTGTCCATTGACACTACGCCCGAGCAGCTTGTGGGTTTGGTCTTTCCAGGTGGTGATAGGCCGATGCTTACTTTCTCTGACAAAGAGCTGTCGTCGAAGGGCTCGGCTCACAACAAACCATTGTATATATTTGTGGAATGTAGGGAGAAGTGGGTGCCGGTGGTGTTAGTAGATACCGGTTTGGCCATTAACGTCTGAACTTCCTGTACTGCCTACGTAATTGGCCTTAAACCGACGGACTTTGTTCCCACAACCCAGGTAATACAGGCATATGATAACACAAGTAAAAAAGTCATGGGCACAGTGCAAGTGAGAGTCCAAGTGGGCCCAACTGAGCAAGAGATCGAGTTTCATATCTTGAATGTGCCAGCTACCTTTAATTTGCTGTTAGGGAGACGTTGGTTGCACCATGTGAAGGCTGTCTCATTTACTCTCCGTCAAATGTTGAAGTACCCTCATGGGGGGAGAGTGGCAATTGTTTTTGGGAATTCATCCATCCATCCACCTCTGGAGGTGACTATGCCAATGCTAGAGATCAACCACGGCGACGAGGATGTATTCCTCTAGGGATTCACTCTTGCTGAAGCCCGAATAGTATAGACAATTCTATCTGCAGATGAAGACATGTACGTCAGTACCCAGTCTATCTATTTTATGAACAAACTGCGGCACATTCCAGGAATGGGACTCGAAAAGAGTGGTCGGAAAGGTGTTATAGCACTGACAGATGTGCACACAACCCACATGCCTTTGGACTGGGCTATGTGCCCACCAAAGAGGACTAGATAAGGAAGTAAGAAGAAATGAGAAGCAGAGCCAAGGCCAAGTAAGCCAAAAAAACACTATAAACTCATCCACAGGCCAATCCAGGGGACACTAAATGGTCGTTTTGTTCGAGAATGAGAGCATTTCCCTTTCTGTGGCTTTCTTGAGCCTTAGGGTAAATTCCTTAAAGTAGTGTGTCCCCGGGTTTGAAATCTTCTTCGACCATCAGCTACAAGACAACGATGAAGAAAAGACTGAATCGAGCATCAAAGCTAACCAGAGCACGGAAGATGACTCAGACGACAACGAGCCTAAAGTAGGGGCAGCACTGGCTAGTCTCTTGACAAATCCCGCGGCCGATCTAGAGAACTTGGGGGATAACTTTACTGTTTCCATGATCGAGGGAGAACTGGTTGTGAAACCAACCAGTGGCATTTTAGATGCATCAGGGACACCACATTTTACTTGGCAGCTAGAGGAAGGCTATCTTTCCAATTCTAAATCGGGTGATGAGCCAGAATCTGATTTCATTGAGTCTATGGGGTCGGGACTAGATTCAAGTTCTTCTAAGCCTGAGTCTGGTATTTCTGGGAGTGGTAACCCAGATACCAAAGTCCTGTCTAGGTCTTCATTCAACTTTTCTTTTGAGTTTGTAACCGAAGATCTGGACCTTTTGAATGAAAACTTTGCAAATTCTATGTACTTTTCTATGCCGTTGGTTTATTGTATTGACCAGGATTTTCAAAATTTTAATAAAAACGAAGGGAAAGAAATTCCCGTGGCTTTGAAAAACTTGATTAATCGAGAGAATGAGAGATTTGCTAAACCCTATATTGATGAAATCATTACTATTAATGTAGGTATTGAGAAGGATTCGCGCCTGGTCCAGATCGGATCCACGCTGTTTTTGGACGAGCTCGAGTGTTTAATCCCTTTATTAAAAGATTTCAAAGATGTTTTCGCATGGTTCTATGAAGACATGCCTGGGATTGATCCTGAGATTGTATAACACCGGATTCTGCTTGACCTTAAGGCCTGACCAGTCAAGCAGAAATTGCATAGAATTCGTCCGGATTGGGCGCTGAAAATCAAGGAAGAGGTCACCAAGCAGATCGAGACAGGTTTCTTGTTAGTATTTGAGTACCCGACTTGGTTGGCTAACATCGTCCCAATGCCCAAAAAGGATGGTAGAATTCGGGTTTGCGTCGACTTTCGGGACTTGAATAGAGCTAGCCCGAAAGATGACTTTCCTCTGCCGCACATTGATGAATTAGTGGATTTCACTGTTGGCCATGCCTTGCTCTCATTTATGGATGGGTTTTTCGGGTACAACCAGATTCTGATGGCACCCGAGGACAGAGAGAAGACTGCATTCACCACCCCGTGGGGTACCTATTGCTACCGAGTCATGCCGTTTGGGTTGAAAAATGCTGGAGCTACTTGTCAGAGGGCTGCGACCACCATTCTGTACAACATGATCCACAAAGAGGTTGAGATGTATGTGGACGACATGATCGTCAAGTCCAAAGAACGAAAGGGCCACTACACCGCGCCGGAGAAATTCTTTTAATAGATTAGGAAATACAAATTGAGGTTGAACCCACAGAAGTGCACCTTCGGGGTAATAGCAAGGAAAATGTTGGGCTTTTTGATCATGCAAAACGGAATTGAAGTAGATCATTTCAAGATCAAGGCCATCTTAGAAATGCCACCTCCAAGGATTGAAAATGAGGTGCGTGGCTTTTTGAGGAAAGTGCAATTCATAAGATGGTTTATCTCAAAACTAACATTGACTTGTGAACCACTGTTTGGTCTCCTCAAGAAAGGGAAGAAGTTTCGTTGGGATGATCCCTGTCAATTTGCTTTTGAACAGGTTAAGCGGTACCTCCAAAATCCACTTCTATTGTCTCTACTAGAGCTGGGGAAGCCTCTGATTCTGTACTTGTCAGTGACAGATACGACCATGGGATGTATGCTTACTCAGGAATCTGAAGATAGAGTGGAGAAGACTATCTACTATTTGAGCAAGAGGATGCTAGACTATGTGTAAACACCTCATTTTTGACCGTCCTCAAGACTTGGACGTCATCGCTTGTACACTCGATATTTGTGTTTGTTTGTGTTCATTTTGAGCGCTCGAAGTCCTCAGCGGAACGCCCTGTCTTTAAGCCTCTAAACTTGGCCTTTTCTTGCCTGGCTAGTGACCAAATCTTGTTGTTTTTGTCTGGAACCTCTTGGTGACCTGTCGGCCACCACCATAGGCTATCGACCATGGATTGTGCTTGTCAGCCATTGGTGTGGCCAGTCGGCCACCAGTGGTGGTCGGTTGGCTACCAGTGTGCTTTTCCAGATATTTGTTGACAGCTATGCCAGCTGTTAGCATATTGAGCTGCATCTTCCTACACGTGTATGGTGGGATGTTTCTAAGCTCAAGGCTTGTTTTTCTATATATAGAGGGGTTTCTCCCCCATTTTGGAGGGTTAGAAAATTTGGACCAAAATTATCTCTCTCTCTCTCTCTCTCTCTCTCTCTCTCTCTCTTACAATTTTGTGCTTTGTAGCTTGTTCTCTCTACACTATTATTTACACTACCTTAACCAAAGTTGCTAGTCTTTGGGCTGAGGTAACTTGGGACCTTCTTTGAGCTCTAGAAGGTGGTTTTTGGCTTGGATTATTGGCCAACTTGTGCTTTGCTTCAAAGCAAGGAAGTTCAAATCACCAGTGGTCGACGACCACCACCAGAAACTGACCGGCCACCACCAGTAGCCGATCGGCCACTATTGTTGGCCGACCGTCCATCAGCAGTGGCTGACCAGCCCTCTGTCAGCCACTAATAAAAATTCAACAGATTGTTCCTGAGGCAAAACAAATTTGATCTGGAGAAGGAGAAAATGTAAATGCTTCTATGCAACAGAGGCTTGCAGCAGCAAAACAATGGTCTTTCGAGCGAAAAAATCGAGCATGCATGCATCTTCCATTTCTCGAGGCCTCTTGATTAACTTGCTTAAATAGTTAGTTGTAGCTAATGCTTGCAAGTGATGTAATTATTCAAGTAGATTAGTTAATTAATTTATGTTGTAACTAATTAGCTTAGTTGCTTTGTAATTGATTAGTTAAGCTTTTAGCTAATTAGTTTCATTTGTTATATTTAATTAGCTTAGATAGTTAATTATTTAATTGTTTTAATTAACTAGCTTAGAGTAAGCTCGTTAGTCATCCAAAGTGTTGTAATAATTAGTTAGCTTAATTAGCGTAGCTAGTTGGTTAGCTTATTCATTCAGACCCTTTTTCGCGAGGGCGTAATGTTGTAATAAGTGTGCGTATGTGTGTGTATGTCTTCCAAACCCACGTCTTTCTCCCTTTTATTTAATCACTTTCGATGGTTAGATTAGGGATATGTTTTAATTAGCATATCGCATGCTTGCATCAATTTATCTTGTCTTGCATCCACCGAGGCTCGGCGCATCATTTAAACTGCATTGCCATTTTAATATCTTATTTGAATACGTGTTTAACTGCATGTTATCAAATCGATCTATATGCCACATTAGTAGCCGAGCCTGTTAATCGCATATTGCATGTGTTGCATTAGGCATTTTGTATAGTTAGGAATCATGCATATTTTTCTAACTTGTATCTTCTTAGCTTTGAGTGCTAAGTGAGTTTTTACGCTTTAACATACTTGCATAAGTGTGAATGTTGCCATGATTAGCATTCTTGCCATGAGACTATGTGCTTAAATACTAAACTGCTTGAATGCCTGTGGATGAAGGCTCGTTGTTTGAATTGGAACGATTCAACAAATGTATGTTTTGAGCCCACTTTATTGAGTGGCAAATCATGTTTTAAGCCCACTATGTTTGGTGGCAAATTCGCAAACTTTAAGCCCACTTGAGGTGGCAAAATTCAAACCATTTTTGAAAACAAACATGAGTTAAATTGTTCCAAATTGAGCAAACTAGTCTATACTTGATTGTGCGCATCACATAGTAAAGCTAGTTTAAATAACTGGAATAATAACACATAATGTTTATAAAATATCATATCATGGTTAGTAGAGGCCGATCTTTGATCGGGCGAGTGGGGGAGCTCAATTCATGACCTTTCCCTCTCGTACCTAAGTTCCCGAGCCAAGGCAACTTTGGTGATGATGGACACGTGGCCTTCAGCACAAGTCAGGGTTTTCTAAATTTCCCCAAAACAAAAAATATTTAGGTGGCAATTCTGTATTTGGCAAAGCAGTCCAATTTTGGCATTATTTGATTTAAAATCGATTTTCCAAAACGATTTGCCGGATTTGGACTCTTTGGTGTTTATCAATTTCACATTGCACTTGTGAGATTAGATTCAGAATCGCAGGAGTCTGAACTGTGAGGCCTTTCTTTTCAAACCTTCCAAAAGGGGGCGTGAAAAAGGTGCGCCACACTATGAGACCCACTACACTCCCTTGGAGAAAGCTTGCCTAGCCTTGGTATGATCTACCAGGAAGTTAAGGCACTATTTGTTAGCTCACTTTGTAATCCTAGTTTCGAGATTAGATCCCATCAAATATCTCTTTGAAAAACCAGTGCTTATGAGTAGGTTGGCTTGTTGGTTGCTTCTTCTCTCCGAATTTGATCTCAATTGTGTAGCGCGTAAGTTAGTTAAATGAAGAGTTGTGGCAGAATTCCTGGTAGACCAACCAGTAGAAAGGAGATAAGGTAGTGGAATATTTGTTCCGATGAAGACATTCTGTATGTAGAAGAGGAAACGTGGACGATATACTTTAACGGAGCGTCCAATTAGTACGGTTATGGGATTGGTGTGTTGCTGATAACACCCGATGGCTCCCATATACCTTTAGCCTTCAAATTCCGGTTCAAAGTGTCCAATAACGAAGCAGAATATGAAACATGTATTGCTGGTTTAGAAGCTGCCCTAGAACTAGGGACAATAAGGTTGGATGTTATCGGGGATTCGAACTTGGTTGTTTCTTAAGCAAACGGGGACTGGAGAGTCAAAGAGGAGAATAGAAAGGTTTACCATCAGACCTTGGATATTCTGATTCCTAGGATTGAAAAACTAATGTTTACATATCTACTGAGGAAGAACAACTGGTTCGCTAATGCGTTAGTAACTTTATTTTCTATGGTAGACATCCCATTTGGGGTCTGGATGCGTCCGATTATCATCGAATAGAAATACACGCTGGCTTATGAGACCATTGATGCGATAGATGAAGTGCAAGACAAAAACCCCTAGTATTACGATATTTGGAACTTTCTGGAAAAGGAGACGTATCCACTAGGGGCAAATGCCAAAGACAAATGGGGAATACGGTGTCTAGCTATCCAATTTATCATTTGCGGGGTCAAGCCGTATAAAAGAGGTCATCTGGGAATACATAAATTATGAGTGGAGGAAGAGGAATCGAAGCGCCTTATATAAAGGCTATCCACGGTGGAGAATGCGGGACACATATGAATGATGTGATGATAGCCCGGAAGATCCTCAGACAAGGCTATTACTAGTCCACTATGGAGGAGGATTGTATTGGTTTTGTATGGCGATGCCACAAGTGTCAAATTCATGCCAATCGCATGAATATTCCATCGTCAAAGCTTTACAACATGACTTCGCCATGGCCTTTCTCAGTCTAGGGAATCGATGTTATCGGTGTAGTCTCACCAAAAGGGTCGAATGGACACGAGTATATCTTGGTGGCGATTGATTATTTTACGAAGTGGGTGGAAGCTTAATCCTATACAGTGTTGAAGGTGTTGCATGTGGCCAAATTTATCAAAAATAATATCATCTGCCGGTATGGAGTTCCAAATGAAATCATCTTAGATAACGGCTCACACTTCAAGAAAGAGGTAGTGGATCTTCTTGAGAAATACAACGTGGCTTTTCACAAGTCATCGACATACAGACCACAGACCAATGGAGCTGTTGAGGCTGCAAACAAGAATATCAAGAACGTCTTGCAAAAGATGGTAGAAACCTACAAAGACTGGCTGGATAAACTGCCGTTTGCACTTTGGGGCTATCGGACATCAATCCGAACATCCACAGGGACAACTTCTTATTCTCTCGTCTATGGGATGTAAGCTGTTTTGCCTATTGAAATTGAAGTCTTGTCGCTGCGAGTTATGGCTGAATGTCAAATGGTAGAGGCAGACTGGTAACAGAGCAGGTTTGAGGAGTTAATGTTGTTTGATGAGAGAAAACTAAAGGCGCTGTATCATGTTCAGGGCTACCATCGCAGAATTACTAGGGCTTTTAACAAGAAGGTTAAGTCCAGAAATCTCAAAAAAAGAGATATGGTACTGAAAGACAACCGAGCTCCCATCCATGACCTTAGGGGCAAGTTTAGACCCAATTGGAGTGGTCCTTACATCAACAAATCTATCTGGTCAGGTGGAGCAATTATTCTCATGGACCTAGATGGCCTGGAATTTTCACAACCAATCAGTAAGGAATTCTTATGGACCAAGAAATATTACGCTTGAGAGGCCGTTAGGCCAAAAACCCAAAAGGGCGACCTAGGCAAAAGTTAGAGCATGAAAATTAGAAATAAAGAAAAATTGAGCTCGCAAGGTTGAAAACCCTAAAGGGCGACTTTGGAAAAAGTTAGAGCGCAAAAGGAGAAAGTTAATACTCGAGTGAACCTGAACCGAACTACGTAAAGCCTGATTCCCATCTTTGGGAAACGTAGACAACTTCATCCTGAAGTTTGGCTGTAACCGTCTCCAACTCAACTGTCCTGTCCATTTGTCTGATCAGGTCATCTTCGTTCATCATCTGTTAGTTTGGTTGTGATCTTCATTGGTTGTGATCTTTTTGGGCAGCAAAGCCAATTGCAATGCAAAATGTAGTAATATTCAACCAGGGGCGGTTATGATTTGTCGATTTGGGGTTGTACATCTTGAGGATTGACTCTGTGCGTGTCAAGCAGTGATCATTTTCAAAAATGGTTTTGGCAAGTTTTAATAAAAGTTGATTTTTCTCAAAATTTTACCTTTACAACTTAGACCATTTTTGCGACCAAAAAGAAAATTTTTAGTGCTCACAACTTTAATTCTATTGATTTCAACATAAAGTACATTCTCCAACTCTTTGATACAAACCAAAGTTGCTTTTACATCATAAAACTTGAAAAAAAAGGTCAAAGCAATAAACTAGGGGCATAAGCGAGTCAGATGCTCCTGCGTTTTCTACTTGTGCTTGCAAAAGCTTTTATAGCCGAAGTGGGCCCGACTTGTGCCTCATCCTTGAGCCAAGCTAAGCACTCACCAGAAAGGGTACAACTGAAACTAGGGGCAGGGGCCAAAAGCTCTCTCATCCTCCAAGCAATGAGGTACCGAGTTAAGTGTGAAGCACAAATCGGGAATGAAGCCGGGAATTCTACCCCCTCATCTGGGCAGGTCAGATCATGTCTAAACTGGCGTTTGAACCGGAAGAGAAAGTAGAACACGCAGTGTGTGAGGCCAATCAACTCAATACCTGGCTGTTGAGACATAATGTAGCTCATCTCATTCAAGTTAAGCTAGGGGCAATGCCAAGCTATGTTAGCTGCAGGCTTGCTGCACATCCACTTGCACTACCATCTCTCATTGGGAAAGTCCACTAGTTGCTGGCGGAAAAAGTAACCTCGGGCTGAATATTCGGGGCAAGGGTCCAGCACTTTCAGCTTATCCATGAGCCATACCTAGGAAGGGATGAAAAATAAGAGAGATTAAATCATAGAGAGGTGTGCGTAGAAAGAAAAGTAAAGAAAGGGCTTTGAGAGAATATAGAGCATGAGTATTGAGTGATGTGTGAGGCATATATCAGAAAGGGTGGGAAACAATACCTGAAGAAGTAGCGAACTCCCTGCAAATCTGGTGGTCTCTCGTCGATGAAAAGCATCCAAACCCATCAAGATCTTGGCTAGTGCTAAACCAATACAACTCTTACCTTCTTTCAAACATTAGGCTACTTCGATTAGCTTAATGCTGGTTCCGCCGTAACTAGAGGCAAGAAGGAACTGCGCGAGCGCACATAAATAGAGGGCATATTGCCGAAAACCTTGCCAGAGAGGGTCGCCTCTGTCACCGATGTCAAAAAATCAAAAAATCAAGTTGGGTATATCTAGCTCTCCATCATGGGCCAAAGATCGAGCTTCGTGCAAGTTGAGCCCACACATTCGTCCCAAAGCCTGGGCGTGACCAAAATGGGGATAAGGCATGATTTCCTCATCACGTTGGGTTTCCATCAATGCTTGAAATTTTTCAAGAGTCGGGCACATTTCTTGTGCGCTGAAGTGAAATACATGCGTAATTAGGTCCAAACATTGGACTGCGGCATGGAGGAACGAATAACAAAGTGGAGTACGACTCAATGAAAAAAGTGCGTTTATGTCGAAACCTTAGAAATTTACTTTTTCCCTGCCGTCCAAAGTGGCTATCCAATCCGTGAGCTTCTAGGCAAGGAATATCTCCATTTGTGGAAGAAACAGCAGTAAAAATGAGGTTCTGGTGAAGAAATCATGAAGAAAGACCTTTTGTAGAAGATAGGGCTGTGAGTGGAGGCCAGTTGTCAGTCGTTTGTTGGATCCATCACAAGTGGCCGGCCGCCCACTTTTTGTGGCCTGCCATCCACTTATGGGCCTAGCAGTTTTGGCAGTCTGGTTTTGTCTTGATCTTTGTGTTTTAAGGTCTTATTTTGAGTCAATTGGTTTAGCAAGTATATATAGCTGTGTTTAGTTGTTTTTTTTTTTACTTTGTTTCTTTGTTTATCGAGTTGTATTTTGATCGTCGGTTGGCTCATTATTCGATTAAGAACAACGTGCCAATACACGTTCTTTCTTTTGGTTTCAAATTCAACTCCATTTTTCATTTATACAAATGTGGTGCTCATGATACAAAAACAATAACTATTTTCATAAAACTACAGGGTTTTCCCTCGATCATAGTTTTTACAAAAGAGAGTACAAGTTTTCAAAAGAAAAAAGTAAAGCCTAACTGAAGCTATATGCGTGCTAGACTACCAAAATGAAAGAAACTAAGCAAAAAATACAAAAATCTATGCTAATTGCATCAAGCTCAGAAGGCCCTCTTCGTCCTCTTCTTCGGAAGGGACTTAGGGACACTATCTTCATCAGCATCGCTATCATCAGAAGTAGACTTAGAGCCAAAATTGGTATATCATCTCCGCTCCTTGATCTCGAGCCAGTATCATCGACCTCGCTCTCAGACTTAGAGTGTCGATTTACTGCCTCCTCGGAGCCACTGGTCTCAGTATCATCCCCGCTCAAAATCAGCTCTGAGCTGCTACGACTCCGAGCACCTCTACCCCTGTCTCGACCTTGGCATCTCGACCATGCACCGAATCCTGTCTATATCTCCTCTCTATCGTCGTCGGAGGTGCCGTTGGTGCTGCTACTACCACTGGTGCCCTCTGTGCAAATGGGAGCTGGAAAATAAATATTAACATATCAGATACAATGTAGGTATTGTCATTACTGAATGCAGTATGCAGAATAATTGTAAAAAGTACAATATGAGTATAGTGTGTCAGTGCAGTGTGAGGTGGCATGAATGTTACGGTATGAGTATCAGTGTATTAGTGGGAATATGATAGTGTGGTGCATAACAGTGCATGAGGCAATGAAATGTATGCGGAATTGTTGGCTACTACGGTTAGTTTCTTTTGGTGGGTGTCCAGCTTTGGCCCTCCGGCCATGGCCGGTGTCAGCGTCGGATGTAGCTCAAGCTTGCCGGTTCTTGCCTGGTTTGGTTTCGAGTTCGCCGGCGTCGTCGACACTACTGAAAGAGTACATTCTGCAGCTGTGATACGGTCCCCGTCGTTGCTCGGTAACTCCTTATGGCGTTGATGGTTTTGTGGGTGTGCCATCGGGGCTTTGGCGTTGAAAGGTGGCTCTCTCTATGCTTCGCTCATTCTGCCGGTGTTGTTATGCCGGTAGCTTTCTTGAGGTTTGGCTGCTTTCAGCGCCGGAGGGATGACCTGCCGGATTGCTGTCCTCTGATTTTTGATGAGGTTGTAAGCTGGGTGTTTGTATGGTGGACTACGGATGCTATGGTTTGGGAAGCTGATTCAACAGCGTTGGTTTCTTCCCGGAGTTTAGCCGGTTTTCATGGGAACGCCGATCTTGTTTGGCTGGTTTTCAGTGGATTTTCTTCGAGGACGGAGTGGTGGCGACGCGCCTTTGGTGCGTTTGGTCTTTACGGTCGTATGGACTGTGTAAAGTTGAGGCTCTGTTTGCTTGGGAGACCCGCTGCCAGCTAGCTAGGGTGTTTGGGGGATTTTCAAATATCTTCCCTCTTTGCTGAGCTCATTTTTGGTTGCCATTAAAATAATATTAATATTTATATTGGCTAGCTTATTTAGTATCTGTTTGCTTATCTCTTTTATGCTACAAATTCCTATTTCTTGGGTGATCTCATCTTTTAATTTTTGATTTACTTTTACATAGTAGATGGAGTGTCTTCTGGTGTTCTCTATTTTTTTGTGTGCGAGCTTCATTGTGAGAACTAAGGTCTCACTTCGGTTTTCAGTTTGCTTTGGAACTTTTCCCCTCCTTTTCTAGGTTCTTGTTTGTGTATGCAAGATCTTGCGATGGTTCTTGTTGATGGGAAAATTTTCGGGATGCATTTCCTGAAAATTCTTGATCTGCTGTAAGAAGTGAAATCTAAAGTTTTGAGTTTGTGAACTCCCAAGGGATGGTTATATACATTAGAGATTGGGTTTTGTTCCAGCACAGTCGGAGTTTTGGCCGTTGATGCTGCTAGTTCCGGATTGATTGGACCGAACGTGATGTTGAAAATTTATCAGTCCAATGTGTTGAATTGGGTTAACCTAACTCTGGTCTGGTCTTTTCTGTATCTATTTAGTAGATTATTTAAATCTATTTAGTAGATTATGTTGTGAGCAGCAGTTAGGAGTGTTGCCTTTTAGGCGTGTACTGAGTTTCATTGTAAAATCTATTTTTTTGGAATATAGTTCTATGACTTACCCATCCAAAAAAAAAAAAAAAATGTATGCGGAAAATAGAAGAAAATACCTGGATACCATGGAGATCAAGCAACGTCTCTCTCCTCTGCACCATGTCAACTAGAGAAGCAACCAGCTGGAGTAGGCCCTCTATGTACTCAGTCAGTGCTTGCAAGTGCATTTGAATGATCAGTATCTGGAATAATCAATATCTGAAAAGGGAAAGTGCGGTTGCAAGCTGTAAAGTGTGGTCCATACTTGAGGTGGGCCTCGGGCTTTGACATACCCGTGCCCTGCCTCGTGTGGCTCTATCAGAATCTGATAGGCTGTCCCTGTCGGCCGCCAACATATAACCGCAGTAGGAATTGCCGGCCAACCAGTAACCTGCATAACGGGAGAGGCCTCTCCAATATCGGCCTCAATCTCCTAAGTAGCCTCACCCGCCAAAGAAACACCTGCTGCATCGCCCTCACAAACTTCCGTCAGAGGCGGCATGAGATCAATCTAGATAAAAGTCGTATAATCGCCATCCGCTCTGAAATAGTCGACATCTAACCCCACTATATACTTAATAATCGCCTCAGCTGGGAGGTTATCAGCTATCCTCATGGATGTTGGGGGTGACATGGGAACAATTCGGGTGGATGAGCCCAGAGTCTGTCGTACAAATCGCTCTCCCAAGAACTAGGCCTGACAGAGCAAGCCCTCTAATAAGATCCGGTATCGAGACGTGGCCCAAGCTCTAGCATATTGGTACATCACTCCGGCTGGCATTGTCGCCTAAGGCTGCAACATAATCTGCAAATAGAGAGTGTGCAGATTGTTAGTTGTCGTCAGTTATCAGAGTATGAATTAGAATACAAGCAGAAATGACTGTGAGTTTCGGATTACCTCGCGAGCAACCACTGTATCAAAGTATTAGCGGTAGAAGGCAAATGTCACATCGTCACGGCTCCGGCGCTGGCACTGACCGTCATATCGTCGTGAGTAATGCACAGCTGGATGGATCTCATCCATTAGCTCTGGAGCCAGAGCTAGAAAATAAGCGTAAATCCATAACTGCAGGAAAATGTCAGCAGTGTTATCAATAATATGTCAACAGATATTAAACAGAAAGTACAAAACAGAAAACACAATGTGTCAATAGGTATAAAACAGAAAGTGTAAAGCAGAAAGCATAATGTGTCAATAGATATACAACAAAAAGTGCTAAACAGAAAGCACAATGTATGAACAGATATTGAACAGAAAGTGCAAAAGTAGAAGGGTGTGGTGCATACCTCCCAGGCTCTCCAGTAGCCTCCTACCTGCTCCCCTTTCATGCGGGAAGTGGAACGCATAAAATCGTAGAATGTGGCAAGGTCGGCTCTACCCCAATCGTAAAACCGGGCCTGGGATAAGGTCACAAGGGCGCTCAGTAAGTACAAACCCACGGTATTCCAACTGTTCGCGAACAAGGTGGTACCGAGGAGGAACATCAAGAAGCCCTGGACGTACTGTTCTACTTCCTCCTACGTCTCGGCCTGACTCTTGCGGAAGTGCTCGGAGAACCAACTGAATCTGACCATCGCTGGCCTATATAGAGGTGGGCTCACTTTAAGCAGGTAAATCCAGGCTGCTTTCCACTCGCCCATATCCATGTCAAAGCGGATTGGATCACCCCTACTCCTAAGTCTGTGATCATTGAGAAGTCGTAGGGAGTCATCATTATCTCTCCAGCAGAAGAGAAGTGGAAAGAGTTGGTGGTATCCCACTACCTCTCCACAATGCCCCTAGTAGGGCTCGGCTAGCCATATGCCGTTAAAGCCCAATGTAGAATAAGCCAAAGCCAGCCTTATCAACAAGGTTGCGGACCTCGGGCGAGAGCTCATCATACCAATCTCTAGCTGTCACTGCCCCATCTCCCTTGTTAGAACGGGAGTCCCCCTGTGGCAAAGAAAGAGTGAATCAGATGAAAAACAGTAGTAAAAGAACAGTCAGATGGAAGGCAGTGCAAGAACTACAGTTAAATGAAAAGCAAGAAAGCATAAAAATAAAGTTTGTACCTCAGTAGCACCGTGGAAGAAGTGGGAGTTCGGCTCCCTCAGTAAAACATCCTCTGGCATGCCACCGATGAAATCGTCAAAGCACGTCATGCCTCCAGGTGTGCGTGCGGGGATGGTAAGTGACTTGATCAAAGGGTCTTATCCGCAATGATAGTGGCTTAGGCTTGAGCCCTGGAGCGAACTCTGCCTCGAAGTCAACAGCAATGTCCTTTACTGCCCCGCCAGCCTTAGAAACCGCCGGCTCCTTGACTTCAACAGGGGGTGAAAGTGAAGGTGTAACCTCAAGAGAGGCGTTATCATAAGGAATGTTGTCTGCCATCTGAAAAGTGGGTGAAAACCAGTGAAAAATAGAGAAAAGGGGAAAAAAAATGGGAAAATTTGGAAAAAGTCAACCTTAGGAGAGAGAGAAAATGAGAGAAAAAGTCAAAACTCAGAAAAGTTCACAAAGCTCGAGACAAACAAGCCCAAAGTGTTGAAAACTCAAGAAAATCAACGAAAACAAAATTTGATCGGTTCAAAGTGTAGAGGACCAAAGAGGGTTTACAAATAAAGTTTGAGTGGGGCGTTGGAAAACGCGTACAAAGCACAAATCTAGAGAGAGGAAGCACCTAGAGAGAGAAGAAGAGTAATTTCGGACTTAGGTGTGTGAGGAAATGAGGTATGGTGGTGTATTTAAGAAGACCCATGCCAAAAAGACAAATATGCCCCCAAAATTGCATTAGTGGCCGGCAGGCCACTAGTAGTGGGTGATCGCCCACTATTAGTGTCCGGCAGGCCTCATTTATAGCCGGCAACCCTCTTTTGTGGCCTGGTGTTGGTTTAGTTCCTCTTTTGCCCTAACAGTGTATGGGAGGTTCTCTTTTGGGTCTAGATTGATTTTTGAGGAGCTCGAAACTGTGTTCTAATTGCGCCATTCCCAATATCCGTTGTGTTCCAGAGCGCGAATGTGCCCCACTGGCCAATATGAACAAGGTGTATCCTTTTTGAGCATTTTGCAAAGTCTCTGAGGGGTAAGTTGGAGGTTGTTGCCGAACATCATTTTTGTTCGTTCTGTCAAGTTACATCTCTATTACTTCTTTTGCGTAAAACGTGCATTTTCGTATGCTTTTTTCATCTTGCTTTCTATTCATGCATAGAACATGCTCTCGATTCTTGCATGGAACATGCTTTCAATTAACATCATATGTTGGTTGTCTGTAATCTTGCATGAAATATGCGTCGTCATTATATTGGTGTTCACACTTATTCACTTTGTGTATCTATCGCGCTTATTCACTTTGTGCATCTATTGGACTTGTTCACTTTGTGCATCTATCGCACTTGTTCACTTCTTGCATCTATCGCACACTTTTATTACATTGTGTATCTATCGCACAATCTCATACTTTTTGCATCTATCTCAAGACGCGTGAAACGCGACCCTGAGCGATTTTTCTTCTCTTCTCACGATTTCAGCGTGATTAGAGTATCTCAAGACACGTAAAACGTGACCGCGAGCAGTTTTTCTCGTCTTCTCACGATTTCAGCGTGATTAGAGTATCTCAAGATGTGTGAAACGTAACCCTGAGCGGTTTTTCTCATATTCTCAGGATTTTAGCATGATTAGAGTATCTCAGGACGCGTAAAACGTGACCCTGAGCAATTTTTCTTCTCTTCTCACGATTTCAGTGTGATTAGAGTATCTTAGGACGTGTGAAACGCGACCCTGGGCAGTTATTTATCTCAGGACGCATGAAACGCGACCCTGAACGATTTTTCCCTCCTCTTCTTATGGCTTTGGCATGGTTAGAGTCCGCGTTTTTAGTTCTTCGCTTAAACCCATTTCGATTTAAGCTTGAAGCTCATTCATATGTTGTTATCTTGTTATTGCTTATTGCATCATCTAGCGTGATTGTGACTTTTCAAAATAACCGGCTTCGCGAAGCGTGTAAGTCTAGCTTCAAGTATTCTTTGTGCACGGCATTTGCATCTTGCCCCTGAACTACGCTGGTTTGATTCCCTACAAAGGGATATGTAGGAAGCTTTCGGGCTCAACCATTTTATTTTATCTCTTGATTGCTTGCCCAAGTCTTATGACCTTGTCAAAATGGGTCATCTCTAGGCTTCGACATACACTCACGTCACTTCATAACTCCAATCTCTGTCAAAGAGGGGCAACTGTAGTCATCCCATTTTTTACGGCTCTTAAGACTTGGGTGTCACTGATTGATCACTCAATGATGAATGTGTACGCTTGTCAAATGCTTGATTTTCTCAGCAAGAAGCCTCAGTTTGAACCTACAAACCTTGTGCCTTGTTTTGGACCAAAACAGTGGTTGTTTCAGGCTTGAGCATCCAGGGACCCGCAAACCCACTAGTGTGGCCTGCCGCCTACTATTAGTGGCCTGCCAACCACTTGTGTAAATTTTTAGATCTTTTTTCCAGCTGTGCCAACTGTCTCCACAGGTGCATGCACCGCACCAGCTGTGTTTGTATAGATATTTCTGAGGTGGTCTCATATATTTCTATATATAGATGACTCCCTCTCATGTTTTTGAGATTAGAAAATTTTGGAGAGAAAAGTTTTGAAAAAATATCTCTCTCTACATTTCTCTCTCTCTCTCTCTCTCTTGCAACCTACATAACCTTTGTCTAGACACTCTAAACCAAACCTTGAGGGATGTTTGCTGAGGTGTTTAAGCTTGCATTTTAGCACTTGAAAGTGTGAAATTAGTGGTTTGAGAATTCAAGGGATCATTCCTCTTCAAGAGGTATACATTATAGTTCTTTTGTACAATCTCTTTCTCATCTTTTTTTTCTTTTTTGAGTTGTTTCTCACTTGTGTTTTTGGGCTGAAACTTGTGGTTTAAAGCCATTAAAGGTAGAGGGGCGGATCACTCTTCTTTGAACCTTGTTTCATAGGCTTTTACCCGTGTGTTTCCCACATTTTTATCAACTTTTGTTGAGCTTTTTACCAATGCTTTTTAGAGGTTTTCAGAGGCTAAAAATCTTGTTTTGAAGTCCCAAAAATAGAAGGGGTGGCCTCTCCTTCTTGTGCTTGTTTCCTAGCTTAATTGCTCCATGTTTTTAGCTTACTCTTTTAGCTATTTTTACTTTAATTCCAGCACTGTTTTGAGCTAACTTAAGACTATTTTATGTGTTAGTTTCATTTATGCTTTGTATTACATGTTTGTAGTGTAATGGTCCTTACAGGCTTGGTGGTTTAGGCCTTAGCCACCAACCTATTTGAGTTGATAGTATTTATTTCTTGTTTACCATACTTGTGTTCACCTCTAAGCATCTCTGCAATCTCCCTATTTTCTTAGTTTTTTCTCTTTGTTTTGAGAGTTGCTCCAAAATGAGTGTCATTTAAGCTTGAAGGGTGATATTGTGCTTAATGGTTTAATCCCTCTGGGGGTTCATTACCAACAACATGATCTCCCTCTCATGCCTAAAACAACATTTGGTTTGGTACTCCCCTCCTTTAGTGGACTTAAAGCTTATTATTGGACTTAATTGATTAATGAATGGAAGGTAATTTAAAAAGGGGTAATCAATGGTTTAAAAATGGAACAAGATAATAAAATGGTTTGGGTTTAATCGAACGTTAATTGAACCCATTGAGTCTTAAGTTGTTTCATACTTGTTAGTGATGAAAACGGTTCAAGAATCAATGTCAACCCTTTCTCTTGATCAATATCCATGATAGGGAGGAGGTTTTGAGAGTCTTTTATTATGTATTTATCGAAATTGTATCCCTTGGTTCATAAGTCATCACGCAATAAAATTGCACCAATTGATGGCTTGCGAATCGAGCCTACATCTCCTTTGAGCTGTTTGATGATAAGGAGAGGCATGGTGGACAAACATTCCCTGAGAATGCTCTGTTTATGCTCTATTTAATTTTTATTATAGCAGGAGAAATTCAACATCAGTGGCTGGCAGGCCACTATTAGTGGTCAGCCAACCACTAATTCTGGGTTGCTGGCCACTTTTTCTAACAAGGCAGTGTACTGTTTCCTGCAGAACTGAGCAGAACTGAGGTGAAAAATCAGTGCAATCTCCTGACTATGCAACAGAAGCATCCCGGTAGTAAAACAGAGATCATTTTCGGGTGGAAATCCACATCCATGCATAAATCTTCCCTCGATTCTCGGGATCCGTTAAAATAATGTTGTAATAGTAGTATGTAGTATATTGTACTTAAATTAGCGGACTTGTAACTAATTGGTTGGTTTAGCTAGAATAGCTAGTTATATGTTGTACTTAATTAATTAACTAAAGTAGTTAGTTAATTTATGGTATTGTAATAATTCGCTAGTATAGTTAATTTACTTCATTTGGTATGTAATAGTTAGTTAATTCGTAGTAATTAGCTAGGACATTTATTCAGACCCTCCTGCGTGAGGGCAAATTGTAATAAGTGTGTGTGTCTTCTAACCCCACGTCTTTCTCCATTTTACTTATTTGTTTATGATGGATAGAATAGAACATCATATTTCATTTAGCATATTCCATGATTTGCATCCACTTGTCTTGCATGCATCGAGGCTCGGTTCATCATTCTAACAAACATTGTCGTTTACTACTTCATTGAATACGTGTTTAAACCGCATGCTATCAAATTGATTCACATGTCATAATTAATGGTTGAGCTTATTAATTGCTTTTTTGCATGCGTTGTATTAGGCATTTTTTATTAGATAGGATCATGCATTTTTCTAACTAGTTTCTCTTTTGGCTCGCCTCGGGATTTGGGGTAAGCTTTTATTTGCTTTAGCATGTCGCATGTGTGTGATTGTTGCCATGTCAAGTATGATTACCATGAGGCTAATTGCTTAATTGATATAGCTCTTGAACGCTTGTGGATGAAGGCTAATTGCTTGAATTGGAATAAATTGAGTAATCTAAATATCCGATCATTTTTTCCAGTGGTACATATTCGAAACAATTTTTAAACAAACATGAAATCAAAACGTTCCAATTTTCACAAATTAGTCTATACTTGTGTGCAACACATAGTAAGTTAGCCTAATAATCAGAACAAGAGCATATAATGTAAATAAGAATCACATCATGATTAGTAGAGGCCGATCTTCAATCGGGCGAGTGGGGTGCTCAATCCATGACCTTCCTCTCTCATACCTAAGTTCCCGAGCTGAGACAATCTTGGTGATGACAGACATGTGGCCTTTGGCATGAGTCATGGGTTTCCTAAATTTCTCAAAAATATTTAGGTGGCGACTCTGTATCTGGCAAAACAGTCAATTTTTTGCATTTTGATTCAAAATTGATTTTCCAAAAGATTTGTCGGATTTGGACTCTTTTGTGTTTATCTATTTCACATTGCACTTGTGAGATTAGATTCAGAACCACAGGAGTCTGAACTGTAGGGCTATCATATCCGAAAGGAGCACAAAAAGTCGAGCTAGACCTAGCTACTGCCCAATACAAGTTTGACTTGCCAGTTGGACACAGATTGAGAGATTCTATGACAATGACTCCACCTCTTACCATGGAAGCCTTGATGGAAAGAGTGTACCAATACATAAGGGTGGAGGAGGTGGGCCGCCACAAAAGTAAAGTTTGGAACAACAGCTATGTCGAACAAAAAACTTCGGAGGTTAACACTGTTAGGAAGAAAGGAAGGCCGAACTATAACAATCACGGTGACCTTTCCCAAATTAATGAGAAAACCAAAGCAAGGAGGTTGAAGGTTCGCACCGCCATCACAATGGTTTTTAAAAAACCCATCTATCGAATTCTCAGCGAGATACACAATGAACCCTTTGTTCTGCGGCTTGCCAAATTGGGAGAAGCACAAAGGGGCTATGAGAAAAGGTATCGATACACTTTCCACAACAAAGTTGGGCACCAAACTGAGGATTACGTCCCACTGAAACAGTATATGGAATAATTACTGGCAACAAGCCACTTAGACCAATACATTGAGGGGGGAGCTCGGCCAGCCCCTAAGACCGCAACATGCCAGACAGAATGCTAGTAGACGATCTGCCTTAAGGCGTGATTAATGTGATCCACGAAATCATCGAGCCTGAATGAGTCTGTGTGCTCAGAGGAATGATAAAAAATGGGAGCATATGAGGGAAGTGTTCAGCCGACCGTGAAAAATGGACGACAAAAAGCAAAAAATGTCATCTCTTTATCCGATAGAGACCTAGTAAGGTTTCAGAACCCCCATAATGACGCACTAGTGGTTACTTTATGCGCCAGGAATTTCGACATCAAAAGGATCTTGATTGATTAAGGGAGTTCATGCGAAATAATGTATTATGAAACTTTCAAACAATTGAAATTGGATAACAAAGACTTGGCACCAGCCATGTCTGCCTTGGTAGGTTTCAACTCTATGCCAGAGTGGCTAGTCAGCAAGATTATTGTGCAGGTCAAAGCTGGCTCGATAGTCAAACAAGTGGAGTTTTGGATTTTGAAAGTCCCATCTACTTACAATATCATTCTTGGGAGAGCATGGTTGCATGCCATGCAAGCCATAGCGTCAACTTACCATCAAGTAATGCGGTTTCTAAATGAAGCCAGATTGATTAAAGAAGTCTTGGGAGACCAAATCATGTCCAAGCAATGCTTCGTGACTGTGAATGGCAGCTGAGCTGCCAAAGGGTTTGTGCAGACGGTAAAGGAATCAAAAAGCAATGACATGTTTGGAGACGTCGACAAAGCAACCTAACAGAAGGCCGTTAAAGATCTGGTCGAAGTAAGGATTGATAACAGTGACCCAGAGAAGTTCTTTTTGCTCAGCTCATCTTTGTCCAGTATTAAGAGAAAATAGATCGTGGATTTTTTTATCTCAAATCTCGAACTGTTTTCCTGGACCCCATATGACATACCTGGCATTAATCCAAACTTCATCTATCATCAACTCAATGTCAACCCTAAGAACTTCCAGGTTGACTTTACACCACACTAAAGTAGTAGTCGAAGAGGTGGGAAACCTGCTGGAAGAAAGGGCAATCAGAGAAGTCCATTATCCAAAGTGGATTTCAAACACAGTAGTGGTACCCAACAAGAACGGCAAGTGGAGCGTTTATGTGGACTACAAAACGGTTAACAAAACTTGTCCAATGGATAGCTTTCCTTTACCAAGGATTGACCAACTGGTGGACCTAACTACAAGACACAACCGATTTAGCTTTCTTGATATAGATCATGGATACCATCATATCATTATGTATAAACTAGACCAGGACGTCACATCCTTCACGACTCCAAGAGGATTGTATTATTACAAGTTCCTGCCTTTTTTCCTAAAGAATGCAGGGGCAATATTTCAATGAATGATCACTAAGATGTTTGCACCATTGTTAGGAAAAATAATGGAAGCTACATCGATGACATGGTAATCAAGAATAAGGATGAGTCAGACCATCTCAATGACCTAGTAGAGATGTTCCAAATTTTGAAGACTCACATGCTACGGCTAAATGCATCCAAGTGTACATTTGGCATATGATTAGGCAAATTTTTAAGCTTCTTGGTGACCAATCGCGACATAAAAGCAAATCCTTCCCAAATTAGGGCTATTCAAGAGCTGGAAAGGCCAAACACTAAGGAGTTGCAACATCTGACAGGGTTAGCCGCCGCGCTAAACAGGTTTATAAATCATTCGTCAGATCAATGTGGACCATTCTTCCAGGCACTTAAAGCAAAGTTCGAGTGGGACGAAGAATGCAACCGAGCTTTAAAAAGCTTATAGGAGTACTTATCTTCTCCACCGCTTTTAGCGACTCCAGTACCTAGAGAAGAGCTCTACTTGTACCTGGTAGTCTCCCAACACACCGTTAATGCGATGTTGGTGTGAGTAGAAGGAATATAACACTTGCCCATCTTCTATGTGAGCAAGACAATGTTGGGCGCTGAAATGATATACCTGCCATTAGAAGAGCTTTCCTTAGCTTTAATGATGGCATCCAAGAAGTTGCCGCACTACTTCCACGTGCACACAGTGATAGTATTGACCGTATTTCCTTTAAAGGCCCTATTTGAAAGGGCAAACTTTTTTGGAAAGTTACTAAAGTGGGCAGTGGAATTGGGACAATTCAACATCAAGTTCCAACCTAGAACGGCAATAAAGGCCCAAGCATTAGCAGACTTTGTGGCAAAGTTCGCTTTAGGAAGTTATTCTGTTTGCCTGGTTGACTTGACCAAGGAAACTGAACAAGGGGGGAAAGTGTTGCGAGAATAGCGCAACCCCCTACAACCTAGTAACAAGTTGAATTACCATCTCAAGAAAAGGAACCACGCGATGTGCCATTGAGCTTGGCAGTGGTTGCACCGCTCACTGAGGTCAATGACACATTGCTAGGGGGTGATGAGGCAAGCCGCACAACGACAAATGCGATTTGCAATGACGTGGCCGAAAGAGAAATGGTAGGGCAACCGAGTAAAGAGATTAACGAACAAACAACGGACAAAAACTTGGAAGAATAATTAAAGTACCGGACCCCAAGACATCTTTAGACCCATCTACTTGTTGGAACTTGTTTGTGGGAGAGATATGAAAGCTTTTCGCGGATGGAGCTTCTAATAGGCGGAGATGGACTGGGAATATGCCTCATCTCGCTAGACAACCTAACTATTGAACAGACAATCAGGCTTGGGTTTCCAGCATCCAATAATAAAGCGAAGTACGAAGCACTCTTGGCCGGTCTGAAATCTGCCTTCTGGATGAAAGCTACCGAGCTAATGGTATATAGTGACTCTCAATTTGTGGTAAACTAAATATCTGGCGAGTACGAAACAAAGGATGACAAGATGGCCAAGTATCAGGAGCTGGTCAGAACAGAGATCAAAAAGTTTGAACTCGTAAGGATAAAACAAATCAGCCAAGATGAAAACAGAAAGGCGGATGAGTTGGCTGATTTCGTATCAATGTCAGACACTTCTATCCCAAACTGTTTATTAATTTACTTCTTGCCAAGGCCAAGTATTAAAGAACCTGAAGCGATAGAGGTATTGTGTGCCGAGCTAAGACCTTCTTGGATGGATCCCATCATCACTTTCTTGAAAGACCGAATTTTGCTAGACGACAAAAAAAAGGCGAACAAAATTCTACCAAAGTCACAGTGGTTTTGGCTTTTCCCGTCTCTAGCATTGCATAAAAAGTCTTTCATTGGGCCATACTTGAAGTGTGTGCACCCTAGCAAGATTGAGGCCTTTTTGTTCGAAATTCATGAAGGAAGTTACGGAAGTCATTAAATGGGAAGGTCATTGGCTTATCGAGCTATCTCGCAAGGATATTAGTGGCCATGCACGTAGGCAGACGCAGAGAAGTATATTAGGAAGTGTGAAAAGTGCCAGAAGTTTGTGCATCAAATCCACCAACCGGCGAGAGAACTATTACCTTTGACCTACTCTTGCCATTTTGCAATGTGAGGTCTAGACATAATGGGACCACTCCCAGTCATGCCGGGCAATAGGAAGTTTTCATTGCTGCAACTGACTACTTCACAAAGTGGGAAGAAGCAGAAGCACTTGCTTCCATCAAAGAGAAAGACATCAAGAAATTTGTCTGGCAAAACATTATCACTCGATTTAGAATTCCAAAAGCTTTGATATCAGTCAACGACTCTTAGTTTGATGGGAAGATATTCAAAGTCTTCTGTGAAAAGCACAAATTGAGTTCTACAACTCCACCCTGGCTTACCCACAAGCCAATGGTTAAATCGAAGCATCAAACAAGGTGATCTTGGATGGCTTGAGAAAAAGCCTGGAAAAGGTGAAAGGAAAGTGGGTTAAAGAACTCCCCCACATTTTATGGGCTTACCGAACAACCCCAAGGCGTTCAACTAAGGAAACACCATTCGCCTTAGCTTATGGCATGGAGGCCATCATCCTTGTAGGAGTTGGCCTTCACACCATCAGAAGCGAGAGTTTTCACCCAGACTTGAACGGAGAGGCAATAACCTTGGAACTTGACCTTGTAGAAGAACGAAGAGAGAAGGATCTGATACACATTACAGTATATCAGCAAAAGCTATCCAAAAAGTATAACAATGCAGTGAATCCAAGGCAATTCAAGGTGGGTGATTGGGTTCTACGCAAAGTTATGGGAAACACTTTGGGGCCTGGTGATGGCAAATTGGGACCCAATTAGAAAGGACCATACACAGTTGTTGGGTTAGCAGGAAAATGAGCTTACCACATGGAAGATCTGGATGGCCGAGCTATTTTAAGACCATGGAACACAGCTAACTTGAAGTTGTTTTATTTTTAGCTTCAGCGCTGTATTTTTCTTTATTTTTGCTCGGCATCAATAAAATAAGTACAGTTTCCTTTTCAAACTTTGTTGTGTTGCAATTTCACTATGAGTCTGTATTACTTCAGTCTGAAATTGGAAATCTTTGCCCGGCTGATTTGCTTGGCAAAATAGGCCAATAGGATTGACCAACATTTTGAAAATCCTTGGCCGAGCTAGTTAGCTCGGTAAAGTAGGTTGGTAGGATTAACTAACTTCTTGGAAAATCTTTGCCCAGCTGGTTAGTTTTGCAAAGTAGGTTGGCAGGATTGACCAATTTTTTAAAAAATTTGATCGAGCTGGTTAGCTCGGCAAAGTAGGTTGGCAAGATTGACCAATTTCTTGGAAAATCTTTGCCCAGCTGGTTAGCTTGGCAAAGTAGGTTGGTAGGATTGATAACTTTTTTTTAGAAATCTTTGACCGAATTGGTTAGCTCAGCAAAGTGGGTTGGTAGGTGATTGACTAACTCTTTTGAATTCTTTAACCGAATTGGTTAGCTCGACAAAGTAGGTTGTCAAGATTGACCAACTTTTTGGAAATCTTTGACTGAGCCGGTTAGTTCATCAAAGTAAGTTGGCAGGATTGACCAACTCTTTGGAAATCTTTGACCGAGCTAGTTAGCCTAGCAAAGTGGGTTAGCAGGATTAATCAACTTTTTGAAAATCTTTGACCGAGCTGGTTTGCCCGACAAAGTGGGTTGGCAGAATTGACCAACTTTTTAAATTCTTTGACTGAGATAGTTAGCTCGGCAAAAAAGATTGGCAGGATTGACTAACTTTTTAGAAATCTTTGACCGAGCTGGTTAGCTTAGCGAAGTGGGTTGGTAGGATTGACCAACTTTTTAGAAAAAATTGACCAATTTGGTTAGCTCGGCAAAGTGGGTTTGGCAGGATTAACCAACTTTTTGAATTCTTTGACTGAGTTGGTTAGCTCGGCAAAGTATGCATTTAAACTTGATTGAAATATCAAAACACACTGGGCATGCAAAAAGTTATAGAATTTTCATTGATGGAAAAATTGATTATAGAAGATGGGCTAGTAGCCCAGTTACACGGCACCAATACCATCTTCAATGGTTAGATCAGTAATACCTTTTTTAGTGACAATGCTTGGTTGAGTCTGGCTGGCGATCTCTTGCTGAGCTAAAACATCTCGCTAAACCCGCTATTGCAGAAACTGGCAAGGCTGGAGTAGCATTAAGCGTTGGGCTATCTTCTTCATCCACCTTGGAAATGAAATGTCTGAGTTTTGTTGTAAGGGATGACCTGCGTACAAAGAATGGGGGTGGGTATACAAAGAAATGTCTAAATTCGAGCCTTTCGATTTCCAAAAAGAAAAAAAAAAGAAAAGAAAAACAAGAACAGAGTAGAGAGAGTGAGAGAGAGGATGCCGACGAGGCTGTGTGTGCGAAAGGGTGCCGCCGACAAGGCTGCTTCCGCTTCTACTAGTACCGACGGGCGATGCCACTGCCGTTGTGTATGTAAAAGACACTGTCGCTGCCGCTATGTGTGCAAAAGGTACCGACGAGGCTGTTTGATTCATGCTTCTTATGATAATTTTCTGTTGCTTATGATTGATGCTGCTTATGATTCATGGTCCTTGACCCATTAGTTGGTTTTGTTTTTAATTTAGGGTTTCACACTAAACTCTGCAAAAATCTCTTCCTGGAAATATTTAATGAAATGTAAAAGAAAAATTTGTTGATGAAATCTACTGCTGTTAAGGAACATTGCAGTTAATGAAAAATATGTTCTGTTGATGAAAAAATGTTTTGTGAAAAATTAATCCATGATTAATCCATGAAAAATGTTCTGTGAAAATTCAGACATTGTTGTTTTGTGAAAAATCCATGATTAATCCATGAACATTGCTGTTTTGTGAAAAATCCATGATTAATTTTGACCCTATGTTTTTAAAATCTCATAACTCATTGATTAATCCATGACAATTATGTGAAAAATTATGTAGTGAACTTCATGATTAATAATTTGCACTGAGAAATGTTCCTTAATTCAATGTTCTGTGAAAATTGATGAAATGTTCCTGAACTTCATGAAATGTTCCTACGTTAAATAATTTCAAAATTAATTCAATGTTCTGTGTGTGAAAAATTATGTAGTGAACTTCATGATTAAATAATTTGCACTAAGAAATGTTCCTTAATTCAATGTTCTGTGAAAAATTGATGAAATGTTCCTGAACTTCATGAAATGTTCCTATGTTAAATAATTTCAAAATTGATTCAATGAATAATTCAATGTTCTGTGAAAAATTATTTGCTTTGTGAAAAATTATGTAGTGAACCTGCCAATGTTTTTTTAATTTGCTGTGTTAAACCTCACTGAAATTTTTTTTTCATGCTGCCTATGATAATTTGTGCTCTCTTAATGTCTATTCTATTCTATTTCACTTTGAAGCTACAATGGATGTTGATTCAATGAATAATTCATTCAATGTGAGTGAGGAAGTTGAAGAACAAAATAACAATGTTGAATTTAATGAGAGTGGTGAAGTTGAAGAACTGAAGAAAAGGATGTATTTTTTATCTTAACGTAAGAAATATACACATTTTATGCAAAATATGCGAAACAACTTGGATTTGCTATAGCTTATAGAACACAAATGTAACAAGGGATGGGGAAGTAAAGTACTTTGGAATTGAATGTACTCGGGCACAGAATAGAACAAAAAGATCAGAAGTAAATCCCCTCGAACCATCTTTGTCGTCAAAAATAGATTGTAAAACAAGGGTTAGAGCCACTCTACAAAAAGATGGAAGATATAAGTTAACCATAGTTGTACTTGAGCACACTCATGATTTGATTCCGACTAACTCACGGCATTTTCCAATGAATAAGAGGATTCTTACTCCGGTGAAGAGGAGACTAGAAGTTAACGATGCAACAGGGATTGGGGTTGCTAGGAATTTTCATTCCATAGTTGTTGAAGTGGGGGGATATGAGGCATTAATGTTTGATGAACAAGATGCAAGGAATTATATTCAGAATGCTAGAAGATTGAGACTTGGGGTAGGAGACGCCGAATCAATTACATTTTATTTTCATAAAATGCAAGAACAAAATTTGAACTTCTATTCGGCAATTGACCTTGATGAAGATGGTCTCATGCGAAACTTGTTTTGGGCAAATGCAAGGAGTAGGGTGGCTTATAAAGCATTTGGGGATGTTGTCTCTTTTGACACAACCTATTTGACAAACAAATATGATATGCTGTTTGCTCCATTTGTAGGAGTTAATCACCATGAACAGTCAATTTTGTTTGGTTGTGGGTTGTTAAGTAATGAGAACACAAAGACATTTGTTTGGCTATTCAAAGAATGGTTAAGTTGTATGTCAGATGCTCCCCCAAAAGCGATAATAACTGACCAGTGCAGAGCTATGCAAAATGCCACAAAAATTGTCTTCCCATAGGCTCGGCATCGTTGGTGTTTATGGCATATTATGAAGAAAATTTCAGAGAAATTGAGAGGATATTCGCAATATGAGTCCATAAAGGTTGCTTTGAGTAATGCAGTTTATGATTCATTCACAAAAGATGAATTTGAGGAACATTGGGCAGCAATGATTGAAAATTTCAATTTGAATGATAACGAGTGGTTGGGGGTATTATACTGTGAGCGGCATAAGTGGATTCCTGCCTATGTTAAAGACATATTTTGCGCTGGCATGTTAACTACACAACGAAGTGAGAGTATGAATGCATTCTTTGATGGATATGTGAACTCCAAGACAACCTTAAAGCAATTTGTTGAGCAGTATGACAATGTGTTGTGAAGTAAGGTAGAGAAGGAGACAAAAGCAAATTTTAAGTCTCGTAACAAATTGTATGATTGCTTAATGGTGTATCATTTTGAGAAGCAATTTCGTGCAGCTTACACTAATTCAAAATTTAAAGAAGTTCAACTAGAAATGAAGCATCTAGTGTATTGTCATGCAAATCTTATCAAAGAGAAGGGAGCAATTTGTACCTATCATGTGAGGGAGGCTGTTGTTGTGGGTAAGGGGATGAAGAAACTGGAATTTGTTGTGTACTTTAATTCAACTGAATGTGAGCTCTAATGTATGTGTCGGTTGTTTGAGTTTAGAAGTATTATGTGTGCCCATTCAGTTTGTGTGCTCATTGAGAGATCCATATATGAGGTGCCAAATAAAGACATTGTTTCGAGATGGAGAAAAGACTTGGAAAGTGGCTACACATGCATTCCAACCACATATACTAACTTCGGCTCTTCTCTACATCCAAAGTTGCATGATAACTATCACAACACGTTGGATGAGATCCTAGAACTTGCTACCAATGATGATGGTAAACACAAAGTGATTTAACTTGGGTTGATGAAAATCAAGGATGAAGTGAGAACAGTTCAATCAAGTAGTGCAAGTAATGTGCCATGTACTAGTACTTTACCACCTTCCCATACTTCACCAAAAAGTCCACCTCGTATCAATACTACAAAAGAAAGCATGACTCACAAGGTACTCAGTCCTTTGGTTGCTCGCCGAAGAGGCCGTCCATGTACGAAATGGAAGGTTAGCAAGGTTGATGCAATAGTGAATCGGTTGAAGGGAAAGAATAAGAAGGCTAATCCGGTACAGGTACATTTTTCATTCCGTACTACATATGTATATTTCAGAATTGGTTAAACTTAAAATATTCATCAATGTCTGGTACTATAAGGTCAGAAGGTGCGTCAAGGTGGACCTCGTAAGTTAAGCTTTCCTTGTACGGGAGGCGTGCAGCACACTATGTATGAACCGGTACGTGTTAAATATGAAGGTTGTTTCGTGTGTTTTTTTTCGATTTTAATTTTATTGCTTCAAATTACTAATTAACTTGTGTTACTATTTCATCATTAGGTGTTGCCAAATCAACCTTACTATTTGCCTTGTATGGATGCCACACAAGAAAGTATATATGTACCGGTACGTGTTGAATGTATTTTTGCGACAAATTAAATTTTATATTGGTGAATATGTTTGTGGAATTTTTTTTGTAATATTTACTTTATTTTTACAGGCACCGATTAGCACAATTGGGGACAAAATTAGAAGCACATCTCATACTCAAGCTGGAATGGTCAACAATATTAGCAGTCAAAGTTCGATAGTATCATCAAATTTTGTTGACTTGAACATCGACGAGGATCCGAATGTCCCATTTTTTTTTAGTTTCGAAGTGCTAATTGTACATGAATTTCATTTGTAAACTTCGGATTGTTTGGCTTCATTTGAAAATTGATGGAATTGGTGGCTGTCCCATTTTAGGTTGAATTGAATTACAGGTTCTGTGTGTATGTCTTGTGTGTATATAGGTCCTGTGTGTATGTCTTTGTTGAATTTGTTGAGTGAATTGTAGGTCCTGTGTGTACGTCTTTGTTGAATTGAAAATTGGTGGAATTGGTGGAAGTTGTTGAAAGAAACCTATTGACTTTATGTCTGTGTGAATTACAGGTTCAACACAATGTCTGTGCGAATTATTCATGTCTGTGTGAATTGGTAGAAGTTGGTGGAAGTTGTTGTTCCCTTTTATTTATGTATGTGTGAATTACAGGTTCATTCAAGATCCTTCAACAGATTTCAGGTTCAACGGATTCAACAGATTTCTTGAAAGGAATTACAGGTTCAACAGATTTCTTGAAAGAAACAGGTTCATTCAAGGTCCTTCAACCTGTGTGTATGCTTCTCATTGAAGCCAACAGATTCTTGAAATATTCATCTCAATAACAAATGTACATCTCAATAAAAGTCAAAGAAATGTGCACATTATACATATTATACACACTGTTAAGCAACCATCACATATAATAACAGAGCCTACATTCATAAGTAACCAACAGATTTTTAAGCAACCAACGTAATTCTATTAATTAAGCAACCAACAGATTTTTCACCTATTAATTAAGTGACCAACAGATTTTTAAGCCACAAACATAATTCTATTAAATAAGTAACCAACAGATTTTTCACCTATTAATTAAGCAACCAACAGATTTTTAAGCACCAACAACAAAATACAAAATAAGTAGAAAAATAGATTACATTCATAACATGGTCCAAAACCTAACAACTGAGTCATTTACATGATAAAGTACAACAATACACAAAATACAATGACATAAGTCATTGCCTTGAAAATCTTCTCTATCCTTTGAAGCCTTCTATCATGCTCATGAATTGCATTGTCCATCTCACCAAGCCTTCTCCTTAGATCATTAGTTTCTTCTGTTCTTATATCTGTTCGAGGTCCAGCATTGAAACGGATTGTGGAGGTAATGTCGTCGTCATCATCATCATCTGCGAACCTAAAGTAATTGCAGTGTTCGTTCGCACTCTACAATGCACTAGAATCAGTTAATCAAATCAGACAAATGAAATTTGTAAAAAGTAAAAGATTAATTTATATAAACAAATACTTACATATTTTGTTGGGCAAACAAAAAACACACATCCTTGATTTCCATTCTCATTGGTTCGTACAATATACATGGAAACTGTTTTTCCACAATCACACAATCTTGGCTTTAATCTTATGTTCCTATTATTAATAGAAGATGAAGCCATTTTTTTATCTGCATAAAAAATACCAACATATTCAACTGCCTCATACTGATGCATAATGATGCATTCATAGTGATGTCATCCATAAATAGAGTTCAATCTTGATAACAAATTTTGCAAACATCACATTATATAACATATTTTCCCTATTACATGTGGTTGGATATATGGTCATTTCTCCTAGCTTGCAATATTTTAAGTCATATCCTCAGATAATTCTAAATCACCCAACCCACCCAATCCGATCACATTACGAATGGTTTCGCCAATCCTATTGTCGGCAACGGTTGAGATTCTCAAAATTTAATTGAATTTGAGTCGGACATCGAGGAAAATTTATTTTTTCTCAAAATGCCTTATAAGGTATAGCAATCCAACCAACTTTAATTCTTTCTATGAGCCACATTTTCTTCAATCTTTATGAATAATTGACTCAAAACATCAGAAATTGACCACTCTTGGGTACCACTTACCCCTCCTCAAGTGTTACTTGATTTTTTACCTTTATTTCTAAGTTCGCTAAAATTGCATTCCAAATAATTTGTTTTAGTCCTATTCAACCTAAAAACTTTAGATTCAATAGTGTCCTTCACAATTTTAACTTAAGAGTTTACCCCACTTATTTGTCAACTAAATCATATTATTTGCATACTATCTCGTGCATAGAACATCAAATGTCCTGACATGTTTGGTCACCAAGTCAGCAACGACCGTGAAGTTTCTTTATATCAAATTAACTTTGGAATATGCATAATTTGTGTAGAATATAACTCATAATCTACTACTCAACATGTCTAAATATTGTTCCTACATACAAATATTGAATGGTCTAAATATTGCTGATTTGGTTCTTACTATGTAATTGTGCAATGTATTAGTTTTCATGAATGTTTAGGAGGTGATAGCCAGTCAAGCAGGTGGTCAGTTACTAGAATGATACTGTACAAAAATCTAGCATTCCAATTGATTAGTATTTAAAGAGTTCAACATTCATAAGAGTTCAACATTCAACATTCATAAGAGTTCAAACATTCATAAGCCAAAACCCTAACAATCTGTTTAAAGAGTTCAACGAACAGAAAAAATGATAGATTCATAAGCCATAATGACAAAACCCTATGAATCTGTTGAATTTGTTTTGTCAAATGATAGATTCTATGAATCTGTTCGTTTGTAATCTGTGTTAGGGTTCAACGAATAGATTCATTTGTAGAGTTCAAACAACAGATTTTGCAGCGTTCAAACAAAACCCCAAATAGATTCAAAAAATAGAATCAAAATAACAAAATGGGAACCCTAACAATCATAGATTCATAAACTCCAAACACATTTTCACACAATTAAAGGGAACCCTAACACAAATTCATGGCAAATTCAAAAACCAAAAAGTCACAATTGACGAATTCGAACAAAAATTGAACCAAACATAAACCCTAGTTTTGTCGAATATGGGTTTACCTCAGATTCGTTTTCTTCTGGTACGTAATGACGAGTTTCCAGCGTTGTTAGCATATGAGAGGCATCGAGCTGGTTGGTGAGGAGTTTTAACAGAGCTGGTGAGGAGTTTTCACAAAGCTCATCATTCGTCAAGTAATTTTCGTCGTCGCTCGTCGTTCAGCTCTGTTAGTGTATAAGTACAGAGGGAGGAGGTTTGTGAAAGATGAGGATGAGAAGATTGAAGGGAATAGATGAGATGGATTTGGGGAGAGATCATCAGCGATTCAACGAGGAGAGACGAGTGGCTTTGTTTGTCGAAATATCGAGTCTGAGGAGAAAAGAGAGAGAAGAGTGAATATAATTCACATTTCGGGGCACTTTAGCCTCGTTTTTTCAAGCTACAAGCTATTTTTGAAAATAATATCTGATTGAACACAGGTACTGGGGGTATATAATATTTCTCTATCAAACATATTTCACAAATAACAGTACACAAAAAAAATGAAAAATTAAATCAAAATAAAGAATATAAAATCTGTATTTAAGTAGAACATGGAAAAGTAAATGATTCTGTATAAAACAGGATATAAAATCTATATTTAACTAGAATAAGGAAAAAGAGACAAAACCAATTCTGGATAAAATAGAATTAACGCGAAGTTGTCTTAAGATTGTGGTAGTAATATTCTTGCAATATCAAAGCAATGATTAACACCCAAAGAAATTTAAACATAATGGTTTAAATAGTGGTGTAGTTCCATTTAATTCGAAATATATTCAGGAATCTTTTGCGTTGATTATTATTTTGTTAATAATTAATTTGAAAAGTTATTTTTAAAGAAACTTTGAGTATTATGACATAAGTTGTCATAAATTATTATGAAACTTGTGAAGCAGAGTTAGTTTTTATGTTTTAGTGAGTATTCAGTGAGTATTCAATTATGTCAAAGTTACATCACTAAGCATTAACCATGAAAGAAAGAGTAAGTAATTATTGGTGAGAGTTTCACTCTTGGTTTTGAAGAGATAACAAAATTTATTTTGATAGAATAATGTAACGCCCCGAAATAATGACATTAACTCATTTCATAACAGTGCTATAATTAACCAATAATATCATATCTTCTGTTCATTTTATCTTTGATGATTACAAAAAATGACATATGCAATATATATTTACAAATCTTAGATTCTGAATCTATAGCATATGGTATGGATACAAGAGTAAAAAGAAAATAAAATCAAATAATGAAATGCCCTAATGGCTACAACTTTCCAAGACGATACTTGATTACAACAAACTAATTTTAAACTCAATACAAGTAAAGCCTGAGGCTTAAACAAAAATAGCTACATCAAGAAATAAAAAATGAAGCCTTAAGCTCCAAGTGCTCCAAAGCTACGTCCTTGGCGGAGGCATATCATCAGCACTTGAAAGTTGTTTTCCACATAGGGTGAGCCAAAGCCTAATAGAGATACTCTAACACAACATATGAATCTTAGCAAAATTATAAGGTTGTAGACACCCCATTTTGACTGGTCGTAAGACTTGGGCGTTTTCTTTTGATCACCTTATGATGAATAACAAGAAGGTGTTTCTCACAAAATCCTCAACAAGAAAAATGGAATTTGATTTTCTCTCAAAAACCTTATGCCCCATTTTGGCCAAACTATTTTAGACTTTCAAACCTTCTTTTCAAAATATTTTTCCAAATATTTTTATGATGTTCCGAGGCTCCCATTTTGATTAAAATATTGCACTTTTAAGTAAACCGAGTAAGGACAAAGTGGAAATAAATGGAAGGGAGGTGAACTCTTTGAAAAATATTTAAAAACATCTTCTTTATAGGTTTGGAGTTGAAGGAAATAGGAGGGAATGGAAGAAAACTGGTTTAGGAAAAGGATGAGCATCAAATTGTTAAGAAAGAAATGAACAGCGTTCACTAAATTAGGCATATCTCTTTGTACAATTGGAATTTAGATGTGAGGCCACCACCATTCAAAAGTAGACTTATGGGGATTTAATTTAGACTCAAGAATCACCTAAGACTGAGTCCGGATAAGGGAGATATGCCCGTTTGAAGTCGGGCTTAAGAGCAAATTTTGTTGACCCGACTCGAGATAGCAGCAAACCTATTTTTTTTTTTTTGGTTCTGTTGCTCTCGCATTGACCCATTGACCCATTTTCTAATCCATTCAAGTGCACCCATTCATCCTCCATTATCTCCACTCACCTTTCATTATCAAAAGAGGTTTTGGCCTTGTCATAAAGGATAAATCAAAAGCAACAAAGTCTTGATCATCATTATCATCATTGTCATCCACATCACCTTTGTCTCCCACCTTGTCTTCTATTCCTTGACTTGTTTATTCTTTCATGGCTTATACATTCATATTGTATATAAAGAGGGAGAGGATAGAATGAAGAGAAAAAAATCATTCGAGAGAGTTAGAGAGAAAAGAGAGCAAAAGAGAAAAAAATGTCTAAATTGCAACCATAAGCCAAAACATTTCCAAGCTTCCATATCTACTGAAATTCCTCATTTCCATACACCAAAACCACTCCAAAAATTCTAATATAGTCAAAGATCAATTGCCTTGATGATAAAGAAGAGTGTTTAGTGATTGAAAGTGAGAAAAACTAGAGAGTTAGCCACTTTCCATACCGTAAACTCCATAAACTCTATAATTTTGAATTGAGGATTTGAGAACACAATTCCTACACTTGAGGGTGATCAAGAGGGAGTTTGTGAACTAAGGAGTTCATCCTTTCCTTGAAACGTGAATTTCACAAACTTTTCATTTTCTTGCATTTCTTACTTATTTTGTTCTTTTGCATTGATTTCTTGTTATATTATATATTGTTGTAATCTAATTGAAAGTGGTGAGTTGAGACTCTCATATATATTGTTTTTAGTTCTGTTTTTGTTGTGAAAATCTAAGAAAACAAAGTTAGGCCAAACCTACCGGGCTACCCGGCCCGTTAGTTGGTCGAGTAGCCACCTAAAAGTACACCATCGTGCCCATGACCTTCATGACCGTGCCTGCGCACGTCAAATAGTTCGAACTCCCGATATCTCTGCGATCTAGTCTCACAAGTGCAATGTGAAACATAAATGAGAGTCCATTTTTGGCAACTCTTATAGAAAATCCATTTTATTGCAAAACGTTTGCCAGAAATGGACTGCATCACTAGATCTTAGAGTCGCTACCTAATGTTTTGGGAAAATTAGGAAACCCGTGACTTGTGCCAAGGCCACTGTTCGTCATAACTAAAGATGCTTGGCTTGAAACCTTAACTATGAGAGGGGAAGGTCAATAATGAGCACCCCCACTCACCCGATAAAAGATCGGCCTCTACTACACCATGATATGAGTTTTACTTTCTTTATATGTTCATATTCAGATTTATTTAATAAATCCTAAAAATTTACTATGTGAAGCATACAAGTATAGACTATGTCATTCATCTTGGAACAATTTGAGTTCATGTATTTTTTTGAAAGAGTTTTGAAGATGCACAACTCAAAGAAATTGAGTTTAAAACATGAAAATCAATATCATTCCAAATTAAGTGACACAACCTCCATCCACTGACATTCATAGAGATGTATCACATAAGCAAACAACCACATGTTAGGATACTAAACATAATAATAAAATTATGTACACGCGGGATGCTAAAGCATAACAACTTACATATTTACCAACGTCCCGCGAACAACTATAAAACAAAGTTAGTAAAATATGCATGATCCTATATACAAAATCCTAATGCAATACATACACAAGAATGCTTCTAAAGAATTGGCTTCTAAAACATGACATGTGAAACATTGCAAAACATGCGATAGCACACAAAATCATGTAATAATCAATTACAGCATAAAGATGCAAATTTAGCCGGATCTAGGCATGAATCATATATGTAAAAGCATGGATATGCATAGCATGCAAGATATATACATATGTACAATTAGGGAAAGTGATTAAAGAATGGGATAGATAAGAAGTGAGGATGGAAAATTATTACAACACTTTAAATATTACAAATCTGAGGGAGATGAATAAATATTACAACATAATATAAAAATCCTCACAAACACTTGCAATAAAATAAACATAAGAAAATAACAACTTCAAGCACCTTAAAGACCATCGGATGTTGATTTTCTCAACGTCGGAAGGCTGCCCGATTTTGCCTAGACGTCGCAGGCACAGTCATGAAGGTCGCAGGTGCGATGGTGTACTTTTAGGTAGCTACCTGGCCAACTAACAAGCCAGGTAGCCCAATAGGCTTGGCCAAACTCTGTTTTCTTAGATTTTCACAACAAAAATAGAACTAAAAACAATATTTATGGGAGTCTTAACTCACCACTTTCAATTAGATTACAACAATATATAATATAACAAGAAATCAAAGCAAAATAGCAAAATAAGTAAGAAATGCAAGAAAATGAAAAGTTTGTGAAATTCACCTTCCAAGGAAATGATGAACTCCTTAGTTCTCAAACTCCATTTTAATCACTCTCAAGTGTAGGAAGTGTGTTCTCAAATCTCCAATTCGAAATTATGGAGTTTATGAATTTTATGGTATAGAAAGTGTCAAACTCTCTAGTTTTTCTCACTTTCAATCACTAAACACTCTTCCTTATGATCAAGGCAATTGATCTTTGGCTATATCCGAATTTTTGGAGTGGTTTTGGTGTATGGCAATGAGGAATTTCAGTAGCTATGGAAGCTTGGAAGTGTTTTGGCTCAAAGTTGCAATTTAGACAATTTTTCCTCTTTTGCTCTCTTTTCTCTCTAACTCTCTCGAATGATTTTTTTCCCTCATTCCATCTTCTCCCTATTCAATATACAATCTGAATTTATAAGCCATGAAGGAATAAACAAGTCAAACAATGGGGGACAAGGTGAAAGACAAAGGTGATGGGGATGACAAGGATGATAATTATGATTAAGACTTTGTTGTTTTTGATTCATCCTTTATGACAAAGCCAAAACCTCTTTTGATAATGGAGGGTGAGTGCAGATAATGGAGAATGAGTGGGTGCACATGAATAGATCAACAAATGGTTCAATGGAGTGTCCCAACCGAACCACAACCAAAAAAAAATGGGTCTGCTACTGTCTCGGGCCAAGTCAACAAAATCTACTCTTAAGCCCGACTTCAAATGAGCATATCTCTCCTATCCAGGATCAGGTTTAGGTGATTATTGAGTCTAAATTGAAGCCCCAAAAGTCTACTTTCCAATGGTGGTGGCTTCACATCTAAATTCCAACTGTACAAAGAGATATGCCTAATTTAGTAAAGACTATTCATTTCTTTCTTAACAATTTGATACTCATTCTTTTCCTAAACCAGTTTTCTTCCATCTCCTCCTAGTTCCTTCAACTCGAAACCTATAAAGAAGATGTTTTTAAATGTTTTTCAAAGAGTTCACCTCCCTTCCATTTATTTCCACTTTGTCCTTACTCAATTTACTTAAAAGTGCAATATTTTAATCGAAATGGAAGCTTCAGAACATCGTAGAAACATTTGGAAAAATATTTTGAAAAGAGGGTTTTAAGGTCTAAAATAGTTTGGCCAAAATGGGACGTAAAGTTTTTGAGAGAAAACCAAATTCTGTTTTTCTGGTTGAGGATTTTGTGAGAAACACCTTCTTGTTATTCATCATAGGATGATCAAAAGAAAGCACCCAAGTTTTACGACTGGTCAAAATGGAGTGTCTACAATTGCCCATCTTTGACAGAGTTCAAAATCATTTCATGACGTGAGTGAATGTCAAAACCTGAAGATGATACTTTTGACAAGGCCGTAAGACTTGGGCAAACAAATAAGATGCAATATAAGTGGTTGAACTTGAAGGTTGCCTACGCATCCCAATGCAAAGAATCAAACCAGCGTAGTTAAGGGGCAGAATGCAAATGACATGCTCGGCATACAATTTGAAAGTTTGACTCACACGTTTCGCATAGCCGGTTGTTTTGAAAATTCATGATTACGTAATAGGATGCAATGTCGTGGAGTGATGATAAAGATATAAAGATAGTAACATATGAGACAAGCCTCGTGCAAATGATATAAAGCATAACAGAGGGTATAACGCCTATAAATATGCCACAATACAAATAATAAAGAGAGTGCATCGCATATAAATGTGCCATATCGTTGTATTAAATGTGCCAGAACTTAGTTGATAGAAGAAAGGTGAACTCAAAATCCAAACATGTCTCACGTGAGAGGAGAAATAGTGAACCTGAGATCCAAACGCGTTTCATGCGAGAGAAGAAAATAATGAACTCGAAATCCAAACGCATTTCACGTGGGAGAAGGTATAGTGGTGTATATCCAACAGACATTCCTAACTGTATTTCATATGGAGAGGGGGAAGGTTTTAACCGAATAAACATCAAATCTTAACACGTTTCACGTGAAAGGAAAAAATATAGTGTAACCAGCAAGCACACCTAACCGTATCTCATACGGAAAGAAGGAAGGTTTTAACTAGGTAAACATCTAATTCTAACACATTTCACGTGAAAGGAGCAAAGGTGGTGTAACCAACAGGCGTACCTAACCGTATCTCATTCGGAGAGGGGAAAGATTTTAACCGGGTAAAACATCTAATCCTAACACGTTTCACGTGAAAGGAGCAAAGGTGGTGTAACCAACAGGCGTATCTAACTGTATCTCATACGGAGAGGGGGAAGGTTTAACCAGGTAAAACATCTAATCCTAACACGTTTCACATGAAAGGAGCAAATGTGGTGTTACCAACAGGCGTACCTAACCGTATCTCATATAGAGGGCGAAAGGTTTTAATCGGGCAAACATCTTATCCTAACACGTCTTACATGAAAGGAGCAAATGTGGTGTAACCGAAAAGCGTACCTAACCGTATCTCATATGGAGAGGGGGAAGGTTTTAACTGAGTAAACATCTAATCCTAACATGTTTCACGTGAAAGGAGCGAAGGTAGTGTAACCAACAGGCGTACCTAACTCATACGGAGAGGGGAAGGTTTTAACCAAGTAAGCTTGAAATCCTAACGCGTTTCACGTGAAAGGATGAAAGATGGTGTAACTGATAGGCGTACCTAATCGTATTTCATACGGAGAGGGGGAACGTTTTAACCAAGTAAATTTGTAATCCTAACGCATTTCACGTAAAAGGAGGAAAGATGGTGTAACCGATAAGCGTACCTAACCGTATTTCACAGAGTGAGGGGGAAGGTCTTAACCGAGTAAACTTGCAATCCTAACGCATTTCACGTGAAAGGAGGAAAGATGGTGTAACTAACAGACGTACCTAACTGTATTTCATACGGTAAGGGGGAAGGTTTTAACCGAATAGACTTGCAATCCTAACGCGTTTCATGCAAAAGGAGGAAAAATGGTATAACCAACGAGTGAACCTAACTATATTTCACACAAAGAAGGGGAAAGGTTTTAACCGAGTAAACTTAAAATCCTAACGTGTTTCATGAGAAAGAAGGAATTGTAAATTTGAAGTTCAAAAGCGTCTCACGTAAGTGGAAGAAGGTACAGTAAAATGATTTTTTTTTTTCTATTGTTTTCAAAATTTTTCTTCTTCTTCTTTTTTTCAATTTTTTTGTATAAATACCAAATACCGTATACATATACATACCATATACATAATACAAATACATATACAAGCACACACAGGCAAACTATAGACATATACAGACACACACACACACACACATATATATATTTATGAATAAAAACGCATACATAGACATATATGGTATACACATATTCATATACAGACAAAATGCATACAGATATGTACATACGGTATACATATACACATCCAAGGAATATTTCATTACCGACAAGGAATACTCCGTTTGCTGATGTCAACGTATGCAAAGCACGCAAAAATAAGAGAGAAACACAAACGCGTTGATACAGGGGTTCGAACCCACAATCTCAGGCTCAGCCTCTCAGTCTTTAACCATCAAACTAGACCACCTAACCAAGCCACTCTTGTGACAAAATATTCAAAAAATATATACACAATACATAGGCATACAACACATATACACATATGCATGCAACTCTCCCACCTTGCCTAGTTTTGTCTCTCTCTCCATTCGAATGTCGCACTTGACACGTGGCTTCGACATTTGTGTCAGTTGACCGACAGCCAACTGCCCTGATTCATCAATGATTGCCTCGGCACCTTCACTCCCTCGTCTTCTTCTCCTTTCTCATTCTCTGCTGAAACTGAGGCTTGCGGCGTGAAATGTGAAAATATAGTGTAACCAACAACCATACCTAACCGTATCTCATACGGAAAAGGAGAGGGTTTTAACCAAGTTTAAACGATGTACAAAGGCATCAGTATACACAACAGAAGTATACATATACATCAATATATATACACATACAAAGTATATACAAGCAGATATATATATATACAAAGATATACATATATATATGTCTCTCTTCCCTCTCCTATTTTTGTCTCTCTCTCTTCCTTCATCTGCTTCGAGTGTTGTGTCTGCCATGTGATTTCAACAAATACATCACTGACCTACAGAACTAAACCCTCCCTATTTGTTTTTTTCAATGATTGCCTCAGCACCTTCACCCCATTCTCTTCTTCTCCTTCTTTGTTTTCTTTTTAAAAAGAGGCCTGTGGGAGAGGCAAAACAAAAAGCTGCGAACTCTCTTTGCCACCACTCTACAACCCCTTTCTTTTGCATCATTTTCCTCTGACATGGCCTATTTCCGTGGTTCTCTCACTCTCTTTCTAGACCTCAATGAATCCACGATAAAGATAATCGATTCTGACTCCTTTGAACCTCAACCGTGCGCCCCTCCTTTTTCCCCTATTCTCAGCTTTCCAATAATGTTAGTTGAGCAAATAATGGCAACACAGTCTAACATCCAGGCTAACTCATATCCGCTGTGGTCATGTGTGGAGACTGTGACTATGGTCTCTAACTTGTCCCATTGACTGCAAAACAGGACATTTGAAGTGTATCTATTGTTAGCGTAACTCTCCCTGCTTCAATGTATGTATAAAGATGCTCAAGGAGAGATTAGCAATTTGAAAAAGCAAAACAAAGAGTTGAAACGACAAGCGACCTTTGTGGCCTAATTCGGAGTTCCCTCATACTTCGCATTTGACGGTCAGTGGGGAGTAATTTCTTTCGAAAGCTCTGCAAATGCTGAAACAAGGTCTACGAAGCGTTCTCCGGAATGAAGATGAGGCGAGGTAATCGGCGGTAGTGTCGAGCGACGAAGTTGTTTGCAAATGAAGTCAATTCGCAATCTTCACTGTCGGGTTGCTGTCAGAAATCGAGAAAATGCTCTATCTCTTCTTTTTTCTTTTTTCTTTTTTTGTATTTTTGTTTTGGAGTGGGCACCTATAGCTTTAGCTCTCTTTTGTACAACTTTGATCGGGCATCCCTAAAATTTAATAAAAGAGTTTTTTTTTTTGCAAATCTGAATGGCATGAATGACACAACACTTGAGCATAAAAAACCATTTGTTTTGAATTTTGAATTTCAGAATGGTTGCATTTCAATGAATTCTGAGCTAGATGTCAGCCTATGACTGATCAAAACACAAAATACAACTCAATGAAAGGAAAACAAAGCAAAACCCATCCCAAATGCACCCATTTATGCATGCCGGAATAAAATGGACACAAAACAAAACATCATCGATTATTGTGCATATTCTGGCGAGTGTTCGATTGAAAGAAAAAGTACAAGTTAATGTGACCTTGGTGATGAGGACTTGAGAGTGTGAGGAAAGGACATAAAACCTGACTTGAATGTGCCCCTAGTTCATCGCTTTGACCTTTTCTTTTGGTTTTTTAACTAAAAAGATTTTGATCAACATAAGAGTTTGATTAGCATGCTTGTTCTACTTCTCCATTTTGAAATCATGTGAGTCAGGTTGTGAGTACCAAAAATTTTCTCTTTTTGGTCCAAATAATGGTTTGAGTTTTTGCAAAAATGGAATAATTTTGAGAAAATCATTCAAGTTCATTAAAAGTTCTTGAAATCTATTTTCGCAAATGACCACTACCTGATCTACTCCCTTTGTTAAAAATGTAAAGTTCACCTAGAGCTTTATTTTGATCCAAAGAAAGTTGGATTCGGCGTGGTTAGAGTCTCCTCACTCTTTTTCTCATCTTCTAAGCACGAGGTAGGGATTCTCTAAACTCTTTTATGGTTTTTGACTTAGCTATTTATCTTTATAAAACAATCTCATGATTTTGGAGGATTTTGGACAAACCTAAGGTTAAAATCAAAAGAGGGGTTTTTAAATGGATGTATTGGAAATGGGTGTGGGAGTGGATATGAGGTTGAGTTGTGATGAAATTATTGGTTTAGATACGCGGAATGTGTTTTGGAAGAAGAAGGGGATTTGCTATAAATGACTAAAATATTTATTTTGTATTAATAAATGAAATTGATGTTGAAACTATGAAATTGGATTGGTATTGATGAGGATGGTAGAGTTGGATATGTATTATCACTCACCTCTTGAGACTTGGAAAGTTTACCTTTATGGAATTTAAATTATCTATTTAGAAATATTTGTTTTGGGCTATCGGTAGAAGATAGCTATGATTGTTGTAGAAATTACATGTGAATTAAGAGAATTGAAACTATTTTCTCATTCATTTGCATTGATTATTGTTTCACACTTATACATTGAAAATGTTTATCGTTTTGAGAAAAATGGTGAATCTGGGAAATATGAATTGTAATGTTGAACTAAGTTGGCTTTAGTGTCTAGGGTGAAAGTCCCAAAAACTACGCGTATACATGGGTGCCGATCCCGCAGACTAAATTTTCGTGAAATGGCAATAGTAGTGCTTTTATAGCCTACGTTTAAATGGGTCTCGGTTTACAGTTTCCTTTGGACGAAATTTTCGAGAAAGGTTGTATTGTTTTGCAATTCATAAAGTGTGATTTACTGCCCTATTTTCTATTGCAAAGGAAAAGATTTATAAACTATGATATTAATGTGGCATGGCATGGTTTTGGAAAGAGACATAAAATATTTTGGCACGAGCATTGCAAATACCTTATAGCTTTGTTAAGATTCATATATTGTGTTCGATTATTTCTACTGGATTTTGGCTCACCCTATGTGGGAAAAACAATTCAAGTGCTGATGATATGCCTCCGCCAAGGTAATAGCTTGGGAGGATTTGGAGCAAGAGCTTCATTTTGTTGTTTTATAAAGCCAAGGGCTTTAAATGTATTGGACCTAAAGTCCACTTTTGTTGTAACCAAGAACTATCTTGGAAAGTTGTAAGCCTTTAAGGCACCTATTTATTTGTTTTACTTTCTTACCTTATCTTTTGTTGTACATATGCTATATGTGGGGATATATTTGCTGAGTATCAACACGTGGCAAGGTGACGCCGACGTGTCAGCCGAGGTGCCACGTGTCGTGGTAATTACGCCGAGGTGATCTTGGAGTTGTCGAGGTTATCTCCGAAGATATCAGAATTCGAGATAAGCGGATAAAGAACAAGAGTCCTAGATTGAGAGAAGACTTCAGTTTGGGTAAAGATGAAACTCTTAGAGGGTTTATCCTAATCCCACTGGAAGTTCCAGATTAGCAGTAATCCTGAGTCCATTGGAGTTAGGCTCCTATTGGGACTAGGATTGTATTGGCTATAAAAGAGAGGCACCCCCATGGGTCTAAGGTATGTTTTTGATACTCAACCTTGTGAGTTGAATACTTGATTATCTTTGAGAGATATACTGACTTGATCGTCAGAGTGCCCCCGGGTGGAAGAACCACCGCCGGAGCCTTTTCTTTCTGTGCAGGACAGCAGGGTGCCATCTATTCTGCCTGTGTTCTACAGCTGAATCACTAAGGAGGGCAGTGTGATCAGAAAATCACTCACACAATTTGCGCCGTCTGTGGGAAAGAAAGACGAATAGATGGCCAGTAACGCACAAAACGAGAAGGTTGGGGACGACGCTCCCGCTGGAGTGGCAGGCCTATCGACCTTGACGTTGAAGGAGACAACCACAACGAAGAAACCGCGACCAGGGGCATGGAGGAAGAAAACGTCGGCCAGGAGGGCGACACCTCAAAGAAGACAGACCAGACAGATACTACAACGAAGATAACCTCCAGGTATGGAGGGATAGGTGCCTACGAAGGGATGAGGAAGTAAAAGAATTGGCAGACAAGTTGGCAGACCTGCAGTCGGTCGTCAACTTTATGATGCAAAACAAGGTCATGCAGCCACCATACCCGCTGTAGGACACGCCAATTCCAGCGATTAATACTCAGAAGGGAGGAAGGAAAGTAATTCCCGAAGCACCTCGGCATACCAGGAGCGCAAGGCACTCCCACCCGCCTTCCAAGGAGATCGGACGAGAAGAACCAAGACAAGAGAAATCCCAGAGGACATACCACACGAAGGACCCAGAGCCCAGAGAACATCGGCATGTCCAAAGGCAGGCACTCTGCTTTGACACAACCCATGGAGAAAGATCAAAACGGGCCCACCACGAGGCCGAGAGCAGTGTGCCGAAAAGACTGAAGTCAAAAGATAGCCGAGCTCCAGGGAGGAGTAAAGAGGACTTGAGAAACTACCTCAAGAGGAAGGAACAGAATACTGAAGCTGAGGTTAATTCACCCGACAAGCCGAGGACACTGTTCTCGGTAGAACTGGACAAATTCGAGGCACCAAAAAGATTCAGCATGCCGAAGTTTTAGATATACGATGGTAAGTCAGACCCTAACTTCCACGTTGGTCTTTTCCTGAATTCCATGGCATTATACAGTGGAAACGAGCCACTGCTCTGCAAAGTGTTCCCCTCGTCCTTTGGGGAGATTGCATCAGATTGGTTCCACAAGCTACCAAATGGAAGCGTGAAGACATGGGAAGGCCTGGCCGAGATGTTTGTGGCCAGGTTCGTGACGAACAAGCTACCATTGAGGGTGGACGCACTAATGGCTTTGAAGATCAGCCAGGATGAAGGCCTTAGGGCCTATGCAAAAAATACTACGAGGTGTTCAATCGAATACCCGAGTGCAACCAGAAGTGGCGGTATCCTTTAAGAACGGCCTGAAAGATAACTGTTCGCTACGGAAATCCTTGGCAAAGACATTGCCAAAGAGCATGGAAGAACTCATGGCAAGGATCGAAAAATATGCCCGAGCCGAGGAGGATACATCGGCCCACAAGGAAGTCAAATAGGAAAAAGGGAACGGCTCGCCGAAGTGAGGCCGAAGCAACAACGGATTCAACAAAACAGAGACAGAGTTAAGGGCCAAACAGGCAGTGACAACCGTGTTCCGAATTCCAATTCAAAAAGTCCTAGGAAAAATTCGGAACCAGCCGTATTACAGAACGCCAGCAAGGGAACCGAGAGAATTTATGGGAAGAAACATGGACAGACATTGTGCTTATCACAATGAAACGGACATACAACACAGGGCTGCAGAGCCCTAAAAGCACACTTGGAAGATCTGGTAAGGCAAGGCCACCTGAGAGACCTTGTCGATGAAACCAGAACAAGAGAAGAACAGGCAAGATTGCCTCAGGCTCCAGCAGCCCCACCACCTCCGCAACCTCAGGCAGAAGGACCTCGGATAGTTAATGTGATTCATTCAAAAGTTAACGAAAACGAAGTCAGAGGAGAGACTCAAAGGGTAAGGCATCTGCAGCATGTCTACCAAGTCGGGGAAAAAAGACATCGGCCAGCGGAGCGCCAAGGACCGATGATAGCCTTCACCGAAGCCGACCTAGAGATGGTACAACACCCACATAATGATGCCTTGGTAGTATCCCAGGTTGGGGAGTGCCAAGTAAAACGCATCCTAATAGATCAAGCAGCTCTTGTGACATCATGTACGTTAGATGTTACAAGGAGCTAGGCCTTCACCCAGACGACATGGAGCAATCGAATGGCCCGATGGTCGGCTTCAATGGAACGCCGACGTGGCCACTGGGCACTACAAACTTGGAAGTACAGGCCGGCACTAAGAAGATCAGGACAGAGTTCCTCGTGATTGACACACCTTCACCATATAACATCATCTTGGGAAGGCCGTGGTTGCATGCAATGGGGGCAGTTCCCTCAACGTTGCATCAACTATTGCGGTTCCCAACAAAACATGGGATTGAAGAAGTCAGAGGAGACTAACTGCAGGCCAAAAATTGCTCCATGGCAGCAATGAAAACAACCTGCAACATACAAGAACCAGGGAAGGCAGAGATTGAAGATGAGGACATAGAGGTCCTAGATGATGTCGGCAAGGAGCCGACCGAGAAGAGTGAGGAAACACTCAAGAAAATCCTCGTCCAGGAGGGCGATGAAGAGCGCTTTTTTCTCTCGGCTCAGGCTTAGCCGAAGAAGAAGAAAAAATGGAAGCCTTTTTGAGAACAAACATAGAGGTGTTCGCCTGGACACCTTATGAAATGCCTGGCATTGACCCCGAGGTCACATGTCACAGACTGAACGTTGACAGGTCGGCTAAACCTGTAATACAACGGCTAGAAGACCGACGTTGGTGCACGTCGAAGCAGTGGAGGAGAAGTAGACAGACTGCTGGAAGCCAGGGCCATCAGAGAAGTCAATTATCCAACATGGCTATCAAACACTGGGGTAAAGAAGAAAAACGTAAATGGAGGGTCTGCGTAGATTTTACGCCTGAATAAGCCTGTCCCAAAGACAGCTTTCCTCTGCCCAAAATCGATCAATTAGTAGACGCCACATCTGGACATGGAAGGATGAGCTTCCTGGACGCTTACAGGGGGTACCACCAGATAGCCATGTACCCCCCAGACGAGGAGAAGACAGCGTTCATCACCCCAAAAGGCCTGTACTGCTACAGGTGATGCCTTTTGGACTGAAGAACGCAGGAGCAACCTACCAAAGGCTGGTAACCAAAATGTTCAAACACCTGATAGGCCAAACAGTAGAAGTCTACATTGATGACATGGTCGTGAAGACCAAGGAGCCTAGAGTCATCTTGCCGACCTGAAAGAGGTATTTGAAATACTCAAAACATATCGGCTCCGACTCAACGCATCTAAATGCGCGTTTGGAGTCGGATCTGGTAAGTTTCTAGGGTACCTGGTAACAAGAAGGGAATAGAGGCCAGCCCAGATCAGATCAAGGCCATCCTAGATCTACAAAGCCCAACATCGGCAAAACAGGTTCAAATGCTCACTGGCAGGGCCGCAGCCCTAAACAGGTTCATAAGCGAAGTTCAGACAAGTGTAAACCCTTCTTCAACCTGGTAAAAAAGACCGCAACTTCCTATGGACTGAAGAATGTGAGGCCGCTTTGGCCGACCTAAAAAAGTATCTGACCACGGCCCCAGCCTCTCAACACCTGAACCTGGGAGGAGTTGTTTCTGTACTTAGCCGTGTCAGAACACGCAGTAAGTGCAGTGCTAATCCGAGAAGAGCAGGGAGAACAGAAGGCTATCTATTATGTAAGTAAAAACCTTGGCCGACGCAGAAACAAGGTATCTACCGCTAGAAAAGTTAATGCTGGCCTTAGTAATGGCCTCAAAAAAGTTGAACCACTACTTCCAGGCACACAAGATTGTAATACTAATAGAGCACCCACTGAAGTCCTTGTTGTAACAAGGAGACTTAACAGGAAGAATTGCAAGGTGGGCAGTGGCCTTGGGCCAGTATGACCTAGAGTTCAGGCCCAGAACAGCGATTAAGGGCCAGGTTTTGGCCGACTTCGTGGCAGAATTCACACCTGAATCCATCGAACATCGGGCTTCGTTGAGCCAAGATGAACGAGGTCCCAGGAAGCAGGGAGAATCCCAGCCAAAGGCCAAGGAACAAAGGAAGGAAAAGCTCAGACCCTGCAGCATCTACATCGGCGACTCATTCAGACTGTTTGTCGATGGAAGTTCAAACCGACAAGGAGCGGGGGCAGGAGTGCTGCTGATATCCCCAGATGGAGAAATAATAGAACAATCCATCCGTTTGGGTTCAAGGCCTCAAACAATGAAGCAGAATACGAAGCATTAATTGCAGGACTAAAGCTGGCAGCAGCAGCAGAAGCAGATGAGGTAATAGTTTTTTGTGATTCACAGTTAATTGTTAACCAGTCAACAGGAGAGTTTGTAGCCAGAGACGAGAGGATGTCGGCATATGCAAAAGAGGTCATCAGATTGGCAGCCCTGTTTCAGAACTGCCGACTTCTCCAAGTAAGCCGAGATGATAACAGCCACGCCGACGCGTTGGCCAACCTGGCAAGTTCAATATAGACTGGAAAAAACAAGAACAATTATGATTGACTACATGTCGGGCCCAAGCATAGAACCACAGAGCGCAAAGCAAGAAGCAATGTGTGTGGACATGGGGCCAAGCTGGATGGACGCAATTGTTGCATTCCTGAAAGAAGGAAAGCTGCCAGAAGACACAAGGAGGCACACAAAGTCAGGTTGAAGTCGGCAAGATTCAGCCTGACTGCGGACGGACATCTCTACAGAAGGTCCTTCACTGGACCCCTTTTAAGGTGCGTACACCCTTTACAAGTTGAAGATTTTTTATATGAAATTCATGAAGGAATTTGTGGAAGCCACACTGGGGGCAGATCATTAGCCCATAGGGCCATTACCCAGGGGTATTGGTGGCCCTACATGCAAAAAGATGCAGAAGCCTACGTAAAGAAGTGCGAACAATGCCAAAGGTTTGCACCTTTGATTCATCAGCCAGCTGCTGACCTGAATCCAGTATCCAGCCCTTGGTCGTTTGCCCAATGGGGCATGGATCTGGTTGGACAACTTCCCCAAGCAACTGGGCAGAGAAAATACTTGCTGGTAGCAACAGATTTTCACAAAGTGGATAGAGGCAGAACCTCTTGCCAAAATCCGAGATGTGGACGTCAAGAATTTCATATGGAAAAACATTATCACCAGATTTGGCATTCCAAGAGCCATCGTTGCCGACAACGGAACGCAGTTTGACAGCAAAGTTATCAAGAACTTTTGTGCAAAATTCAAAATCAAGAATTACTTTTCCACACCAAGTTTCCCCCAAAGTAATGGGCAAGCAGAAACATCTAACAAAGTAATTTTGGATGGAATAAAGAAGAAGCTGCAGGCAGCAAAAGGAAAGTGGGTAGACGAACTGCCCAACGTACTTTGGGCATATCGGACTACGCCGAGAAGATCAACAGGGAAATCCCCCTTTGCCATGGCTTATGGCACAGCAGTCATTCCACTAGAAGTCGGCATCCCAGGGATCCGAACCCAGGGAGTTGAGAATGGGACCAATGACATACTCTTAGCCCGAGATCTGGATCTTTTAGAAGAACGAAGAGAGAAGGCTGCAATTCAGCTTGCAGTATACCAGCAGCAGCTGGCCAGAGCTTACAACAAGAAGGTCAACCCAAGAGATTTTCAAGTCGGCGACCTAGTCTTGAGAAAAGTCGTCGGCAACAAGAAGGATCCCAGAGAGGGCAAGCTTGGCCCAAACTGGGAAGGACCTTACAGAATTACTTCGGTGCTAGGCAATGGAGCTTATCAGCTTGAAGACAATGAGGGCAAAGCATTGCCAAGACCCTGGAATACTTGTAATTTGAAATTTTTCTATCATTGAGATATTCATTGTATTTTGCCGACGTCATCAATAAAATCTTTACAGAATTCCCCAAGACTTGTGAATGCATAATGTTGTCTCTAAGTAATGAGAACCCCGAGTGAAACTCAGGTTCACATTGGGGGCAGAGAGAAGGCAAAGAGATACAAAGTTTACCACTTGTTGAAATTTGTACCTATAGATTCAGGGTTAGATTTATGAATTTATACCTACATATGTTACCACTTGTATAAGTATTTAGGAGATATGAAAGATAAGTATTTCATCACTCGTTATTATGTAATTAATATCGTGAATGGTTTATAGCAATTATTTCTGGATGTTACACTGGGAGACGAATATCTAATAAAAACTCGTGAGCACCGTAGCAGAGAACGAATTTGTCTTAAGGAAATTGTGTCCAACACAAGCCTCGATCACATTTGGTTTCGTTTCCAAATTTTTACAATCTGTTTATAAGTTTTCTACTTTTTTGTAAGTATTTCTGGTTTTCTGTATATGGTTTGATTTGGTTTAACCCAAACAATTTACGTTATATTCAACTTATATTTTTTATATAATTTGGTAATATATTTGATGCAATGATTATGTGTTTCACACCACACACATAAGGAATTATTCCAACAAAAATATTGTACACAACCAAATGATCAAAACTAAGTTATAGAACATATTAAAAAATTAGCCTTGATTTGTTCTTGAATCGAGCTCTTCAATAAAATAAAATAAAAAGTAAATTGATCAAATAAAAAGATAATAGAAAGGAGAACTCCAAACTTTTTTTTAAAAATGTATAGTTAAATTAATATTTAGTCAAGAACATAGGTATTAAAATCCAAAAAAAAAAAAAAACCAACCAACTAAAGGCTTAAAAAATAGAAAGAAAATATTTAAAAACAATTCCACTATATTTCTACTATTGGTGAAGCCATAAACAAGGCTCTTGGTTAAAAAGACCATTTGACTTAATACATAGTATTCATTGAGAGGGAAAGAGGGCTAAGTAAGTCAATTGCATAGGAGTGACTGATTTAAATTGGTGTAAAATTATGTTACGAGTGCCTTCAGGCATGGGTAATTCACTAGTATAAGCAAAAATTATACAAAAAATTGAAACCTTATAATACATAATATGAAATGAAATCATTTAATAGAGATTGTCATTTTTTTTCAACGTTCATTACAAGTTACTCTATCCTCTATCAAGCAAAAAGGGGAAAGGGATCACCCCCAACATCTTTGAACTCACAACCTATTCGTGAACACAAGGTTATGAGTAAAAGGGATTGTCAACAATCACCTAAAGACAGATTTACAATACAAAGTCTCCATTAAAGAGGGTACATAAATGATTTAAAGTCTCCATTTTTAAAAATAAATTTACAATGCAGCACAGTTCACTACAAGAAAAATCACCTTTGGCGACTAAATTTTTAGTCGCCAAAAGTCGACTTTTTAGTTTCCCCGACTAAAATTTTTAGTCGCCGCTTTTGTCGCGAATACATGGTCGCCGGAGGTATTGGCGACTAAAACTTTTTTAGTCGGCAAAAAATAGGTCTTTAGCAATAGTGATTTACACTTTTGAAAATCATACATTTAGCGACTAATCCTTTAGTCGCCAATACTCACTGAATCGCCGACTAAACCATTTAGTCGCCAAAATAAAGACTTTTGGCGACTAATGATTTTAGTCGCCAAAGGTGCTTCCGTGAAAAAAAAAAAAAACTAACTTTTTTGCTTTTTCTGAGATTCAAACCACCAACATGTTCCACATTCTAAACCTTTAGCAACACACTCCCTCCACTATGCCACTACAACACCACATGAATATATATGCAATATATATTATTTATATAGTATATTGACCCGTATTAATATAAAACTATATATATAAATATAATTATTTTTATTCAATATAATTTATGTAAAAAATAAATTATTTACTAAAAAAAATTGAGGCCACTTTTGGCGACTAAATCCATTATTTAGTCGCCAATTCTGTAATTTTGGGCTACTAATTATTTTTTAGTCGTTAAAAAAATAAGTTCCGCCTAAAAATAAACAGTTTTGGCGACTAAACCTGTTTTTAGTCGCCAAAAACGTCCCCTGTTGGCTACTAAACTGAATTTTAGTAGCCAAAAAGCTTCACTTTCAGCGACCAAACTGTTTTTAGTCGCCAAAACACGTATAATCGGCGACCAAACTGTTTTTTAGTCGCCAAAACCTATACTTTTGGCTACTAAATTATTTTAGTCGCCAAAAACCGTCACTTTTGGCTACTAAAAAACCTTTAGTCGGTAAAACCCATATAATCGGCGACTAAATTGATTTTTAGTCGCCAATAACTATACATTTGGCTACTAAATTGTTTTAGTCGCCAAAAGTCTTCACTTTTGGCTACTAATTCCATTTTAGTCGCCGAAAATGGCGCTTTCAGCGACGAAAATAATTTTTTTAGTCGTCATTTTTGCATTTTCTTGTAGTGGTTGGAAGGAATGTTTGCTTGCAAATTAGTTCAAATATATTTAAGTCAAAGAATCCCAATACAAATTTATATTGTAGCTCTAATAAAAAATTTAAATTTTTATCTAAATATTGATTTAATCATACTTTTTCTTGAATAAATATGGACTAGTAATCGTTGTATGTTCATGAAGTTCTACCAAATCTAATTAAGCCAACCCTAATTAACATCGATTATGTATTAGCAAATTAAACATTTTGATTTAGTAAGACTAGAAGATAGAGATAATGAGTTAATGTGTGACACTCCAAAGAATACCTCGTGCTATAACTATATGATTGTCCATCATTGAATACTCTAAGTCAAATTAACTATCTCATTACACAAAATATTTAAGATAAAGCTTAGAAATGAGTAGTTAAGAAGCTTTGAATATGTGAATTTCACTATGAACTGTTAAGGCTTAGGAACTAGTCACCTCTTGAGCATAGCAAGCAAGTGTGTCTCACATCAAAAGCATTTTTACCTAACATAACTGAATACCTACCTTAATTTAATCACTTTATAGTATTCTAGAGATAGAAACATGGATTTCTAAGGTGAAACCTTAGGAAAAGAACACAATTGGTAAGAAATTAGAAGTGAGAAACATGCCTTGATGAAACAAACTTAAGAATAGAAACACTTAAAGACTATCAAGAGTTAGGGGATGCTTGAATTTGAAAGAAAAGGCTTGCCATGGAAACCTTGGTGAACATAAAGAGTTAGGGGAAAGATTTGAATGTGAATTTTGAACACTTAGATATTTCAGGAAACACTAATCAAGGAGCTTAAAAATCTTAGACCAATGTACTCGTCAATCTGATGCTACGTGTTATTTTGTTAATCGGGATTAGTGTTAATTAAGTAGGACTAATGAATCTTAATTAGGATTAATTAAGCTAAGCAAGATTGAGTTAAACATTGATTAATTAGAGACTAACCTTGATTAATTATAATTAAGATTGATTAATTAAACTAATGATAGAGATTAAGGCATTGATGAAGCAAGCACATAGGTGATGCAAACACACGCCTCCCCTTTTTGTCTCTATTAGCCTTTTCTCACTTGTCATATAAGATAAAATCAAAGAAGAGAAAATTTGCTGGAGAAAGAAAGAACTAGAAGAAAAGAGAAAGAAGAAGAATAAAAGAGAAAGAAAGAGACAAGGAGAGAGTTTGAGGAAATCAACCTAGAACACCACTTTTGATCATCCAAAAGGTAAGTTTGAACCCTAAATCTTGTAATAGTCCTACCTACTAAGATAGAAAAGAAGTTAGGATTTAATTGAGTTAGTAATGAAGAAATGAGGAAAAGAATGGAAAATAGATGAATAGGTTGAAAAACAAGCTAGGTGATTAGAATCCTTGCTATTTTGATTATGATTGTGATGTTCTTGTTGCATGAGAAGCTAAAGCCTCATGTTTTTATGAACATTTCAAGAGTTTTGTAAGTTTGAATTCATGCTTTGAAAGAATAAAAAGAAGGGTATGGAAAATAAAATAGGTTTTGAAGATTTGTTGTGAAAATCATGTTTTGATTCGGTTTGAAGCTTGAAATATTGCATACAAATATTTTTCTATCATTAATTTATGTTTTGGGACTTGAAATATCATGATTTGAAGCTTTGGATGGAAGAGAATGGAAGAAAACATCAAGATCACACACTAACCTATTTTGCTTACTTAAAACCGCTCGTGCGGATTTACATACTGCACAAGTAGATTGAAAGTGCACTACTGATGGTAGTCACTGCCTTAATCTGCACAAGCAGATTTTTCAAGCTTAACAAATTCGCCCAAATGGATTTGCCAACACGTTCACCCGATTTCATCATTTTCACTCGTTTTGATGCACCAGACCTCATTATATTCTTTTGAAACCTAAAATATGATTGAATAAGGCTTAGAACTGACTTAAAGTAAGAGTGGTTAAGGAAGAAAATCGAAGTTAAGTTGACACGTTTATTTCGCATTTCGCTTTATCAATGTTTGTATGATTGTTTGTGTAGGTCAAGCACTTTGGAGGTGAAACCCATATTTAAGAGCGATTTGTGAGTAGTAGTGTAGTAAGGTTATGTTTGTTAAAATATGATTTGAAATGCAAAACCTATGCTACATTTATGAAAACTATGCTAATATTTTACTATGAATGAACATCCTATACTCTTGTATCATGTATTTAGATGACACCTTGGATCTTGTTTTATTATTAGGAAATCACGCCAATAACCTCTTGCTAATTGAGCTCCTCTTGCCACCTATTGTGGACCTTGATGTTCTCGAAGCCCTTGATATGTTCATCGCTATGTATATGCTTGCAAGTTAAGCTTCGTTTTATCATGTACAAATTATGTTATGTTTGAACTATGATCTTGTGCTTGATTTTATTATAGCTTATCGATATTCATTCACTTACGAATTTACTACATTACAATTCAATGGGCAATGGCTTACCCCTATCCCTTATATATATATATATATGTAGGTGATGAAGAGCTCGATTATGAAGACAAGTTTGATTAGAAGATGGTCTTGTACGTTTGTACTGTCTTTGTAAAGTTTTGTCATAAGTGTTGTATCTTACCTTATTGTTTAGATCATGTAATAATGTAAGATAACAATCTAAGAGGAATATATACTTTCACTTCATATAGTTATGCACTACTCTGAATGGATGTTTTCAAATGGACTCAATATAGGAAATAATGGCTTTCGCACTTGAAAATGAAAATTTTGTCCCAATTATCATAAGTCCAACTTATTTTGTAAGTTAGAACTTTGGTAGTCCGCAATTATTGACCGATTACCACACTATTTTGTTTGGGGCAAGATGGGATCGTGACATAATGACTCATTCAAGGTTTAATTTTATAACAACTACGGGGAGAATTATTATTCAAGTAACATAAAATGATCCAATAATACTTGCAAAGTTTTTTCAAAGTGTAAACAATAATAAGGCCGACTTTGCAAGAAAAACCAAAACAATTGTATGAAAACATTAAAGATTAATTTAGGCAAACATCATAGATGATGGCATTGAACATGTATACATAGAACATGATGAGAAAACACATAATGCTTCTTACATATTTAATTATTAAAACTAATGGATACTTATGGGTCGGTTCTATTAACTAGACTTATTTACCTACAAATCTAAATTGATAAATTTATTACTATAAATTTATTGATCATGCTGATAAATTTATTATTACAAATTTATTCATTAATATCTGACATCCTTACTCATATTCATTCACTCACTTATAAGAATCCACTATCATCTTCCACATTCATAAATAATAAGAGAGACTACTAAATTTATCACTAGAAAATAAATATGAATTTGAAACAAAAGAGGCGATGGTGATATGGTGGTTGTGTAAATCAACAACGGTGGATTGTAGATCTACAATGGTAAAGTGTAAATAGATCTGCAAAGATGGTAGAGATAGTTGGTGAACGGTGGCGCCATCCGAATAACAACAGTGGTGTGGGGTGGTAGGTGAAAGACGACGGCGGTGGTAGTGGGTAAACAGCAGCGATAATGGTGGCGGGTAGATGACGATAGCAGCGATGATAGTAGACAATGGTGGTGTAAAGCTTTTGGAAAAATGATAGAGAGAGAAAGAGAGAGAAAAGATGATGGGTGGACGACGACAACAGTGGTGGTGGTGGTGGCAGGTGGACAGCAACGGCGATAGTGGTGGTAAACAATGGTGGTGTGAAGTTTTTGGGAAAATGGTAGAGAGAGAGAGAGAGAACGGAGAAAAAAAAAAAAAGGATGATAGATGAAAGAACTTGATAGGTATAAGTATTGTAAGACTTCTTAGTACATTCAAAAAGTCAATAGGACTTATTAGTATTTAAGTCTACTTAATGGGATTAGTTGATAATTAACCCTAAAATTTAACAAGAGTACATGGTATCTTATTCTTTCTAGAAGAGTGCATGAAGCAGTTTCAGCTAGCATATAGAGCAACTTTAGCTCTTACAAAACTTATCTTTTAAACTTTAGTTCTTTATTTCTTTCAGTTTTATTTGTGTAATTTGCTTTAAGGGTGAGTAGTTTGGATTGATTCGGTTTAGCTGTAAGCCAAGATTAATCTATTACCTATGGTTCTATCAAATTTGGAACCAAATCAATTCGAACCAAACCACTAAATCATGGTTCGGTTCGATTTGGAACTGCGAAGTTTAAAAATATTATCATTATTCCTAATATGATCACAAAATATTATTCACAACCTAAGAATTGTTTACATGATTATTTAAAACTAGTTTCATTTTACAAAAATATACTTTATAATAGTAGAGAGTTATAATCTATAAATACATATATTTTATACTAATAAAATATTTTAATATTTACATTCAGTAACAAGTTATATATATAATCTAAATGGTCCAATTTAGTTCCAGCTGAATTCGTAGCTATAAATCACGGACCAAACCGTGAACTACGGTTCATCTATTTCAAAATCCAAAATTGAATTATACATTGAGAAAACCAAACCAAACTATGTAATTTGGTTTGAATCAGACCCATTTATAATTTTTTTCAATTTTTATACTCAGCTCTAATCTGCTTAGTTTGACAATATGTATTTGTTTTTGAATTCACTACAAGAAAAAGCGTTTTTGGCGACCAGAATTTCATTTTTCGTCGCTGAAAGTAGTAGAAATGGCGACTAAAATGGAATTAGTCGCCAAAATTGAACACTTTTGCCGACTAAAAGACTTTAGTCGCCGAATACAATGGTTTTAGCGACTAAAAGGCAGTTTAGTCGCCGAATGTAGGGGTTTTAGCGACTAATGGTTGTTTAGTAGCCAAAAGTGACGGTTTTTGGCGACTAAAATAATTTAGTAGCCAAAAGTGATGGTTTTGGCGACTAAAAAGCAGATTGGTCGCCGATTGTAGGTGTTTTGCCGACTAAAAATAGATTGGTCGCTGAAAGTGAAGCTTTTTGGCTACAAAAAAAAAATTAGTTGCTAAAAACTGAGTATTGGCAACTAAAATTCAGTTTAGTAGCCAAAAGGGGACATTTTTGGCGACTAAAAATAGGTTTCGTCGCCAAAACTGCTGATTTTTAATTGGAACTTCTTTTTTTAGCGACAAAAAAATAATTAGTAGCCGAAAATAATAGAATTAGCGACTAAATAATGGTTTAGTCGCCAAAAGTGGCCTAAATTTTTTTTTAGTAAATAATTTATTTTTTACATAAATTATATTGAATTAAAAAAATTATATTTATAAATATTATTTTGTATTAATAGCGGTTAATATACTATATAAATAATATGTATTGCATATATATTAATGTGATGCTGTAGTGGCATAGTGGAGGGAGTGTTGGCAAAAGGTTGGAATGTGGTGGTGGGATGTCTCAAGTTCGAAACTTGCGAGCAACAGGTTCAAAAAAAAAAATTTCTTTAAAATATGCTTTTGGCGACTAAAACAGGTGGTCGCCAAAAGCTTTAGTATTGGCGACGAAAAAACATAGTCGGCAAATGGATAAATTAAAAAAAAAAAAATTCACTATTGGCGACTAAAACTTTAGTCGCCAAATGTATAATTTAAAAAATATAAATGAGCTTTGGCGACGAAAATTTTAGTCGCTACAGAGTTTGTTTTTGGCGACTAAAAGTGGGTTAGTCGCCCATACCTTCCGCGACAGTTTTCCAGCGACAAACATGGCGACTAAAAAATTTAGTCGGGAAAACCTAAAACCCGACTTTTGGCAACTAAAAAATCACTTTTGGCAACTAAAAATTTAGTCGCCAAATGTGTATTTTCTTGTAGTGATTCTTAAGAAGTTTGAAATCCAACCTCTATGAGAAATTTTTCTAAATCACTAATTCCTTTAAAACTTATCCGCCTTAAGGGCATTTCAATCGTTGCTTCAAACCTGTACAGATTTTTTATTTTTTTTAAGATTGAAACTTGTACCAAATTTAAATGGGTTTAGCTTGTCTTCAATTCACAAAGTGGACTGGACGGTGATGTTTGGATTTGTGGAGTCCATTACAAGTCTTGTATTGATAATCCGAACAGTTCATTTTTTAAACCACAAAGTGCAGCTCATTTAGGAAAAAAATCAAGTCGATTCAATAATCATAGCCACATTAGTTTATTACAATTGTCTTCCAAAAACTAAATTGTCTAATTTTCAAATAATATTCATCGTTCATTTTTTTGCAAGTAAATGTCATGAACTAACATAGCTATGCCTATCAGGTCAACTTTGTTAGGTTTTTGTTCTTGGCAATCCTATTTGACAAAATTTCTTTCAGTTGTAATTGTATTCGATCTTTTATTTCAGTGAGACTATGAATATTAGATGAGAATCCAACTCGAATTGTGCCTTGCAATCGAAGTTATTTGTCCAGTTGAGCGGCCATTCTTGCGCTCGAGCGGAGATCACACCCTTTCAGAAGTTTCACTCGCCTACAAAAGTACTGAGAGTTATTTTTTTCCGCTCGAGCGGCCATTCCTATGCTCGAGCATAGATCCACTCGAGCGGCCATTCTTGCGCTCGAGTAGAGATCGCGGATCTGTTTTCTATAAATATGTGGTTCTATCAGATTTTAAGGTTCGGCTTCCAGCTCTTCATCTTGAGTATTAGGGTTTTCATCTGAAACTTCTTTGCTAGTTTCTTTGATGTTTATTTGAGTTTAAGGTTTGAAAAGTATATATCAAAGGATTGTTTGTTTCGTTCAATACAAAAGAGAAAGTTGTTTTTCAGTAGGGTCCGGAAATTTGAGCCTGAAGCTTTTGTGGATTTTAGAGTGGCTCATCGTCGTGGATTCGACATCGGCGTTGTGGATTCAACGTTGTACAAGACAATTCTGATGTGAAGACGGGGCTGGAAGAGGCACATAAGGGTCGGTTAGATTCGGGCAGGGATTCGCTAGGTAATTGAGAATATACTTGTGTAATTCCTTTATGTCTTCCTAGTGGATTGTTTTGTGATTTTTGTCCGTAGTTTTTTTTTATCACAATTGGAGGCGCTCCAATTTTGATTTTTCTACATAAAATCGTTATATTGATTTGTCTTGATTGTTTGATTGGGATTGCTATTTACTGATTAAAATTAATACATAATCACAAATCAATATCTAAGGAATTTCTAGATTTTTAAAACTTGATTTTTTTAATAAATGATTTATATGTTATGGTCTAAAAAATGAAGATCATTAAAACGAGACTTGATGGACCTATAAACCCGAACAATACGGATCAGTTGACGTTGTGAACAAGAGACAACATGCTGCCAATTTGAATCTGGTAAATTCACTTAAAACACCTTCTACTCTTTAACCCAAAACCAAGGAAACTTCAATGTTTTCAAAGACACTTTGTAGCTACCAAATTTACTACTCTGCCTTTAATGAAACTTTTGAATATTCGGGCCTGTGGAGATAGATTATGAATCTTTTATGCAATCTTTTACTCAAATTTGAGTAAAATTTTGAATAAGGGCTCGGGCTAAGTAAGAGTTAAAAATCTTATTAGATTGAAAAAATACAAAATAGTGCTATTAAAACAACGCCTTAAATTGGGTCTTAAAACAAAAGGAGAAGGGAAAAAAAAAGGCCTAAAACAGGCCTTTTTTTTTCCTATGGGTCCAAATAGTCGATCCAATATTAATCATTTCCAGTCATCACTATTTGGACCCATGGGAGCTCATTACGGGTCTCGTTTTGATAATTTAAACTATTTATTTTATCGGGCACTGTGTATATATTATCCATGAAAAATATCAAGTCGATCCAATATTTGTAGTTCCTTCATTTTTTAAAATTTGTATTTAAAAAAACTAATGGCGAATGTATTTTAAAAATAGACAATCTATTTTTTTGGGTACAAATTTGATAGAATGAACAGGTTACAAATATCAAATTGACCTATTTTTTGTATGGATTATATACACGTAGGGCCTAATAAAATGAATAGTTCGAATTATTGAAACGAGACTCGTAATAGGCTCGAATAATTCTCTGCAGTCCAGATAAAAATTGAAGAGAAGCCTTATCCCAAAAAAAAAGAAAAAAAAGAAAAAAAAAAGGGGTACTTACCAATAAGTCTCATGCACAAAGTTCAAAATCCATCTAATCCCAAAACAAAATACTTGTACTAATTAATCCTACATATTTTTAATTGTTACCAAAAATTTTTTTTTTTTTTTTTGTATAACTTTAAAAATGCTGCTACATCCAACGACTTCCATCAGACTCACTGAAGACTCACTAAAATATTCAACATCATCGGGAAGTCACTGGAGCATCATCGAAAGTTCGCCGGAGTGTTTTGAGCATCGTCGGAAGTTCGCCGAAGTGTTCTAAACGTTACTAGAAAATGTTAAGAATATCATTGGAGACTCACCACAATATTCAGAATATTGCCCTGAAAAAATTAATAAATAAATAAATAAAATAAATGAAAAAAATTATAGTTAAAAAAACATAACAACAACAAACAACAATGAAAAAAAGTATATATTATTTTTCAATTTTTGTAGGGTTTAAGCAAATAATCTATAATATTGATCAAATTGAAAAGTAAGCTTTGAAACTGTAAAATATTACAGTTTCAAAGAATTATTCTATTAAGCTGGAAAACATGTTATGAAACTACAAAATTTTACAATTCTAAAGAATATTATGAAACTGTAAAATTTTGTAGTTTTAAAGCATGATTCATTTTAGTACCAAAAAAGCTAAAATTATAAAATTTTATAGTTTTCACTGCCTGTAACTAAAACATAAAAACAACTTATTCAAAACTTGAAATTTTTCTCCATTAAAATAGAAAAATAGATGTGTGTAACAGAGAAAAAATAGAAAAATTGAGAAATCGAAGGAAATAATAGATATAAAAAAAATATTATACTCCGACAACTATTTCTGGTTTAGATCTAGTCGAATCTCATGTAGATCTATTCAAATCTGATGTAGATTTGAGTATCAGATCTACTCATCTTCTTTGCCGTCGGTGAGGATAAAGTAACGAGTTGATGTCGGTGGTTGGTGGTTGCCAGTGAACCCCAATCAATGATGGTCGTCGGTCACTAGTGACTATATATTAGAAAGATAAAGAGAAAGAGAATAACGAAGGTGTGATCACCGATCGTCGAACATAATAAAGAAAAAGAGAGGAAAATGCAAAAAAAAAAGAGAGAAATGAAAACGTAAAGACTGATAGAAAACGCAGAGAGAGAGAGAGAGAGAGAGAGAGAGAGAGAGAGAGAAAAACGTGTAGGACTTTTGGGTCCACTCAAAAAGTTGTTTGATTAAATAGTATACACATATTTCAAATAGAACCTACGGGTAATTTTTCCAAAAAAAAATCCTAATGCAAGTACGTTCTATTTTTGGCAAATCACACGTTCTCAAATCTTCAATTATGAATGAAGTTGGTCTTACCTTTATTCAAATTGAAATTAATGCCATTCATAAAATTAAGGCCCATTTGGGAAGTTAAGTTTCTAGTCAAAAAATTATTATAAGTTGTTAAATTATTCCATTTATTTTTGTATATTTTTTCATAAAAAATTAAAAAAACTAATTAAAGGATAACATTTTTTTCTTTTTGGAATACTTAGTGGAATTCAAATTATAACGTTTGCTTCACAATATCTCCACATTAGCATTGTTTTCAATAGTCAATTTAAAACATAGGTTACTTAGTTTGAGTTATAAAGATAAACCCACAATTCCAAAGAGAAGAATTTTTAGATAGCATGTCAAAGACTAGCATATAGAAGGATGTTAGTACTATCTTTTTAATTTTTTTACCAAAAAATAAATCGACAAAAATGAAAGAAAAGATACAGAGTTAGTAATTTTGGGAAGCCCAGCTTTTAGCTTTTTACCCATTTTTGGTCACATCACCTCTCACATTTTTAATCAACAAAAAGACAAAATAGATTAAAAAAGTCAAAAAAGTCAACTTTTTACCAACTTTTCAAAACACCACTTTGTTCACAAAAAGCTGAGAAGTTGCGTCTTGTTCATGCACATTATCATTATAAAAGTAATTTGTGTTTTGCTCGTTTTATTTCAACTAGCGGTTGACAAACATGATGTGTGTAGTTGACAAACACGATGTGTGTACAATTCAAATAAGTAATAATAAAACAAAACATTTATTAAGTGTTGTGTACTATTTATGTAGTAAGAGTCTTCCTCAATTGACCTAAGGTTTGAGGCTTGAGTCTTACACTTCCCATGTATTTAATTTAATTTTTTTTTAAATAGAAAAACGAGGACATGTGGTATAAAGCAAACAAATATATAGACACCAGGTTAAACCTTCACTTAATATAATAGTATAAATATTTTTCCTTCTTATTTTCTTTCACCCATTTGCCCACACAATATCATTCCTTTTACTTCTATGATTAGGTATTTGAACAAAGTTACAAGATGTAGAATTCTATAAAGGAATATGTTAAACATATTCATATTTTTTTAACTATTAAACACGAACAAGTTACATGATAAAGGAATATGTTAAAATATTCATATTTTTTAACTATTAAACACAAATAAATGAATTTCACGGATATTTAATACTAATTCCGTAATTTTATATTTAGTACTAGTAGCTATTTATAGCATTGTTGTGTAAATTCTTTTTAATTATTTCATAGTCATCTCGTCTTCTATTTTTTATTTTCTCCTAGTTTTCCAATGGGTGAGACTTTTTTTGTAGATCATACGCGTCATAATTTGAGTCATTTAACTTATAAGCTTTTTTTTTTTTTTAAAAATTATCCAATAATCACATTTGTATGATTTTTTGTTATATTTGTCTTCTCTACAACGATACGGAATCGATCTACTCCTACCACTCCTACCCATCCGGGGCACCATATCATGTTGGGAATAATGGGAACAATGATTTCATGCTTGAATTGGACAATTTATTTTTAAAATTATACTTGTTATTAATAAATATTACTATAAAATTATACACTTAAAATTATCAAATCACTTTAATTTATAAAAGAGAAAATTAGCCACACTACAAGAAAAGGGGGTAAAAAACACGGAAGCATTAGCGACGGCGCTTGTCCCGTCGCAAAAAATGGTTTTTTGCGACGGCAGCGTAAACCGTCGCAAATGAAGGCTTTAGCGACGGCGTTGTCCCCGTCGGTAATAAAACTGTGCCGATAGGGGAGTAAATGCATCAGTATTAGCGACGGAGTTTTTTACCGTCGCCAAAAAAAATGTTTTGAGACGGCGTACGTTTGCTGTCGCAAATAGTTTACATATTGCGACGGCAAATGTCCGTCGCAAAAAAGTCTAATTTAAACAGCGTCGTTTTATGAATAAAATAGTCGCCATTTGCGACGGTGTAAAACCTACCGTCGCAAAAAGTGAAAAAAAAATTTGGCCCCCGCTCTTCCCTATCATCTTGCCGCTCGATCAATATTTCATCCAAATCCCTAAATGTTTGAAACAAATTTTTTTCCCCCAAATCCCTACGAAGCCGAACGGCTGTATTGATCATTTCATCCAAATCCTTACGAACGGCGAACGGTGGTGCGGCGGCGCGGCGGCGACGACGACAGGTACCGGTGGTCCGGCGACAAGTCTTCTCTCTGCGTATGCTCTCTCTCTCTCTGTCTCTCTCTCTCTGTATATATATATACAGATCTGAAGATCATCTGCGAATGTATATTGATATATCTGTATCATCTATATATATATATTGATAAATCTCTCTCTGCGAATGTATATTGATAAATCTGTAGATCATCTATATATATATATATACAGATACTCACACACACATACATGTATATTAACTCTGTCGTTTCTTTGCAAAATTCTTCTTGTATGTGTGTGTAATATGTTTAAAACCCAAATTTTTAAGCTGGGGTTTGGTTCTTTATTCCTTCTATTGAATAGAAAATTAGACCAAATGTGAGTATAGGGAGTTTCAAAACCCCAAACCCACTTGAGAAATCCATTGAAATGCTCAGTTTAGAAAGAAAAATGACAGTGAAGGGTAGGTATGGAGACTGATGAGTTGGGGTTTCAAAAACTAAATGGCTACAACAAAAGACACTGTTGATTCTTTCTTCGTACTACAACACTAATATTTTTTTTTATTTTTTTTTTTGGAAGGGAAAAATACTCATCACTGATTTATCTAGGAGTTTTTGAGTTCCTCAAGTTAGATTTGATAAGTTGAGTAGGCTCGGGTCATGTTTTGATTTTTTAAATTGTTTATCTTATAAATTTGCTTAAAATTTAGTTTAGTCTCTATAATTTTAATTTGAACAATTTAATCCTTATACTTTATGTCTAATTTCAGTTTGATTCTTTCATCTAAATTCTTGTTAATTTTGTCCATATATATATATATATATGCACTTTAGAAAATTAACAAGTGTTATTGATGTACCTATCATTTGTTCTGTTTTTCTTCCAGACAACTGTATCGGAAAGTAGTCTTTTTGATCATTTGATAAACTTTTGGGAATTTAGTCCGGGACTTGATCCAGGAACTTGCAGCCTTTATTTTTTGGTGGATTTTAAGTTCCAGTCACCACTCTATCGACAGGTAATGGTTCTGTGCTTAATTTGGTTGTATTGTACATCTATCTAGTCTGTGAACTTCATAACCATAGCTAATGCAGTTCTGCTATCATTTCATTATATGTAGTTTTTGCATTTTCTTTCAAGGAGAGCATATCTTACAATGTTCCCAACATGTAGCGTGCGAGGCATTTAAGTATTTACGTTACCTGGTTGATCTTTGCTGGTGTGTTTGTGGAAGTAATTTGTAGTATGGAAAGTAATTGGGCCTCCATATATAAAGATAGAAAAGAAACTTGGACTGGCCTTTCTTATTCTACTTTGTTACATAAGATTATGTATGTGATGTTCAAAATTATAATATATAGAATAATGATCCATCTTTATTAAATAATTTTTGAGACAATATACTTGATTAGTGTGTTTTTGTATAACTCATCTATCAAGTTTATAAATAATGCCGCATAGTATTATGGAATACTAATAATTTGGAGAATTCTACCATACACATCCATTTATCATATGCATCATTAGTTATGTCATTTTTTTTTCTTTAGTTATGATGAATTATCTTCGTTAATTATGATATTATTTTAGTTAAGACTTATAAGATATTTGGTTGTGCCTCATGTGGTGTTTGGTTATGATTTATTTATTTTTTAAGTTATGACTCAGAAAGTATGAAATTATATCATTTTTTTCTTCAATTAATTGATCTCACGTTTTGTTGTATAAGTATTTCATTTTTTATGTTCTCCTATTAAATCGGTAAATAACTAACTAGGATAAGACTACCTACCTATTTGAGAGAAATTGGATGGATAGGTATCATGTACATGAATACGTAGGTATTATATTTAGAGTTACTTTGATGAGATATTTTTGTGGATGTGTACAGATGATGGATAAGAGTTGGATCGATTTGCCAAATAGGATGTCGAGCGAATACATTAATGGGATTGATGAATTCCGTGTGTTTGCCTACACCAATAGGGTTGAAGGTTCGATGATCAGTTGTCCGTGTAGGAAGTGTGAGAATCGATACTATTTTGTACGAGAGGGTGTACGGGAGCATCTGATTTTGAATGGTTTTTTTAAAAAATACAAACATTGGATTAATCATGGGGAATCTTACGTATCTCTGCATGGTAATCGAGAGAATGAAACATTAGCTAATTCAGACATTGGAGATGATATGATTGGAATGATACAAGGGGCTATGGGAAATCCACATGCCGGTACAAGTGTTGAGGGTGATGAACCACAGGGGCCTGATCCCCATGCATTTGAACCCCAGCTCGGTCCAAATGCAGAGACTGCAAAGTATTTCAAACTTCTTCAAGATGCACAAAGTGAATTGTATCCGAGTTGTCAGAAGTTCACATCTTTGTCATTCATTGTTCGACTTCTACATTTGAAGGTGCTTAATCAGTAGACAGACAAGTCTGTTGACATGTTGCTTGAGTTATTGAATGAGGCGTTCCCGTTGTGGGTGAAACTCCCGGACTCATATTATAAAGCTCAAAAGGTCACAACAGATTTGGGCTTCACGTATGAGGCGTGGGATGCATGTCCCAACAGTTGCATGTTGTTTCGAAACGAGGACGCCAATCTTGATAAATATGTCATATGCAACAGTTCTAGATAGAAATCAAATGGTGATGGTGGTTCAAATGGTCCTAACAAAGGTAGCAAACGAATAGCTGCAAAACATATGAGGTATTTTCCTTTAAAGCCAAGGTTGCAGAGGTTGTTTATGTCATCCAAGACGGCCAAGTTAATGAGATGGCATGCAGAGGAACGAACTGATGATGGTGTCTTCAGGCATCCTGCTGACTCCCTTGCATGGAAAGATTTTGACGGTCAGAATCTTGACTTTAGTAATGATTGCCGAAGTGTAAGGCTTGGCTTAGCATCCGATGGTTTTAACCCATTCAGAACGATGAACATAGTTCATAGCACTTGGCCTGTTGTGCTCGTTCCATACAACTTGCCGCCATGGATGTGCATGAAGCAACCATTTCTAATTTTAGCCGTGCTTATTGACGGCCCAAAAGGACCTGGTGACAAGATTGATGTGTATATGCAACCGTTGATTGAGGAGTTGAAAGAACTATGGAATGAGGTGTGTCAACATTTGATGCATCAACAAATCAAATGTTTCAAATGCATGCAGCTTTACTGTGGACAATTAGTGATTTTCCTGCATATGCAAACTTGTCAGGATGGAGCACTAAAGGCGAATATGCATGTCCTTGTTGCAATAAGGAAACTACATCGTGTTGGTTGAAGCATAGTAGGAAACAATCATACTTGGGTCATCGCAGATTTTTACCTACTGGCCATAAATTCCGGAAGGATAAAGTATCATTTGATGGTAGTCGGGAAGTCAGACTCAAACCAAAATTGTTGTCTGGAACTGAGATGTTGCTACAATTAGAATCTGAGGGTATTTTAACCCAATACAAGAGGGATGACCTTATGGAGAGGCATAGGAGACAGTAGAGAAGGAGAAAGCTAGACATCGCACCCACAGTTGGAAGAAAAAGAGTATCTTTTATGAATTGCCATATTGGGAGCACAATCTAATAAGACACAACCTCGATGTGATGCATATAGAGAAGAATGTTTGTGACAATGTGTTGTGGACAATATTAGGGGTTGCAGGAAAATCGAAGGATGGTGTTAATGCTCGGCGTGATTTACATGATATGAATATTAGAAAACCCTTACATTTGCAGTTAAGAGGGTCGAATAAAGCCTATTTACCACCAGCACAATTCACGATGACCAAGGATGAGAAAGATTTGCTCTTGAAAGTGTTGAAGGAAGTAAGAGTTCCCGACGGGTATTCATCCAATATATCATGTCGTGTGAGCTCACATGATAGAAGTATTGGGGGTCTTAAGAGCCACGATAGTCATATTCTGATGCAACAACTTATTCCATTGGCTATTCGAAGATCGTTACCGAAGAATGTAATTGAACCCTTGATTAAATTGAGCAATTTCTTTAGACAATTGTGTTCAAAAGTGAATCGTGCGACGGATTTGCAATATATTCAAGATCGTATCGCTATAACACTTTGTCATCTAGAGAAAATATTTCCTCCGAGTTTTTTTGATATAATGGAGCACTTGCCTATACATCTAGCTGATGAAGCCTTATTGGGTGGAGCGATTCAGTTTCGATGGATGTATCCAATTGAGAGGTATCTTCTTACTTTGAAGCAATACGTGCGTAATAGAGCTCATCCTGAAGGATCAATTGCTAAAGGATATCTTATGGAAGAATGCATGAATTTTTGTGCACAATATCTCAATGATGTGGAAACCAAATCTAGTCGACCCGTGAGGAACTATAGTGGTGCTGATAATTTGGGTCATGCTATTGGTGAAAACACAAGCTTTTATCTTGATAATACTTCTTGGGTACAAGCTCATCGGTACATCTTATTCAATACAAGCGCGGTTCAACCATTCATAAAGTAGGTTAAGTCACTCACTCAATATTTTATTATGTTTTATTGAATTTTCAACTAAATTTTTTGTATTGCTAAAATTTCAATCTACACAGCAAACACCTTGAAGTACTTAAGCTCAAAATGCCTCGTGTCGACGATCATCAACTTCGGCGTGAACATTTTGAAACTTTTCACATTTGGTTCAAGGAACATGTATGTATTTAACTCTATAGATTCTAGTTACTTAAGTCGATCTACATTTTAAATTTTACATTTTCGTGTTAAATAGGTCCAAACTTTGCGAAGGACTACTGATGTCATATTTTCTGAAGAGATTATTCTATTGGCAAATGGTCCTCATAACCTGGCAAGGAGGTTCAACGGGTATATACTGAATGGGTTTCGGTATCGAGTAAAGGCCATGGATGATCGTCGAGCCACACAAAATTGTGGTGTAGCTTTGAAGACAGATACCATAAGTTATGCTAGTCGAAAAGACAAGAATCCTCGTCTGGGGTCTGTGTACTATTATGGACAATTGACAGATATGTTGAGATTCGATATTCCAATGAGAAGAAACATGTGTTGTTTAAGTGTGATTGGATTGACAACATTCACGGAAAGAAAGAAGATGTCTTCAATTTCACGTTGGTGAACTTCAATCATTTGTTGTACCGAGATGATCGAATTACCAATGAACCTTTCATCTTGGCGTCCCAAGCAGAGCAAGTTTGGTATGTTGCAGACCCGTTACAACCAGACTAGCAAGTCGTGGTGAAGATGTCTCAAAGAGGTTTATTTGATATGAGTTCGACTGATCCACAAATCGAGCCATACATGAGCCATACATTTAGGGAATCTGCAGAAGACGAGAATCCATATACACCACCACCAGAAGATCAGGTATAAAATGTGTCTTTGCATTCTAAGCTAAAATGTATCTTTGCATTCTTTACATTTTAAGTTAAGAGACTTGTGGGAGAAGACAGGACTAGTTAGAGCCGGATTTAGCACGAAACTTGGCACACACGACCTCCTAGGCACGAGAGACTTGTGGGAGAAAATGGGGCTCGAATCGGGTTCCCGGTTTGGGAGTTAGAGCCGGATTTCACTTTAGGCAAACTAGTTCCTTAAGAAACTTGAATTCGAGGAGTTAATGTCCCAAAATCACCAAACCGTGTCGGTTTAGGACGAAACTTGGCACACACGACCTCCTAGGCACGAGAGACTTGTGGGAGAAGACGGGGCTCGAATCGGGTTCCCGGTTTGAGAGTTAGAGCCGGATTTCACTTTAGGCAAACTAGTTCCTTAAGAAACTTGAATTCGAGGAGTTAATGTCCCAAAATCACCAAACCACGTTGGTTTAGGACGAAACTTGGCACACACGACCTCCTAGGCACGAGAGACTTGTGGGAGAAGACGGGGCTCGAATCGGGTTCCCGGTTTGGGAGTTAGAGCCGGATTTCACTTTAGGCAAACTAGTTCCTTAAGAAACTTGAATTCGAGGAGTTAATGCCCCAAAATCACCAAACCGCGTCGGTTTAGGACGAAACTTGGCACACACGACCTCCTAGGCACGAGAGACTTGTGGGAGAAGACGGGGCTCGAATCGGGTTCCCGGTTTGGGAGTTAGAGCCGGATTTCACTTTAGGCAAACTAGTTCCTTAAGAAACTTGAATTCGAGGAGTTAATGCCCCAAAATCACCAAACCGCGTCGGTTTAGCATGAAACTTGGCACACACGACCACCTAGGCACGAGAGACTTGTGGGAGAAGACGGGGCTCGAATCGGGTTCCCGGTTTGGGAGTTAGAGCCGGATTTCACTTTAGGCAAACTAGTTCCTTAAGAAACTTGAATTCGAGGAGTTAATGCCCCAAAATCACCAAATCGCGTCGGTTTAGGACGAAACTTGGCACACACGACCACCTAGGCACGAGAGACTTGTGGGAGAAGACGGGGCTCAAATCGGGTTCCCGGTTTGGGAGTTAGAGCCGGATTTCACTTTAGGCAAACTAGTTCCTTAAGAAACTTGAATTTGAGGAGTTAATGCCCCAAATTCACCAATCGGCGTCGGTTTAGCACGAAACTTGGCACACACGACCTCCTAGGCACGAGAGACTTGTGGGAGAAGACGGGGCTCGAATCGGGTTCTCGGTTTGGGAGTTAGAGCCGGATTTCACTTTAGGCAAACTAGTTCCTTAAGAAACTTGAATTCGAGGTGTTAATGCCCCAAATTCACCAATCGGCGTCGGTTTAGCACAAAACTTGGCACGCACGACCTCCTAGGCACGAGAGACTTGTGGGAGAAGACGGGGCTTGAATTGGGTTCCCGGTTTGGGAGTTAGAGTCGGATTTCGGTCTAGTCAAAATTATTTACTAAACTATCTTTCTAATTATATAGTAGTTAATTTTTTTATATTTTTCTGTAATTAAAATATTAACACCATTATATTGTTATTAATTATTTTTATTTTATTTTTTTCAGATATTTCCTGAGTAGCAGTTTGCTTCGTGTGGAATGGGCATGTAAAGATTATGACCAACTTCTGTTTTTGTAACCCACAAAAGAATCAAGACGAAAACTTTTGGTTTTGATTTTGATTTATGTTATTTAAATTTGTGAACAACATTATGTATGTATCATGTGACCAACATTATGTATTTTCATCATTTGCCAACTTTTGTTTATGTATGTATTTATATTATTATGTAATTTTTGGATTTTTTTGTAGTTATTTTTCATTTGCCAACATTTGCCAACATTACATCATTTGCCAACATTAGTTATTTTATTTATGTATTTATATTATTATATCATTTGCCAACATTATAGGTTATTTTTATATTTTTAATAATTGTAAAACAGGGTTTTTTTTTTTTTAATTTTTTTTGAGATGGCAGCACACCCCGTTGCAAAAAAAAAAAAAAAAAAATGCCAGGCTTTTTGCGACGGCAGCCATACTGTCGCAAAAGGTATGGAATTTATTTGAAAAACAAGGCTTTAGCGACGGTATAATTGCCGTCGCCAATAGTCATTAGCGACGGCTTAGGTTGCCGTCGACAATAGTCAAAAGCGATGACATTTTTTAGCGACGGGATTTTTGCCGTCGCACAAACCTATTTTAGCGACGGAAAGCTTGTGCCGTCGCAAAAAAACCCAGATTTTCATTCATTATTGGCGACAGAAAATTGCCGTCGCAAAAAAGAAAATTTCCTGTCACAAAAACAATGGCGACGGCACTTGCCGTCGCTAAAGCTCTTTTGCAACCCCCTTTGTTGCGACCCCCACTTGCCGTCGCAAAAAAGAAAATTACCGTCGCAAATAGCTTTTGAGACGGCGTGCGGGAGTATTTGCGATGGCGTTTTGCCGTCGCAAAAAACAATTTTTTTTGTAGTGCCATAAATCCAATTTGGGAATTGGTTGAGGTATTGAGTCCACTGGATAATTTCTTTTGGTGAGAAATACACGCTTTGTGAAATATTGTGGTGAGAAATATATTTTGTTGTTTTAGAGGACATTTTGTTTTTAGTTTTGCCTTTTATTTTAACTTATATGTTCAAATCTTTTTTATCTGTTTAATTTTTTTAAACCTATCTGTTCAAATTTGTATCTATCTGTCAAAATTATTAACCTATCTGCTGAAAAAATCCATTTGTTGAAATATGTCTTAATTTTTTCTTATTTGTCCAAATTAATACTTATCTGTTAATTTTTTTTATGTATAACCTATCTGTTAAAAAATCTATTTCTTGAAATCTTTTTTATCTATTCAATTTTTTGAACCTATCTCAACATATTTGTTCAATTTTTTTTTATCGGTTGAAATCAATTCTCATATACATACATATATATATATATAGAGAGAGAGAGAGAGAGACAAAGATAAGAGTGATTTGTTCAAATTCTTAACAAAAAATTATCTGTTTAAATCAATGTGATGAAAGAGTTCAGGAGGAATCTTGCTAAAGAACCCAATCTCCATCCTCAATGAGACTGATTTGTTCAAATTCTCAACAAAAAATTATCTGTTTAAATCAATGTGATGAAAGAGTTTAGGAGGAATCTTTCTGAAGAACCCAATCTCCATCCTCCTAGGCATCGCTCTGATGCCGAAGAGGGCGCTAGGTATAACCAGAAGAACAGAGGATTTTTGGGTCTATCTCGAAACCCTAGTCTCGTCTCTCTACTCTCAAAAACCATAACCCAAATCTTTGGCAGTCTCTTTCATACCAGCAGCTCAAAGTCGCCCAAGTAAGCCCTATTAGAACCTATTTTTATGTGCTGTGTAATTTTTATATCTCATTTATGGTGATTGATTTGTTTATTTGTTGTAGTTTAAGCTATCGAAACAACAACAGATGATGAAGCAACAAAACTCGACGATTTGGAAAAACCAGACGACTCACCAAGTTGTTCAAAACAGAGCAAGTAATGGTAGTTGTCCTCTGAACCTCTCACCATCTGCTGCCAACCCTTCAATAGTCTCAACAGTCTCAACAACAACAGCCTAGTTTAGGCATGAGAGTCGTGAAGGTACAACCGAAAATAATAATAATAATAATAATGACTATAATAATTGTTAGAAAAATTAGTACCAAACTATATGGAAAATATAATTTAAAATTATGCAAACGATTTTTGGGCAAAACCAAAAACTGAAATAAATCAACCTAATAACGTGATAAAACTTACAGTACATAAATAGATAAAACCTGATCGAGTCGAGTGTGTAACACTCTTTCCTTAAGACAGATTCGTCCTCCCACCGGTGCTTAGGATTCAATGGACGTCTATCTCCTAAGATACAACGATCAATGTCTTGCACTAGCAGCACTACTATTACAAGCCTAACGAACTTTGCTACGCATGTACTCTCTTTATAGGAAAATTAGACTCAGAAAACATGTAGAATAGATGCAAAGTGAAAAGGAAAATAGCAAAAAAAAATTTAAATTAAAGTGAGGGAGATGGAATATATAGATTTCTATGTGACTCTTCAGAAAGGTTGTGACCCTTCAAAAGGACACACCCTTCTATCTCAAGAGACACAACCATTGGAGTAAATTTAAATTCAAATTTTCCAACAATCCCCCACATGAATGAAATTTACGGAAATGACATGCAACAACATGCAGACAAAGAGAGAGTACATTTAAGGAAATATCCTGCATCGGGATAGGTAGCTTTCGGCTTTGAACCTTCCCTAGTGAAAGCCTATCGGACTTACTAGCTAATCAGTGGACGTGATGCCTTGAACTATTCAGCCATTTGTGTAAGCCAAGACAAAGAATTCGCACACAATATCTTCAAACACAACTTAGTTCTCACGATTGTGCCCGTTTTGGCCTTGGGCAAGTCCTGGTGTTTCGTGAGTGCTTTAGAAATTTAGCCTTATCAATTCTCATAGAAGCGGTCCATTCACACTCATATAGGTGATCCTTATTTCGAGTCTCTTAAATACTCCTCTTGAAAGATACCCCTCCAGGGTTTTCAAGATATAAGTGATCATTAAAAGCATAGCTTACCCTAAGTCCTCTACATACAACACATATTGCAGATATCACTCTCATCATAGGAATGAATAGGAGATACACTCCTTTAGTGATTTCTGGCGAGCCACACATAACTTACTTGTTCCTTTGAACTTAGTTCTTGAGATCTCCAATCATCTAAGTAGGGTTACCATTATGATGACTCTGATGTAGTAGGCTTTAATCACATTCCCCTCGATGAACTTTCCCTCATTTGCTCTCAGGTCAAGCTTTTTGTTTAGCAGCCGCTATCTTTCGTTTGACCTTCTCAATTATATATCATTAGTGGATCCATTATATTATCCTTAGACAATATTCACAACTGAAAGCAAATGTCCTACGGTATTAAGTCTTTGATTACATCGAGACTTACCGTTACTCTATGTCACTCTCATTTTCAAATTTAAAATAATAAAAACATAGAGTTGTTTCTTAGGAGTTAATAAAACCATTTTTTGCTTTTACTCCAAGTTTATCCTATAGAAAGAATTGAGATTCTTTGTGAACCTACAATCGGAACCGTTATTTTGGTAAAATCCTCCAAGCATCCTCAAATTTTAAGTATTCCAAGAAAACTTAATTTCTCTTACTGATGTATAATTTCAAAAAATATTAATACACCCCCACAATTCTGAGATAAATCAGAATATATCATTAATTGGCGTGCTTGAACTAAATAACAAGATGTAAATTGCTTTGTGAATATAATCACAATACTAATTTGTCTATAAACAATTAGACTTCATAACTTGCTTTTGCAGTACAAAGAAGAAATGACTAAAACCGGTTGTCGCCACAACACTTTGTCAAATAACATTTATTTAGCCATGATTAATTTCTTTTTGTTTACTATAACCCTTAATTCCAATCTCAACATGGAATATAAATATCACTGTATAATTACATTTACATCTTATTTGTCTTATTCAGTATTGGTAACTACGTTGACAATTATCAAAGCGTCTTTCACCCATGAAATATTTTAACTTATATAATATTTCATTACGGAGTTATTGGTCACCACACCAATTATTCCAAAGAATAGTTAAAATTCCTCTTATGTCAAAACACATAAGTTCACATTTTTATCAACACTTTGATAAATAATTGACATCCATTTACAATACATCACATATCAAATCGATATATCAAATATATCAATTAATGACATCAAATTACATTCTGAAAATTTTCCCAAGTATATAACATATACTCTAAATTTTCTCAAATTTCAAGAATTCACAAAAAATAAATAAATAAATAAATAAAAATCATACCAAATTTTAGTAATTAAAATCATATCTTGATTTTAAAACACATTCTTGAAAACTTCCACAAAATATTTGTCAAATATTTGTGCCTTTCCTTCAGAGGAACTTGAGATACTAACTTATAAACAAATATACATAATTAAAATTCTAACAATTATAAAAATTTAAATGCATAGTATTCCTCAAATAAAAATTAATCATGGTCATACCCAATCAAAGTTCTTTAGGGTATGTGGCTTCACCGTAACAAAGCTCTCTTTGAACACCTAGTGGAGGACCCAACCGAGGCTGTATGTGCAATTAATTATTTAAAGTGGAATTACAGCAAACAAATTACCAACTTGAAGCAACCACATGTAACTACTACTAATGATAATATATCATTGAAGTCAAATTTTATTTCTATCAGTGCACTGAGTGCCTCCTATGCCCACTCTTTCATAGGTTTATTACAGATGGTGCATGGATTCAAATAAATAAAAAACAGTTTTTTTTTTTTTTAAAAAAAAAAACCAGTTTTAAATAAACTTTTTCAGCATAGTTTATATAAACAAAACAAGTTTTGGATAAGAAAACTGTTTACAGATTGATCTTATTTAACCAAAAAACCAACTTTTTAATAAATAAACTAAATAAAAAATAAAATAAAAAATAAATAAAAACTTCTATATAGAAAAGGTTTTCTATATAGATCATTATTGCCATCATGGCAAACAACTACCCACTTGGCTCAATTCCTTGACTGCACATTAGGGAAAACAAACTAACTGCATGTGGTATAAACCCACTAGAACATACCTAGACACCATGGTGTTCCAAAAAACTCCATTCCTCTCAGGCATTCTATCAAACAAGTACTGGGCAGGTTTGTTTTCCAAACTTGCAATACATGTTGATCAAAGTATTCATATAAAAAGTGCATAAATGGTCGAACCCTTTAACCAGTCGGCCTTTCTCTCTCTCCCTGACAGTGATACCGCTCCACCAACGGCGCTCGGCGACATCGCTCCAAAAGAGATTAGATGTTTAAAAATGGAAGAGGACAAAGAGGAAGTCAAGTCATTCAAAGATTTGGCTAAAGAAATAAAAGAAATTTGAAACAAAAAACTCCAAATCCTCTTCCAAAAAGACCTTCGAAGCCCTAAAAAACAAACACCCACCTGACCCTGGAACTTCCAATACTGCAATAAAGACAACTACATACAAGCAATATACACAAAAAACCCAGTTCGTGGCATTAATCTTGAAAGCTTTGCTTGGCTACTGAGAACCAATTGATATTATATCAGAACAAAAAACAATTCTTCAAGATTTCCAACGTTGTGATTCAATCACACACTCAGTCCCTCATTTTCTTCGGAACTCGAGTTTTTCCAGTTTTTTCCTCTCTGCTCCTCAATTTCTCGGTAACCAAAAAGATCACCGACCGAATTACACAATATTCAATAAACAAAGCAACATGATAGATTCAAAATCACTTATAATGGAAACAAAATCTGCAATCTATTATTTTCCATGTATATACAAACACAACAAAGGTTATGTCTCAAACCAAACCATTCGGTTTAATAAGAAATATGAAAGCACACTGGTTAAAAGTCAATTGGAGAATACAAAATAAACTTCTAGAAACAAATACAAACGAAGAAGTTATTCTCATAAAATAGAAATGAATCTATTGGTACAAATATGGTAATGAACAACATACAAGACCTAGAATCTGACAGTAGGAAAAATATTTGAATTAGAATAGAAATGATAACAGTAACAACCTTGAGATTCAAACGTCTGTAACAGACTTTAATTGTTATTGTTCATTAAAGCTAGAAAACCCACTTACATAAACCATGAAATTACATAAACCATGTGAAAGTAGTAAAAACACAAATAATTCTGTCTACATTAATTAAACTACAATCTATGGGGTGTTTTGGGAAGAGATAAAAAATCAGATTTTTAGATTTTTTATCTCCTCTTCTCTCACAGAAAAGCTGATTATAATCTGCTTATAATCAGCTTTTCACCAAAAATCAGATTATAACCATCTTTCCAAAACACCCCATATTGTATTCTGAATATAAAATAGACACAGTTCTAACTTGTCATAACCCATCAGTCAAACCACAAATTCAAAAATGATCCAATTAATAGAACGTTGAAATTAATCAAACAAAGTCAAATCATACTAATCATTCAGAAACAAATATCATTTGAATTACCAAAATGAAGATGAATGAAATCCATATTTGAATCAATTCAAAACATTGCATTACTCATTATATTTTCCCAAAAAAAAAAAAAAACGAGTCTGTCTTAAGATTGTTAGAAAAATTAGTACCAAACTATATGGAAAATATAATTTAAAATTATGCAAACGATTTTTGGGCAAAACCAAAAACTGAAATAAATCAACCTAATGATGTGGTAAAACTTACAGTACATAAATAGATAAAACCTGATCGAGTCGAGTGTGTGACACTCTTTCCTTAAGACAGATTCGTCCTCCCACCGGTGCTTAGGATTCAATGGACGTCTATCTCCCAAGATATAACAATCAATGTCTTGCACTAACAGCACTACTATTGCAAGCCTAACGAACTTTGCTACGCATGTACTCTCTTTATAGGAAAATTAGATTCAGAAAACATATAAAATAGATGCAAAGTGAAAAGGAAACTAGCAATTTTTTTTTTAATTGAAATGAGGGAGATGGAATATATAGACTTCTATGTGACTTTTCAGAAAGGTTGTGACCCTTCAAAAGGACACATCTTTCCATCTCAAGAGATACAACCATTGGAGTAAATTTAAATTCAAATTTTCCAACAATAATATATATATATATAACCGAAAACCATGAATAGGAAAATATAACTGTGAGACTCTGGGAGTCCCGTTGTTACTGTCCTAAAATTACTTTTCCTCCCCTCGTAAAAGTACAACAGGCGTGAAGCTGTTCCAAAATAAAATCCAAGTTACTTACAACATCTCCCATATAATGTTCACGACTACCATGAGACTTGAACCATGCTACAAACCAGAGTTGTCCAAAATATCAAATATATAATATACATAACTCTAATAAAATATTTCATCTCTCAAAATATCTTCTATCTCTTCTTGTATCTCTTAACCTGTAGAAAACCTCTAAAAAATCATATACTGTGTTTGGTTTTAATTTTCTGGATTTAATTTTTTGAAAATTGAGTTTTTTATTTTTTGTATTTTTTTATTTTTAATGAATATTTTAAAAAATTTACTCAATTTTTTTTTTTACTTTTTTAGAGGCACCTTACTTAGATGTATCTAAACAATAAAATATTTGTAAAAAAATATTTTAAAAAATCAATAAATACACAAGAATACGAAAAATGTACTGAATTTTTTTTTTTTTTTTTTGTATTTTTGGTATTTAGTGAATTTTCTAAAGATTTTTTTCACAAATATTATACTTTTTAAATGTATTTATGTTAGGTGTCTAAAATTTTTTTTAAAAAAATTGCTTAAAATATTAAAAAAAATTCAGTGAAAACAAAAAAAAAGAAATACAATTTTTTTTTTAAAATTTTCTGAAAAGTAAATCTTGAAAATCCAAACCAAACAAACTGATAGGTATTTATAGGATTATTTGTAATATATGTAATCAAATATAATTAAAACACACTTAATGATAATAATAAATCACTATATTAAATAATGGAATAATGAGATATAAAATATTTTGTAACTCACAATTTACTGAATTAATTAAAACAATATTTTATTTATTTTTATTAAAATATCCCAACATATAAGACTTAGCCCAAATGTCTATTTCAAATGCTTATTTTAAAATTCTTTTGGCCAAAAAAATATTGATTTGTCCAAAAAGACACATATCTGTCCAAAATTTATATATATTCGTCTATCTATCTAAATGTCACATATTTATCCAAATATCATCTATTCATACACATGTCACTATCTGTCCATTTCATCGGCGCCAATGACTTTTGTCGACACTAGCGACTTTTCACTGCGTGTCTTTATCATGAAAAAAATATTATACCTTAGACCAAAACATATGACTCCATAGGTTTAGACTTTTCACCAATTAACCCAACAAACTAATATGAATTCACAAACTAAGTTTAGAATAAATATGTTTCAACGAAGCTCAAAATTTGTTAAAAAAATAAAAATAAAAACTATATGAAATGTCATGTCAATAGCAACCCTCAAACTTTTTAACATACAAAAATGGGTGGATTTAGTAATTGAGACGTTCCCTTACCAAGCATGAAATCTAGGTTTGAGTTTTATTGTAAAAAATAAAATAAAATAAAAACTCCCGAGATTTAACCTCAGTAGCAAATCAAATTCTAATTTTTTTAATAGTTTTAATTTAAATCTTGAACTTCCAAAATAATATAAATTCTAACCATCTATTTGTATGTTAGTTATAACTAATGAAGAAGGAACAATTTAAACAATTTAACCATTTTTTTTCCTTCATTACTGTTGACATCCACTTCTTAGCCTTACTGTTATCCATCACTTTCCCTTCTTTTCCCCAATCTACTACCATCACTCCATCTCTTTTCTCCATTTATCGCTACTTCTTTCATTTTCTAACTCATTGCCACCTATCTTTTTCTTTTCCCTAGTACATAGCCACTATTACTGTCCAGCATCACTGATAAAAAATGGTTAAATTGCCAAAATTGCTCTATTCCGTTAGTTAACTAACAAATGGTTATGATTGATTGGGAAGAAGCTAAAAAAGCTTGCTTTTTAGCTTTTTTACACCAAAAAAGTCACAAAAAAGTTAGTTTTTTTACTACAAAAAAGTTAAAAAATAAAAAAGTCAACTTTTTACCAATTTCTCAAAATACCACTAAAGGTTTAAATTAAAATAATCAAAAGTTAGAATTTAATTTATTATTATGGCCAAATTTGATTTATTTATTTACTTTTGTATTTTCTATAAAATTTAATATGCATGCATTTTTTTTTAATGAACGGGTTTGGGCGGGTCAAAATGGGTTATACATTTAAAGTAACACAACCCAAAACTGCTCATTTATTCAATGAGTTTAAACGGGTTGGGTTGAATTGGATACGGGTTGGACAAATGAACCCACAAACCCATTTACTTCATCTATTTTTTATTTATTTTTATTTTTAAATTTTTTATTTTAAAAAATTATTTTCCTTCAAAACTTTATTTATTTTTTAAATTTTTTTATTTTCTTATGAAGACTAGAGGTGGCAAATGGGCAGCCGGTTTGGACAAATCGAAAACGGATTAAGTATTAAAACAACTAAACCCAAATCCACCAGCTTACTAACCTAGTTTGGCATCTTCAAAAAGAGTCAAAAAGTCACTATCCTAAGTCACATCATCTTATTTAAATCACATCACCTCTCTACTACATCACTTCAAACCCAACCCATACCCAGCCCATATTTCATAAAAAATCAAAAAGTGTACTTATTTAGATCATCTCAAACCACCCTTTAAATGAATTGAATTAAATTGAGTCCGGGTTGAACAAATCAACTTGATTAACTCGTTTCCTTTATTTAACACAATTTTCTAATAGATGTAATTTTCATTAAAAATATTTTTCCAGTTCTAACAAAAACAAAATGTCAAAAAAATTTGTAGAGAGTTGCATACACTGAGGTCTGGTTTGACAAGTGTGAAAAATAGTTTAAAAGTCAAAAAAGTCACTTAAAATATCAAAAAACTAACAAATATTAAAAAGTCAAATATTTTTTTCTACTCACGGTACTTTTTGCACATTTTTTGATAAAAAATTAAAAAATTATTACAAACCTATTAAGTTTTTTCATTTAATATTTTAATAATAAAAAGTTAAAAAGTCACTACAAAAATATATTTCTAAACAAAGCCTTAGTACACAATCATGTATTTCACGCGGGGAGAGGGGGGGGGGGGAAAAATGAAATCTTATTATGCAAATTAACATTACCCATTTTTATACAAGGGTGACTTGAAAATTAGGATATACTAAAAAATAACTAAATAAATAAATAACAAGGATTAAGAGTGTAAAAATGACCCGTAACTCGTGAACGGTCCAAAGCTTGCCCGCGGCCTGGGTGGGCCTGGCCCATTTAGGCCCTTTTGGGCCCAGCTCCAAGCCCAACTCAAGCCCCTGTGCCTAGGCTTGAACCATCATTTTGAAGCTCGACCCTCCTGACCTGGCCCGTGACCCGACCCATCGGCCCGCTTAAGGCCCACTCAAGGCCTGACCCAAAACTCGGCCCGCGCCGAGGCCCATTGCCTTTTTTAGTAGAAAATAATAATAAAAAAATTGGTAGAAAAAATTTTAAAAATTTTTAAAAAAATGATCAGGCTTACCTAAGCCCGAAGCCAAGCCCAGGCCCACCGGTCTGCCCAAGCCCAAGCCAAAATACCCCTAGGCCTGGGCTTGGGCTTGGGCTTAATTTTTGACCTGTGGATCAGTTTGGCCCGACCTAAATTTTGATGGGAGCCTACGAGACCCGACATGAGCCGAGCCGACCTTACACCCCTAACAAGGATACAATCCAAAAAGAATAAAATCACGGAGAAAAACTTTTTATTCTTAATGATTAGAATTTAAATTTAAAAATAAGAAATTCAAGGAAAAAAAAGGAAAAAACAATCAATAAAAATGCAAGCTAAACACATAAAAATAAGGGACATCATTTGCCGATAATGGCTGATGTGCGTTAGTGGGTCTGACTTCCCATTGTATGACGTGAACTTTGGTGGAGTGAATTTCTTAGAAAGTCCCATGGCCTCGATTTCCGGGGAGAATGGAGAGGAGACGTGCCGATCCAATGCTTGGTGCTCTCTCTGATGGATAGTACGGTCAAGGTGATCTCGCTGTTGCTCATTTTGTTTGTTGCCAATCAAGCAAGTACAAAGATCCTGGAGAGGGTACTCTGTCTGCTGGCTAGCTGTTTTCTGCCTCTTAGCCCTTCTCCGACGTGAGCCATGAGTGTGGCTGCTCGTTGCCTCACTTTGTACCGAGATTGGCTGGCTTTGCTACCCAGACTCATTTCTGGGAACCTTCTTCACTGGTGGTTCTCAGGATGGGCTTCTCTGTCGTTGGCGAGAGGGCTCTGCATTATTCATCTTCTCCGTCGAGTCACCCATCACCCTTTTGAGTTGTGCTTTCAGTTCCTATATCTCCATTCCCATGGAGTCAATGATTCGATCTCTGTAATCCTTCTTTAGTAGAAAATGATGAGAAGAACCTCCAATGAAGGGCAATCGATGCTCAATAGATTCGGGAGTCCGGTTGTTGTTTCCGATTTGTTCTTCCAGGACTGTCAGAAGTGCCAAGCCTTTATCCTTTGTCTTTTCCATTTGTGGAGTCGGTGCCGAAGGTGGGATGTCTTCAATCCTCATCGCAGGAATCAAGCTTAGAACTCAGAGACAAAGCCATCCACGATCATCGCACCAATTGTGCATACCGAATACCGCACTAGATGATTGTGGATCGGAGCTCCACACTTGATTGGACTATCCAAGAATCGAGATCCTGCAGTAATAAGCACCGTTAGAGTTGTCCAGTCGGGGTTGGCTGGATAACCCCTCCGGTGTGAGAGTGAGTGATCAGAGAAGATGAGATGTACTCTCTCAGTGTAGAGAGTTGTGTTTAGGTGAATATGGTTTAGCTTAGATTAGTTACCTTCAATGTGAAGTCAATGTAGTTTATATAGAACTCATTGCTTGTTGCTCAAGATAGTTTCATGGAACTCTGGTGCTGCAAAGTTTCCTTTTAGCATTGCCCAAGGTGGGAGACCATCTGGTAGTTGTCAAGGGGTGTATATGCTCATTGTAACCATGCTTGTAACAGATCACATTCCTTCAATCAACTATTTTCGTGATTCTAGAGAAAAGAGACCAGCTAAGATGGCACCTTCCATATGCATACATTCACAGCTTCCGCGTTTCTCTGTTGGGTTCTTATGGCTCGGTACCGTCGTATCTCGGCTCGGCCCTCTATGAGATTGTTTGTAGATATGGGCTGGCCCAGTAGGATATCTTTGTATGGGCTCGGCCCCTTTTGGATTCGATCCAAGGATCAGATCCTGCAGCTCGGCCTAGCCCAGTATCGTGGCTGGACTGACCTTCCTACTACATGTTAGGCCCAAGTACTTAAGGACTTCGGTGGATTGTTGATGATGTAATTGGGCTAATCTAACTGGCCCACTTGTTTGCCTTGCTTCTCAGGACTTGAGTCTAATGGATTGGGCCGACCCAAGGCTTGGATCCGACCCATTTTATATTTAGTCCCTTCACTGTTTTTGTGTGTATTGGCAGATAGGTTTAGAAAGATATATCTATTTGTGTTTATCTTTATGTGATTTGTTGTTGTGATATTGTTGCAATAGTTAATTCCAACATATATAAAACAAATTTGTGAAATTTTAAACAGATAGACGAGAATTTGTTCCCCTAAATTTTTTTTTTTTTTTTATTGTTGTTAATTTGTAGAGAATATTTGGAGAAAATTTATGCTGATTTCGAGATGAGCTAAATTGTGATTCGTGAGCTAAATATTTGAAGAATATTTTGAGCTTTCTTTTCTATATGTTGACTTCGTATATGTAGAAACACTAAATTGTTATGATTCATGCTTATATTGTAACCCTGCAAGGTCTTCTCTCTAATATTGCCATTGTAATTGTGACATTGATGTTTGTTTTGATAATTTGGTAGCTATTAGAAAATGATTTGATATGAGGGTATGTATGAGACAGATTTGAAAAAAAAAATTGATGTTGATGGTTATGATTGCAACAGATAAACAAAAAAGTTGACATAAATTTTTCAACTGATAGGAAAAAATTGAACAAATAGAATTTAGGAGAAAAAATTAAATAGATAGATAGAATTTATGGGGGAAAATTGAACAAATAGTCAAATTTTGAACATATAGATAGAATTTAGGAAGAAAATTGAACAAATAATCAAAAATTTTGAACATATAGATAGAATTTAGGGGGAAAATTGAATAGATTGGGGAAAAAATTGAACAAATAATCAAAAAAATTGAACATATAGATATAAATTTGAACAGAGAGTCAACAAAAAATCAAACAGATAAAAAAAGTCAAAGGGTAAAATTGAAAGCAAAATGTTTTCTAATACTTCTCACTAAATTGTTTTACAAAGCCTGGACTTCTCACTAATAAAAAAATATTCATTAGATCTAATATCTTACACTCTGCTTAGATTGGATTTATTACCAATTTTCTCCTAAAAAAAAAATTTGAATGAAGATTTTGAAAGGCAAATTAAATATGTTTTAGAAGTTTATTGCAAATATTAAATATATTAAAATATTAGCTGTGTTTTCTATTATTGAATACTATTATAAATAAAAATAATCTATACTATATATTAAGCAAAATGAGATTTTTAATCCCAAGCCTTGTGGGAGGTTCAATCTCCCAATCTAAATTTCTTGATTTTTTGATTTAAAAAAAAAAAAAAAACCTTAGCATTTATTAACTTCTCCCAACCCGTAAGTCTTACCCTCATAATAACATTTTAATGCATTAAGAACAAGTACAAAAAAAATTCTTTAGAATCCAACACATATGAATTCCTTTAAAAGTTCCAACACATATGATTATTATCCCTCATAATAACATTTTAATGCATTAAGAACAAACATAATTTTTTTTTTTAAAAGTCTAACACATTTGATTATTATCAAAATATTAAACTTTAATATAATATAATAAAAAAAAGACAATCAATTCATTGAAAAATCTAACACATATGATTATTATCAAAATATTAAATTTTAATATAATATAAAAAAAAAAAAAACATTTAAAAAAAAACATTTAGGCCAAGTTTGGCATTTACTAAATAATACAAAAAGTCAAAAAGTCACTATCCTATTTAAGTCACATCATCTTATTTAAATCACATCACCTCTCTAACACATCATATCAAACCCAACCCAAACCCAACTTATATAAGCCAATAAGTCAAAAAGTGTACTTTTTTAGAACATCTCAAACCAATCTTTAAAAATCACAATTCACATATATAAATAATTATAAATACAATCTATACATAGCACGAGTGAAATACTAGTAACATATTATAGCAAGGCGGTTTCTGTCGCGTTCATGCGCAGATCTGGGCAGAGTTCCAAAACTTGAGCTAAGCGTGTTGGTGGTAGGTTATTTTTGCAACTGCCCATTTACAACCCGTTTTGGCCCGCATAATCAATCGGTTAGGTTCAAACCATATAATGCTGGCAGATTAATGGGCTTGGGTCAGTGTTGCCGGCTCTAATTTTTTTCCCCAAACGTCCACCAGCTGTGTATGGGAGATTTTATTTGCACTTAAAAAATTATTAAGTACATTTTATTAAATTATTTAAAATTATAATTTCTTTTCAAATTATTCTTCAAATTACATCCAAATAAACTAAGTCAAAAATCTCAAAAAACTGCCATCAAGCAAGCATTTTAATAAGGTTAAGGGCCAGTTGTTTGTTCATCCCGATGTCCGGATAAACTTGTTTTAGAACCTTGAAGACGGGTTGTTTTAGGAAGTTGACTTTTTGAATTTTTTTTTAACTTCTATTGAAAAAACGTATAATTGTTTGGTTTGTTTTTTAAAAAAATTTTAAGAAAAATTCTCTATAAATAAATTTTCTATAAATAAATTTTCAAGAGTAATCAAATTAAACAAATTTTTTTTAAAAAAATCTTAAAATTTTGTTTAGTTACCTACTTTTCAAAATCACTCTCTCTCTCGTATACATCAAATCAATCACTTTTTTTAAAACTCTCTCTCTAAAACAATTTTCCAAAACCATTTCTAAAAAAAGGCAAACCAAACAAATTTTCATATTTTTTAACTCAAAAATTACTCTACAAACACAAACCAAACACACCCGATATGATCCAAAATAGATTAAAAGTCAAATTAGATCAATGTAAATCTGGTAGGTCTGACGCTCTTTTTTCGACCTCATCTTCTTCTTCTTGTCTCCGGCAGCAGCGCCAGCTTCCTTTGGCAGTTTCTTATAGGCATTTGGCTTCTTCTCCACCACCGTGGTCATCTTCTCCTCATCTGCCGACTTCCTCTCCGCTGACTTTTTCTCAGCCTATGGGAATTTTTTTTGAAAAACAGAAAAGTTTTGGAGAGCAAAAAAGAGTAAAGAGGGAATGAGACGCAATGGCTTAAACATTTTTGTCTTGGGCAGAACCACGATGATTGAAGAACAAAGTAAGAAAGAGGGTAGGGAGAATGTCATGATTAAGATAAAAGATGTGGGTAATAGAGAAAACACATACCATTGATCCAATTTTTAAAAAACATTTGCATGATTATAGTCAAATTTGATGAGTTTCTTCATAAATCTAATGACATTACAATCAACCACAAAATACCAATTAGGAGAACAAAGGCTACATAACCCATATAACAACACATTAAAAAAATAATGATAATGATTAGTTTTGATAGGGTAGATTGAAATTTTAAAGTGAGAAAAAAGACAAATAATAATAACAATAATAATAATTGAAACATTGGAAGACGATGAAAAAAACTTGAAAATGAAGAATGAGATGTATCATGAAAAAAAAAATTATATTTTATTTTAGAGTTTAGTGTGTAGTGTCCATATTAGTAAATTCACATTGAACTACAATATGAATTAAAATTTTAAAATTTTAACTGAAGTTACTATTTGGATGGGTGGGTTTGTTTGGACGGACTAGATAAGAAAGAATTGTAATCTATCGGACTGTCAATCTTAGGATACATTGTCCCCTGACTATTTGATTGGGCTGGATTTATATTCTATGTTTGTTTAATCATGGGATTAAATGTCTGGATTCGACTATTTTATTGAATCTAATGTTTGATTGGATGGACTGGATAATGATAAATGTTTAAAAAATTATTTTACCCTTGTAATTTATAATTTATTTTTTTATTTAATATATAATTTTAAAGAGCCATGATAGAGACCCCCTCCAATCATCACCCCTACCACCTCACACACACGTGGCGGGTGGTGATTGGAGGAGCAGGAAAAAAAGAAAAGAAAAAAGAAAATGTAACCAATGAGAGAGAGAGGGGGTCAAAGGGGGTGGGGGAAAATGGGGGCCTGAAACATTTTTGAATTTTAAATTTGTAATCTATAATTTTTAATTTATAATTTAACAACACTAAATTTTTTTAATTTATAAGGTCATAATTTTTAATTAAATTTAATTTATATTTTTATTTAATATATAATTTTTAATTTTTAATCTTTAATTTTTAATTTAACAACACTAAAAAAATTTAATTTATAAGGGCATAATTTTTAATTAATTTAATTTATAATTTATATTTTTATTTAATATATAATTTTAAATTTGTATTTATAATTTATAAATGCTCAAAAGACTAGGAAAAAATGTAATAACAACACTAAAAAAATTTAATTTATAATTATATTTTTATTTAATATATAATTTTAAATTTGTATTTATAATTTATAAATGCTCAAAAGACTAGGAAAAAATGTAATAACAACACTAAAAAAATTTAATTTATAAATATTTTAAATTTTTTATCATTTAATTTAACAACACTAAAAAAATTTAAATTTTAAGGCCATAATTTTTAATTTTTAATTTATAAATATTCAAAAGATTATTTTACCAATTTTCAATTGTTTACTAAGTAATAGCATAAGGGTAAAATGGACATTTCACATTAATCTCATAGGATACCAATCCTCTGGAAATAATCACACCCCCTCCCTTAGGATTATTTATATGGAGTCCAGCCAAACTCCATGTCCGGCGAACTAAAGTTGCACCAAACGATAGACATCTCCCTCTAATGGATTCAAGTCCAAATAGTGTTTAGTCCTCCTAATCTCTCCAAACAAACACCCCTTTTAGGTACAAATAGAATCACCCACTATGTATTTGTGCTTGACCCACCTTCTATAATTTTTTTGGATAATTCTATTTACACACCATCACTTATCTTAGTACACATCATGTACTCTGTTCACACCATACACAAATTAAAAATAATAATTTTATCTCAAACCACCGCCTCTCATTGGCGGTGTTCCCTTCTCAGCCTTTCTCAACCTCCTACGGCCACCGCCTCTCCCCAACCTCTCTTCCCCTCCCACCATTGCTTCCTCATTTCCAATCTCCCTTCCTTTTATCGTAGCCCCATTCTGTCAGTCCCTCATTAATGTCTCCTTTTGCCACCGTCGCCACTGTTGTAGCTCCCTTCCATTCAGTCGCGATTGCTAGATCATGATATCTCTTCCACTTGCGATTTCTCTATCTCTCTCAATCACAATGACCATTAACCTTCGCCACCATCATCTCTAGCAACCCCTCAAACCTTTCATTCCTGACAACGTCGTTGCAGCCCCCCACTACCAACAACCCCTTTCGATAACCCTTCGTTGTGATCCACTCCTCATCTAGCTAGGGTTTGGGTTTCTAGATCTAGGGTTTGAGCAAGAAGAAGAAAGAAAAAGAAGAAGAGAAGAGGTTGTGGGAGATATTGGGGTTGGAGAGGAAGGGGGCGGGACTAGTTGCAGAGGGTGGAGAATGACGAAGGACGACAGAGGGGTGGACGACGGAGCTGGGAAGGCGCGATCAGATTGGGGAGAGTATGTTGGACTGGAAGAAGGGATGGTGGTGGCTGCGGCGATGAGGGCTAGAGAGGGGCAACGAGATGGCATTGGCATGAATAGAGGAATGCTATGAAAGTGGTGATGATCGGAAGGAAGGGAGGTGGCTGCCGGTGGTCGGCAATGGCAAAGGTTAGGGTTGAGTTGAGAGAGAGGGAGAGAGAGAGAGAGAGAGCGAGAGGGATGTGTTGGTAATTTGACTAAAGGATAAAAATGTAATAAAAAAAAATTTGGAGAAATTGTGTGAATTGAGAGAAATGGTGATGTATAAGTAGAATTCCCCAATTTTTTTCAACTGTGTATTGGTGCAGTGGGCGTCATTGGACTTGACTCGCCTTTTGGCATAGTGTGATTGTCACTAGCGTAAGTTTGCTATTCGCGTTAAGGGCTGTTGGTGCAGTGCACAAAATGACATCTTTTTGTGCATTACTGACCTAAAAAAATAAAAAAATAAAAGAAAAAATAGGCCAAACTGAGAAGATGAAGGAGAGAAGACATGAAGTAGGGAATGGCGTCGGTGGCGGCCAACACGACAGCCATTGCGACGCTCAATCAGTTCGTGATTGTGAAAATGGAGGAGTTGAAATGAAGGATGTAAGTTCAAATACCATCAATTTCTCGTATTCACCAATGATTTTGTCGTTGACAGCCGGTGATACCGATAGGAAGCAACGTTCTCCTCCCTCCCCACACTCTCCCAACCACCGATCGTCGCCAGAATTAGGGGTGAGCAGCGGATATACCGATCCGTCAAAACCGACCGAACCAAACCGATCCGCCACATTTTGGACGGATGCATTATGACTAGCGGACGGTTGCGGATTGATTTTCTCCAATCCGCCAATTTGGCGGACGGATGGCGGATTTGAGATTCCTTTAGCCGCAACCGAACCGCCAAACCGCGAACACCCCTAATAACTTATAAGACTTTATGTTTTCAATTTGTTTAAATATTTTGTTTATGTTTTCAATTGAAAAAGAGTTTAAATATTCAGTTGAAAAAAAGTTTTCAACTTGAATATATTTTTTGGTTTTTAAATTTAACTCTAAAAATAATAAATAGAAAATATGATATATGCTGGTTGATTTTTATTTTCAAAAACATATATAGATGTAACAATACAGAGACATACAATATCTACTACTGTCCTGTTCATGGTTTTGATGGTTTGAATTGTTATTATATGTTAAGAATCACAGATTGTAATACTTTATGTGGATAAATCATGCTGTTATTGTAATATATGGATGAACCATGCAATGATTGTGATATTCTAAAGTTTCAAACTTTCTTTTTTTGGATGAGACAAACAGTGATTGTATAAATTTTTTAAGTCGTTGACTGTATGTAATAACCCCGACCCGTGATTAGTTGTTAATCGGTAATTTAGGAGTTAATTGAGTGATTAAGATTGGTGACGGGATTAATATGTAATTTGTATCAAAAATTGGCTTTCCAACTGTCACCTATAAAATATCTGCTGAGAATCCCACTTTAAAATGATAATTGAAAGCCTTATCGGCATCCAAACCCGGAATTGATTATACCATTGTGTTAATTGGAATTTTTAGAACATTATGGTATATTTAATCAAAATGTGTTTTGGTATGATTAAATTAGATCAAATAAGCTAATTAAAGAATTGGACTTATTTACCGTTTTGCCACCTAGTGGCCAAATCCATACAAACACATTTGAGCCTTCTTTTATTCAACAAAAACATTTCATCAGCCTTTGAGTGAGTGGAAAAATCTGGAGAAAACATTCTAGAGAGAGAGGGAGAGCAATTCTAGAGAGAGAGGGGAGAAATTGAAGAAGAAATTCAAGGATTTGCATGCACTCTTCAAGATTAAGCAAGAATTTAGCAAGAACAAGATTTAAGGTAGAATTTTCATCATTTCATTCATGTATTTCAGTGTTATCTTGCATGATTCATGGAGGTTATAAGCTTGGATGTGTACATTGAGCTTAAAATGTTGAAGTGAGAGTCAATCCATGCATGTATGCATAAATTTCCATGTTTTGAGTTTGAAATCTAAGATTTCTTTCATGCATGTGTTAGTTTCACTCACATTTTGGTCATTCATCTTGTTTCCCCTCAAAATATCAAGTTTGATCATGTTTTGGAAGGTTTGAATTGGATGAAGTTCTTGCATGTTGATTTCATGGGTCAAATTGGGATTTTAAGTTGGGTTTTGAAGAAATGTCAAGTTTTTGGGCCATGATTTCTTGCTTTAATTCTTAAAACATGTTATTTTATAAGTCTTCATATGTTTCCTTCATTTTGGGCCCAGAAAAATGAGTTTTGTAAGGTTGAATATCGATTTTGAACTCGGAGTTGCAATCTGGAAATTCCAGAAAATTCATCTCCGCTCGAGCGAAGGGTTTCTCGCTTGAGCGGCCACTCTGAGATCGCAAGCTCCGCTCGAGCGACCAAAAGTCCGCTCGAGCGGGAATTTCAAGCTCCCAGAAGTTTTGCATTATTTACAGATCGCTCGAGCGAAGGCATGTGCGCTCGAGCGACCCCTCACATTTTTGCATATCCGCTCGAGCGGGGAAGTCTACGCTCGAGCGGAGTTTCATTTCTGCATGTCCGCTCGAGCGAGGAAAGCTTCGCTCGAGCGAGGACCTAAAATTCTGAAATTTTGCCTAAGTGTTCCAAGGCATGTTTTGACAACCTCATTGCATCTTAGGCATTCCTAAGCCTTAATTAAGCTATGGGCTAGAAGCGCACACTAAGATAATGAATGGCAAGTATGTATGTGACTTGAGCATTGTAATAAGAATGAACATGAACCAACGTGATGAAAGCTAAGCCTTATGGCCACATGAATAAGTAATGATGAAATACATTGTGTTATGTGCCTTGTGATTGTAGGTCAACGTCCGAGAAGCGATTGACCATCTACGGAACCACTGTGAGTAACGTTATCGTAAAGATACGTTCATATGAAATTATGTTCCAAATGTGATATATCAAGCTATGATTTCTGAAATGATATATGTTTCTGTGAACGAAGATTCATGTTTGAAATCTATTATGGCATCCATAGATAGTCCCAAGTCATGGGGGACGGCATGAAAATGCGGGTCCATGACAGTTACGAGATCTCATTAGCCACTTCATTGTGGTGTTTGTTTAATCGGTGTCCGGGACCGGTTACTCTAGTCGGAAGACATTATCTGATATGTGATTTGTTCTATGGGATATGCCATTATTATGTTCTGATATGAGATGACTATGATTATGCTATGATCTGTTTTGTACGTATAAAATGTTCAGGATTTCGTTCACTAACCCCTTTACCTTAATGTTATTCACTGGGCTTTAGCTCACTGTTTGTATATATATATTATAGGTGAGCATTCTGGAGTGCAAGCCCGAAGGCTTTGTGAGGGACTGTGTTTCTGTTTTCAGCCAGCCTTTGTGCCTCACGTGGAGGTTCCCGAAGTGTCCTGGGTTCAAGTCCCGATTAGTCCTACATATGTCTGGATCTTTATTTAATTATGTTGGCTGTATTTAAGATACTGTAACGTGTGTGGTATAATATCATGTATGGTTGACTTATGGCTATGTAATTAAAGTTTTAAATTATTCTGTTTCATGTAAGTCAACACAGCTCATTGGACAATTACATTTTTTTTTGTATTTGCTTCCGCTAGCCCCTCATTTTATATCAATGTCATCAGAGGCCATAGGTAATCTAAGGATTACTGGCCGGTTGCGGCGCTAAACCTATAGGGGCGGGTTTGGGTCGTGACAGAGTGGTATCAGAGCACGAGTTATACCGCACACACATGTCCATATGAGCTATAGGATGTCCTAGAAATGAAATAGGGACATTGCATTGTCATGTGTAACTATGTGAACATAGATGAATTGAAATGGAACCTATATGCATGATCAAAGAAGTTAAATGGAATAACAGGTCTTGATAATTTCAATACCGAATGTGGAATTTATGTGAACATAAACATATGAAAGTAAGGATCACGTGATCGTATCCGAATTGAATTAGCAGTGTAAAACCATCTGATATGAAATGAAATGTGAAATCAGTGAGGACTTTCCCTGTGTTAATAGTTACCCTATTTATGTGTAGATAAATGGAAAGAACAAGGAACGCAGGCGAATCTGAATCTTCTGACGCTAGAATTAGCCGGTTAGAGGAAATGGTTGAAGCCTTAACTGACAATCTGAAACAACAGCAACAAGGGCAAACATGTGTACCTGAACCAACTAATTATGATATGATAGAACTGACACAGAAATATAATAAGATGAAACCACCTGAATTTCTGGGGGGTATTGAACCGTTAAAAGCCGAGGCTTGGGTTTTAGAAACTGAGAAAATTTTTGAGATATTTCCGTGTACTGAGGCACAGAAAGTTTTGTTGGCAACATTTACACTTAAAGGAGAAGCTAGGAGATGGTGGATGTTAGTCCGAAATGATAATGAGGAAGTGACCTGGGATAGATTTAAGGAAAATTTCTTTGAAAAATATTTTCCCCAATGCATCCGAGATAGGAAAGTATCTGAATTTATACAACTGAAACAAGGCAAAATGACTGTGGCCGAGTATGAAACCAAATTTACTGAGTTAGCCCGATATGTACCCCATATGATAGACACTGATAACAAAAAGGCTAGGAAATTTGAAGGTGGGCTTGACTTAGAGGTGTATGACCGAGTCGGTATTTTAAAATTACCCAGGTACGTGGATGTTCTTAATAGGGCCTTAATGTCTGAAGCGAACATAGCAGCCTTGAAAATATCAAAATCAACACCACCAACTGAATCAGAAAGAATGAAACGGAAGAAACAGAAAGTTGAAATGACTGGTAATTTGATGACCTCTACAACTGAAAAATTTGGGGCAATAACTGTGAATAAAGAAGGTCAGGGGAGTAATGTAACTAAAGATATACCTGTCTGTAGAGAATGTGGGAAACAACATTGGGGCATTTGTTGCCGTCTGTCAGGGGCTTGTTTTAGATGTGGTCAGAAAGGGCACTTGGCTAAATCTTGCCCGTGAACTTATCCGAACAACAAAAAGCCTTAATCTACACCCTAGTTCCAGAAAATGCTCAGAACACTGAAATGACTAACGCAGGTATTACCCTAACTATGTGTAATTGTTTTATGGGAATTTGTGTGTGAATCATATGTTTCTTAGTTGATATGATATAGATGGTGGACGTGTTAATTGGGTAGTTTGAATTGTTAGAATTATGAACCCATGATAATTGAACCTTGTGAACTTAACGAACCACCTGTGCTTCGGAAATCATTGGAACTTGGGAACAGTGGGAATTTGTCGGGTTAAATCTTTGTACCGTATTGTGAAAATTTAATATGAACTATCGTGAATGACCTGTTGAACTGTGCTTAAACTATTAAATACGGAGACACACTAGTATCGACTGTATATGGGACATGTTGAACTCATATATATCTATACCTTTGCATGGAATGTTGGTTAATCGAACTCGACACACTGCATTTGTATCTAGATTGAATAGACTTATGACTTGTTGCCTTAATCGTCATATCCGGAGAAACTGTTTTGTGTTCATCTGTGTATAGAACTCGTGAATCTGTATTGGAAAGGTTGTTAGACTCTGGACATGTACATATATAACTATACCTTTGCTCAGAATGACTGATATGATTATTTGTTGATGACCTTTAAACGGTGGACTGTGATTGTTGAACATTGACTAGACTGTTGACTAGACCAGGGAGCCTATGCTTTAATGACTGTATGAACAATTTGAAACTTCTGTATAATGATCTACTGTTGTATACCTTATGCTTACATGAACTCAGTTGGGAAATTGTTATATCGAATGTGATGTCTACTTTTGATATGAACAACTATATACCTGTGCATCTACATGTGAACTTACTTGGGAAATGTAACACTGTATATGACCTGAACTCTTCGATATGAACTACTGTGATATATAACTCTGCTGTGATTTGAGAACCGAGGAACTTAGAACAACTGTAAAACTACTGACTATACACCTAAGCGAATGGAGTAGGAACTATAGAATTGATATACCCCGTCGGGGAGTGATAAGGGAAGAACCGTTACCTGATTTAATCTGATAGAACTGTGGTTTGATGAAACCTCTGTTTGACTGCTAGAACTCCTGTTTGATGACTTACGCTTTGAACTGTTCCTTGATAAAACTGGGTAGAACTTCATCTGAAACGGTCGGGTAGAACTTTTATTAATTTGGTCTGAGGAGACCCTTATTGAGAGCTACAGTATGATTTGATTACATTATGGGGGATTGTAAATTACTTATGACTGAATGACAGGATTGTATCGGTAAGGGAATTGATCGAATGAAAATTTGAATTGGCCTTGAACACTTAGAAAGAATGTAAACCGTCAGTAGCAGACTATACGACTATGAAATCTGGTACCTTATGCTTGGGAGATATGGGAATACTGCATATATATGACATGTGATTAATTACCTGGTATTATCGTTTGACCATGAACCTGTTTGACTAGAGAATGACTGCTTTGGTGTTACTATACTTCAGAACTGATGGAATTTGTTGACAACAGGCTGGTTTGATTATAAACCTTGACTATCCGGGGGTATATGTAAGCAATATGACTGTTTCTGTATCGACACATAGTATGATTGAATCTGTGAAAACTGAGACTGGGGGAAAGTATATGAATGGTTACTTCGGAATTCCGTTTACTGATAACTTGTACGAAATTACCTTGTACCCCGGATAACTTCAGAATGACTTGGACTGACTGTGATGGAATACCGAACTGAGAGCCAAATTGAACAAGACCGAATGATTGACTCAGAAATGAATAAACCCAATTTCTGTAACTTAACGGGGGGAAATTACTTATGAAAATGAGATTAGTATAATCTATAACCCCGATAAGTGTTTGTTATGAGTGGTGTGTGTATTAATGCAGTAAAATTGTGTGCAACTATATTTATGTTCTATGTCATGAAAGAAGTTTTGCTTTCTGAAATGTTATATGTTGCATACTGCATGACTGTTCGATTCTCTGATAAGTTTTGTGGCACCCTTAGCTCTTATGGCCCTTGCTCGGGGGTAAGAATACCGTAGCCGATGGCCCTTGCTCGGGGGTAAGAATACCGTAGCAGATGGCCCTTGCCTGGGGGTGACAATACCATGGCTGTGTATGTGGTCTTCGGACCTACCTGTTGTGGTCTTTAGACCTACCTGATCTGATAGCTAATAGGTATACCACGTTTGACCTTGTGCGAAATCCGAACATTTATACGTATATGAATCAGTATCTGTTCTGTTACGCTTATGCGTTCTGTTCTGCTTTGTTAGTACTGATGAATGCACCATGTATGCTTGAGCAAGAAATGTGACATCCATGTATGATCTGGACAAGAATATGAAAATGAGCATGTATCTGAATCTGTTCTAGAATGAAATCTGAATGTGTATAAGACCCTGTGTTAATGCGAACTCTAACTCCTGTATATGATTATGATTCTGTCTTGAGTTATGAGCCTATTTGTGAACAAGGTTATGTTTCTGTCTTGCAAAGAGTTGGAGTTGTTTGCTTTCTAATATTAGATAACTCGAGTTTGGGGACCAAACTCTTTTAAGGGGGGAAGACTGTAATAACCCCGACCTGTGATTAGTTGTTAATCGGTAATTTAGGGAGTTAATTGAGTGATTAAGATTGGTGACGGGATTAATATGTAATTTGTATCAAAAATTGGCTTTCCAACTGTCACCTATAAAAATATCTGCTGAGAATCCCACTTTAAAATGATAATTGAAAGCCTTATCGGCATCCAAACCCGGAATTGATTATACCATTGTGTTAATTGGAATTTTTAGAACATTATGGTATATTTAATCAAAATGTGTTTTGGTATGATTAAATTAGATCAAATAAGCTAATTAAAGAATTGGACTTATTTACCGTTTTGCCACCTAGTGGCCAAATCCATACAAACACATTTGAACCTTCTTTTATTCAAGAAAAACATTTCATCAGCCTTTGAGTGAGTGGAAAAATTTGGAGAAAACATTCTAGAGAGAGAGGGAGAGCAATTCTAGAGAGAGAGGGGAGAAATTGAAGAAGAAATTCAAGGATTTGCATGCACTCTTCAAGATTAAGCAAGAATTTAGCAAGAACAAGATTTAAGGTAGAATTTTCATCCTTTCATTCATGTATTTCAGTGTTATCTTGCATGATTCATGGAGGTTATAAGCTTAGATGTGTACTTGAGCTTAAAATGTTGAAGTGAGAGTCAATCCATGCATGTATGCATAAATTTCCATGTTTTGAGTTTGAAATCTAAGATTTCTTTCATGCATGTGTTAGTTTCACTCACATTTTGGTCATTCATCTTGTTTCCCCTCACAATATCAAGTTTGATCATGTTTTGGAAGGTTTGAATTGGATGAAGTTCTTGCATGTTGATTTCATGGGTCAAATTGGGATTTTAAGTTGGGTTTTGAAGAAATGTCAAGTTTTTGGGCCATGATTTCTTGCTTTAATTCTTAAAACATGTTATTTTATAAGTCTTCATATGTTTCCTTCATTTTGGGCCCAGAAAAATGAGTTTTGTAAGGTTGAATATCGATTTTGAACTCGGAGTTGCAATCTGGAAATTCCAGAAAATTCATCTCTGCTCGAGCGAAGGGTTTCTCGCTCGAGCGGCCACTCTGAGATCGCGAGCTCCGCTCGAGCGACCAAAAGTCCGCTCGAGCGGGAATTTCAAGCTCCCAGAAGTTTTGCATTATTTACAGATCGCTCGAGCGAAGGCATGTGCGCTCGAGCGACCCCTCACATTTTTGCATATCCGCTCGAGTGGGGAAGTCTACGCTCGAGCGGAGTTTCATTTCTGCATGTCCGCTCGAGCGAGGAAAGCTTCGCTCGAGCGAGGAAAGCTTCGCTCGAGCGAGGACCTAAAATCCTGAAATTTTGCCTAAGTGTTCCAAGGCATGTTTTGACAACCTCATTGCATCTTAGGCATTCCTAAGCCTTAATTAAGCTATGGGCTAGAAGCGCACACTAAGATAATGAATGGCAAGTATGTATGTGACTTGAGCATTGTAATAAGAATGAACATGAACCAACGTGATGAAAGCTAAGCCTTATGGCCACATGAATAAGTAATGATGAAATACATTGTGTTATGTGCCTTGTGATTGTAGGTCAACGTCCGAGAAGCGATTGACCATCTACGGAACCACTGTGAGTAACGTTATCGTAAAGATACGTTCATATGAAATTATGTTCCAAATGTGATATATCAAGCTATGATTTTTGAAATGATATATGTTTCTGTGAACGAAGATTCATGTTTGAAATCTATTATGGCATCCATAGATAGTCCCAAGTCATGGGGGACGGCATGAAAATGCGGGTCCATGACAGTTACGAGATCTCGTTAGCCACTTCATTGTGGTGTTTGTTTAATCGGTGTCCGGGACCGGTTACTCTAGTCGGAAGACGTTATCTGATATGTGATTTGTTCTATGGGATATGCCATTATTATGTTCTGATATGAGATGACTATGATTATGCTATGATCTGTTTTGTACGTATAAAATGTTCGGGATTTCGTTCACTAACCCCTTTACCTTAATGTTATTCACTGGGCTTTAGCTCACTGTTTGTATATATATATTATAGGTGAGCATTCTGGAGTGCAAGCCCGAAGGCTTTGTGAGGGACTGTGTTTCTGTTTTCAGCCAGCCTTTGTGCCTCACGTAGAGGTTCCCGAAGTGTCCTGGGTTCAAGTCCCGATTAGTCCTGCATATGTCTGGATCTTTATTTAATTATGTTGGCTGTATTTAAGATACTGTAACGTGTGTGGTATAATATCATGTATGGTTGACTTATGGCTATGTAATTAAAGTTTTAAATTATTCTGTTTCATGTAAGTCAACACAGCTCATTGGACAATTACATTTTTTTTTGTATTTGCTTCCGCTAGCCCCTCATTTTATATCAATGTCATCAGAGGCCGTAGGTAATCTAAGGATTACTAGCCGGTTGCGGCGCTAAACCTATAGGGGCGGGTTTGGGTCGTGACACTGTAATACTTTTTTTTTTTTGAGGAAGTGCACAAGTTGAATGATGTTGAAAATTTATAAAATCTTAAACCGCCAAACCAATTCGCATCCATCCGCCAAACCGCCAATCCGCTCAATCCACATCCGCCGGATTGGCGGACGGATGCGGATTGATTTTCTCCAATCCGCCAATCTGGCGGACGGATGGCGGATTGGAGGTTCCGTGGCCGCAACCGACCCGCGCCCACCCCTAGCCAGAATCCTATCCCCGTCAAAAGAAATGAAAGAAGATGATCTTATAATTAAAAATGTTTCAGACCCTGATATTAGAACAATTAAGTTTTGAATCAAATGAAAGAAGATGATCTTATTTTGCATATACTAGAAAACAAAAAATTGAAAGTAAAATTAGAATAGTAAATCTGGAAATCTAACTTCGTAATCTTCCCATGAATTCTTCAACAAATAATATCTCAAACCGACTGGCGGATATGAGGTTTTGGATGAGATGAGAAGGAGGAGACTTGTGAGAATTTGTGAGAAGGAGGATCTGAACGTTGTATGCAGCTAAAACCGTTAGATTTTATTTTTAATTTTTGTTTTCAGTAATTTAATTTTAAAAATAATATGTCAAATTTTTGTAGGTCTGTATAATATAAAATGATTTTAAAATAATTTTTTTTTTAAAAAAAATAAAAAAATTACTAATAAAAGATCAATCCCAAACTCATTTTGTTTGTTTTTGAATTTTCAAAAATACTTTTTAAATTTTCAATTCATATATATTTTTATTTTTAGTGAATTTTTTAATTATTTTAGTGAATTTTTTTAAATACACATAATTTAGATGTACTTAAAAAATAAATATTTGTGAACAAATATTTAAAAATTTAATAAATATAAAAAAATATAAAAATATACTAAAATGTTGTATTTTTAAGTATTTAATAATTTAAAAAATCCCAAAAATAATTTTGAAGTGTATTTAAATATAAAGTTCTAGAGGAGTTCTAATGAGCTGATTTCCACTGTATGGGAAAGAAATAAACCTTCTCGTATAATCCTGTTGATCAAATCTGCGCTCCTCCGTACGACGTCGCTTTATCACCTGAAAATAGGAACGCGAGCTGGCCGGCGGGTGTGTGCCGGAAACCTCTCCGATGCCTAAGTCAGTAAGCTTGACAAATAGACAAAAGCTTTGGGTATTCAGAAAACAAAGTTGTGTTACCTCTCCATAGGTGATATCTGTGAGCTTTTATTGGTTCCGTGTGGCACAATCCTAGTAGGACTTTTACTTCTCCATGCAGAGTCCTACTAGGACTCATACTCTTGAAGGATAATGCTTATCTTTCAACACCCCCCTCACTGCTTAAACCAAGTGAGATGGTTTTACCACGGCCGTACTACCATGCGACCGAAATAACATTGCCATACTAGACCGGCAGGTATGGCCGAGGCCACTTATCATTCGGCTCTTCCTTTTATTTCTTCTATCTCGGCTTCGAATGTTAAGACCGAGCTATCCATAGAAGTGTACAGCCGAACTGACTCAGATGAGTCCTGAAGAAGCTCTCATACTTCGGTTTAGAGGACAGGACCAGACTAGCCGTAATTCACACGACCGAGCTAACTCTGAGTGTGCCCAACCAGCGACCGAACTAACCGTAGTGCTCTTCTAGACCGGTGTAACTTCAATCTTCCCTTGGACCGGACTAATGCCGGGCTTTGGGACCGGACTAACTCCAAAACATCAACAAGACCGGAGTAACTTATATGGCCATTTTACTCGGCCCTTTGTACTGCGGCCCATAACAGCCCATTACCTAGCTCGGCCCAATTTTCATATAAATTACCCTCTCAATTGCCCCTTAATTCCATCTGCACAGCATGATAGGGATTATTTTGTCAACTAGTCGAGCTAAAACACTCTTCAATCCGTAAAACCGAGCTATAAACTCTTAGCCTTTTCAGCCGGGCTAAAAGCCTTTAGCCTTTCCAACCGAGCTCGAACTCTAAGCCACTCCAGCCATGCTACACTTTAACCGAGCTACCCTTATCCGGTCAAAACGTCTCTTTAGTTGCAGAAACTGAATCGATTGTCCTTCCAATGACACGTGGCACGCTATGATTGGTCAACATAGCTGTCACACCGTTCTTCGTACTTCACACTTTTTGAACAGTCCCGCCTTTTTTTCCTTTTACACAACCATTCATTTTCTCTTTGAATTTTACTCTACTCTGTTCACTTTCTTCGTTCTTCTCCGTGCCTCCATTTCTTCAACTACCAAGCTCGTGTTCTTCATTGCTGCTACTGCTTCAATCTCCAGTTTCCTCCTCTTGCCCTGGTAAGTTACTTAGATCTCTTTTGTATTTGCTTCATCCACTGTAATTTGTTTCGTGTGTTTTTGCAAAACACATTTCTGTTTCTACTTTCCACTAGTCTTGTATTTTCTAGAAAAAAAATCTTCATAAGAACACTATGAATATCATGAACAATCTGTAGAACGTAGTTTTGATCCATAAACTTGTCCCAACCGAACTAGGATACTGTTTGTGCTATATAGGTAGATCAATCCAGACGATAACCGAACTAGAACTAGTAGATATATCAGTAGTTTCAGTAAGTTACAAACTCCTGATTTACTTCCGCCGAGATAAACTCATCGAGCGAAGTTTGAACTTAGCAAACTAGAAACCTTAGCTTTTAACCGAGCTAAGCCTTTGGGGGCTAAGCCAGTTTTCTTAGTTTCTAAAACCGAGCTCAGAAAGCTGCCCCTAAAGGCTTAACCGAAGTAAAGAGACCCATAGCGCAAACCGAAATATCCATCCCCTTGCTCAACCCGAGCTTCCAAACACTATGCGGAAACCGATATAGAACCTGTAGCACTCCTTAAGCCGAAGTAGGACTTCTTTATTTTGCTCTTTATTTGTAGCACGGTCCACTGATCTGTGCTTAAGCCCTTTGTTTTCTACTTTACAGACTTAGGTTGCCCAGGCACCTCTGCGCGCTCAACTGAACTAACTTATTCTTAATTTATAGAATAAATGGGTAAATATAGGTTTTTGGTAGAAACCCCTGGAGGCCTAGCCGAATTCCGTAAGGATTACAATATACCTGACGACGTCCACCTTACTCTAGCCGAAAAAGATACCACACCTTGGGGAAACCCCGGTTTTGTACCCTTTACCCTTTTGTCCATAATAGAAACCGGACTAAGATTTCCAGTCCAACCCTTGATTTGTGAATTCCTTAGACAAACCAGAATATGCCCAACCCAACTATCCACTAATTCATACCGTATAATAATGGGAATAGCCGAACTAAACCGCCAAGCCGGTCTCAACCTCGGCCTAGCCGAAATATTCCACCAGTATTCCTTAGGTTCAAAAGAGGATGGGTGGGTATACTATTTGAGAATTCGCCGCCGGCGTGAAAAAATAATTAAGAATACATTGGATAAAGACTTGAACGATAACGATTTTTTCTGGGTCTCTGGGAATTTTGAAGATCATCAAGCCCAGATTTCTGGCCGACGTATAAACTGGAACAAAGGGATACCTGGTATAATTACTTCGGTTTCCTTTCATTCTTCTCTTTATTTCGGTTACTCACCCTTGGACCGAGCTAACAGTTGTTGTTTTTTATGCAGATTCAGCCCATATTCATTCTTTGTACAGCTATCCCAACCTGAACACACTCTGCGCCGCACTACGTGTTGAAGAAAGGAGTTGGGCTAAGCTGTTAAATTTTGAGCCGACCTACAGATACAGCGGTCGCTGAAAAGCAAGAGTGACCGATTTCCTTCTTGAAGACGCTCCAGAACCGGACCCAACCTTGCCCCAAATCAACCTCGTCCCTTTGACTGCCGAGCAAGAAATGGCAAAAAGGAGCAGACTAAAGGCACTTCTAACAGAAACTAACAGACCCGAAGTACCGCCTCAAAGTCAAACCCAAAAAACCGTGGTGGCTCTCCCCTCTCAACAGCCCTCGACATCTCGGGCGAACAAGCGTGCCCGGACTAGCCAAGCCGAGCAACACCTTGTTGACGAGGACGAGCCCATTCTTCCACCGAGCCCATAACCCAACCTTCAACCGGAGCAATCTGACCGAGCTGACTCCTCCAAATGGGCTCCAATTCTCACCTTTGCCAACCGAGATATCCAAGATACGGACTCGGTGGTTGCTGAGAAGGATCACTTGTTGGCTTTCAACCTTGCCAAAAGTGTGTGCCTTCCAAAGGACCTGGAGCACCACCAAAAAACAACTAAACACCGAGCTGAAGGCAATTCGGTCTTCAAAAAAATCAATGATCCTGGTAAGTGGCTCTCTGTTTTCTTTGTCTAACTTTTCCCAACTGTCAGTCTGGCTAAAGAGAGTTTACTATTTTGCAGGCCATTCAGAAGAACAACATTGCACACAGGAAAGTGTTGGAGCTGAGGAGAACAACAAGGGAGGCCATGGCAGAAGTCGAGGCCAAGAACGCTGAGCTAAAACAATCCCAAGCCAAGACCGCCGAGCTGGAGGCCAAGGTAACTCGTCTAACCGGACTAGTTGCCTCGGCTAACAGTGACAAACAGCGAGCTGTTACCGAAGTAAAAGATAAATACTTGTGGGAAATGGCACAGCTTGAAGGCGCTAAAGACACCGAAATATCAGTCCTGAAGAAGAAGGCTGAAGACGCCGAGCTGAAGGGTTTCAAGGATGGTGAGGCTGCGTACATCCAACAGTGTGAAGCTGCGAAGGACTTGTTCTTCAAATGCGGCTGGAGGGGTGCTGTGGAGCAGCTCGGTTGTGGGCCTGACACCGAGGTCTACAATGCTCCACAGTATTTCATTCCGGCCTCACTGGCGAAGTATGCTGCCGACCTCCAGAAACAATTTCTTGAAGCGTCTGATGATGAAGAAGAAGATAAGCAAACTGAGACTCCGGTTGTCATCGTGCCTGCCAATGATCAGTCAGCTCGGTTGGAGCCAGTGGTCGAAGATTTGACGATCGAAAATGTGCTTCCAACAGAGACCGGGCTTCCAACCGAGACTGCTCGAACCTCTGAAACCGGAGTCAGTGCTGACATTGAAGCTGATCTTGATGATCTTTTTAACTGATTGTCTTTTTCCTTTCCTTTTGTACTTGAACTTGTAACCGGGCTGCGGCCCTGCCGTTGTACTTATTCTGCACTTGATGAATGAAAAATCTACTTTTGTACTCAACTTTTATTCCGGTTTTGATTTCTATGTTTGCACTTGTAATGAATTTTCAATGCTTCCAACTGTTATTTCGGTTTGCTTTCCTGTTTGAGCATGCTTTCTTGCAACATTTTTTGACCGAGATATAGTATTTCGGTTTTAGCTATTTAATCTTACTAGCCAACCACTCTTTAGCCGATATAACTATCTCGATTGAAGAGTACAAAGAGTTGGTTTAATCCATCCAACCACTCTTCAGCCATAAACTTACTTCGGTTGAAGAGTACAAAGAGTTTGTTTAATCCAGCCAACCACTCTTCAGCCATAAACTTACTTCGGCTGAAGAGTACAAAAAGTTGGTTTAATCCAGCCATAAACTTACTTCGGCTGAAAAGTACAAAAAGTTGGTTTAATCCAGCCAACCACTCTTCAGTCATAAACTTACTTCGGCTGAAGAGTAACAAGAGTTGGTTTAATCCAGCCAACCACTCTTCAGCCATAAACTTATTTCGGCTGAAGAGTACAAAGAGTTGGTTTAATCCAGCCAACCTCTAAGTTGGTTTTTCCAGCCAACTTAGAATACAGTGTTTGGTTATGCCGACCAAACGTCCTGCAGCCTGGGTCCTTATCCTGGGCTTAGAAGGGTGTGGTTTAATCCAGCCAACCACTCTTCAGCCATAAACTTACTTCGGCTGAAGAACAAAGAGTTGGTTTAATCCAGCCAACCTCTAAGTTGGTTTTTCCAGCCAACTTAGAATAATATGTTTGGTTATTCCGACCAAACGTCCTGCAGCCTGGATCCTTATCCTGGGCTTAGGAGGGGTTCTTAGTTGGTTATTCCGGCCAACTATGTTTACGATGCTCCTAACTTACTAAAGTTACCTTCTGCTGAAAACAATTATGCTGAAAAGAATCGACTTGTTTTATTAAGAAAGCAAAAAATTACACATACTTAAAAGAAAAAAAGCTAAAAATAAAATAACTTGAGATTGGCAGTGTTCCATGGCCTGGGAATTGCTTTGCTGTCCTCATCTTCTAAGTGGTATGCCCTTTTGCCAGCTAATCCAACCACTTTGTAAGGTCCTTCCCAGTTAGGTCCTAGCTTGCCATCTCCTGGTACCAAGGTATTTCCCATTACTTTGCGCAGCACCCAATCTCCGATCTTGAATTGCCTTGGATGCACTGTTTTATTATATTTTCTGGACAATTCTTGTTGGTAGGAGGCGATGTGAACCAAGGCTCTGTCTCTTCTTTCTTCCGCAAGGTCAAGCTCCAATGCTATGGCTTCGCCATTTAAGTCTGGGTCAAAGTTCTCGCTTCGAATTGTAGGGAGGCCAACTTCTAATGGGATGACTGCTTCCATGCCATAAGCTAAGGAGAATGGTGTTTCCCCTGTTGATCGGCGAGGTGTGGTGCGGTAAGCCCATAAAACATGAGGGAGTTCTTCTGCCCACTTGCCCTTCGCTCTCTCTAACCTTTTCTTTAATCCATCCAAGACTACCTTGTTTGATGCCTCCGCCTGACCATTTGCTTGGGGATATGCCGGTGTAGAATTGTAGAACTCTATCTTGTACTCTTCACAAAAGCCCCTGAAAATTCTGCCGTCGAATTGAGTGCCGTTGTCTGATATCAGTGCCTTTGGTATGCCAAATCGAGTGATGATATTCTGCCAGACAAACTTCTTCACATCTTTTTCCTTGATTGACGCCAAGGCTTCTGCTTCCACCCATTTTGTGAAGTAGTCGGTTGCTGCAAGGAAGAACTTCCTGTTGCCGGGTGCTGTTGGAAGTGGCCCTACTATGTCCAATCCCCACATTGCGAAGGGCCATGGGCTAGTTAGAGGTAGAAGTTCTCTGGCAGGTTGGTGTATTTGATGTGCGAACTTTTGGCATTTTTCGCATTTTTTGACATATTTCTCTGAATCCGCTTGCATGTATGGCCATCAATATCTTTGCGAGATTGCTCTGTATGCCAGTGATCTTCCTCCTTGATGGCTGCCGCACACACCCTCATGTATTTCGAACAAGAATGCTTCCACTTTGCTGGGGTGAACACACTTTAGGTAAGGTCCTGAGAACGACTTTTTGTACAATGCTAAGGATGGAGAGAGCCAAAATCGATGCGACTTTGCTCTTATTCTGTTGGCTTCTTTCTTCTCTTCTGGTAGGGTGCCGTCTTTCAGGAACAGTATGATGGGATCCATCCAAGAAGGGCCTAACTCTGCACAACATACCTCTTCTGCTTCGGGGTCTTCAATGCTGGGTCTAGGCAGGTAGTCGATCAGTAGTGGATGAGGGATGGAGGTATCTGCCATTGAGGCGAAGCCTGCTAGTTCGTCTGCCTTGCTGTTTTCCTCCATGCCGATCTGCTCTATCCTGACTACTTCAAATTTTTTGATCTCTGTTCTGACCAACTCTTGGTACTTGGCCATCCTGTCATCCTTCGCTTCGTAGTCGCCAGATATTTGGTTTACCACCAGCTGTGAGTCGCTGTAGACCATTAGCTCGGTGGCCTTCATGTGAAATGCTGACTTGAGACCTGCAAGAAGCGCTTCATACTTTGCTTTGTTGTTTGATGCTGGGAAGCCAAGGTTGATCGCCTGCTCCACTACTAGGCCGTCTAGAGAGATGAGGACTATGCCGAGTCCTGCTCCATGCCGGTTGGATGCTCCATCCACGAAGAGCTTCCACATCTCTTCCACAAACAACTTCCAGCAAGTAGAGGGATCAGATGATACCTTGGGATCTTCCTTGTTGCTGGTGTCTTCTTCTAGGTCCATGCTTGCTATCTGCTCCTCGCCATCTGGTTGTACCAAGTCTTGTCTTGTTGGTGAGTCTTGACTTGGTGTAGCATGGTTTGCTTTTTCCTTCCTTGCTTTGCTCTGGTCTGCCATGGGGCCTGACTGAGTTGCCAGTACTAGGGGTTGTGTTATTCCGACATCAACTTCTGTCCCTAGTTCGGTTGCTTCGGTCAGGTCGACTGGGCAGATATGATGACTTCCTGGGGTGAATTCTGCGACGAAGTCTGCCAATGCTTTTGCCTTTATTGCGGTTATGGGTTGGAACTTGATGTCGTATTGCCCCAACTCAACTGCCCACTTTAAGATTCGCCCAGAGAAGTTGGCCCTCTCAAACAGAGCTTTTAATGGGAAGGCTGTGAGGACAACTATAGTGTGGGCGTGAAAGTAGTGTGACAACTTTCTTGAAGCCATCATCAAGGCCAATGCCAGTTTCTCCAGTGGCAAATACCTTGTTTCGGCGCCCAGTAATGTGTTGCTGACATAATAAATGGGCAGATGATGGATTCCTTCTGCTCGGACCAACACTGCGCTGATTGCGTGCTGGGAGACTGTCAGGTACAAAAAGAGTTCTTCTCCAGGAATTGGGGTTACAAGTAGTGGTGGAGAAGACATGTATTCCTTCAAGCTTTCCAAGGCTCGGTCGCATTCATCGTCTCACTCGAACTTGGCCTTTAGGGCATGGAAGAATGGTCGTAATCTGTCGGACGACCGGCTTATGAACCGATTGAGCGCAGTGGCCATGCCGGTGAGATGCTGCACTTCTTTGACTGAGTTTGGTCTCTCCAGGTCTTGAATTGCCTTGATCTGGGAGGGGTCTGCCTCTATACCCCGGTTGGTCACCAGGAAGCCCAGGAATTTGCCAGATCCTACTCCGAATGCACATTTCGACGCGTTGAGGTGTAACTTATGCTTCTTTAGGATCTCAAACATCTCACCTAGGTCATTGAGATGGTCATTCTCATCCTTGCTCTTGACCACCATATCGTCGATGTAAGCCTCCATTGTTCTTCCTAACAATGGCTCAAACATCTTGGTGACCATTCTCTGGAATGTCGCCCCTGCGTTCTTTAGGCCAAAGGGCATGACCTTATAGCAGTATAGTCCTCTTGGAGTTGTGAAGGACGTCACTTCTTGATCTGGTTCGTGTATGGCAATTTGATGGTAGCCTCTGTATGCATCCAGGAAGCTAAGTCGGTTGTGCCCCGCCGTTAGGTCTACCAATTGATCTATCCGTGGTAGAGGAAAGTTGTCTTTTGGGCATGCCTTGTTAACTGTTTTGTTGTCGACGCAGACACGCCACTTGCCATTCTTCTTTGGCACTACGACTGTATTGGAGATCCATCTTGGGTAGTGCACCTCTCTAATTGCTCCTGCCTGTAGCAGGTTTCCTACTTCTTCCGCTACTATTTCGGCGTGGTGGAGTGCCGATCTGCGTGTCCGCTGAATGATTGGTCTGGCGGATGGGTGGACATTGAGTTGGTGACAGATGAAGTTGGGATCAATGTCTGGCACGTCGTATGGTGTCCAGGCGAACACTTCGATGTTAGAGGTCAAAAATTCCAAGACCTCTAATCTCTCAGTGCTGGACAACGACGAACCGAGCAGAAAGAACTTATCCGGGTTCTTTTCATCTATTCTTACCTCTACCAAGTCTTCCACCGCTTTTTGACTTGCCGCTTTGCCTACATCTGCGAACAGTTCATTACTCTCAGGTTCTTCCACCGAATGAACGTATCCTTTGGCGGCGCAGCTGCCATTCACCGTGACAAAGCATTGCTTCGACATGATCTGGTCCCCATAGACTTCTTCTATTATTCCGGTGTCATTGGGAAACCGCATTACTTGGTGGTAGGATGACGCCACCGATCGCATGGCATGCAGCCATGTCCTGCCCAAGATGATGTTGTAGGCAGAGGGGACCTTCAACACCCAGAACTCCACTTGTTTTGTCACACTCCCTGCTCTGACTGGGAGGATTATTTTGCCAACGGGCCATTCTGGCATGGAGTTGAATCCGACCAGGGGAGATACGGCAGGTGCCAAGTCTTTATCTTGTAACTTTAATTGTTTAAAGGTTTCGTAATACATGATTTCGCATGAACTACCCTGGTCAATCAGAATCCGCTTGACGTCAAAATCCTTGACTCGGAGAGTGACGACCAGGGCATCATTGTGAGGGCAGTATATCCTTGCCAAGTCTTTATCCGAAAAAGACATGACGTTTGTGGCCTCGGTCTTCCCCTTCTTGACTGCAGGCTGGGCACTTAGCACCTCTCTTAAGTGCTCAGCCTTTTTGATTGATCCTCTGAGCTCGCATACACGCTCAGGTTCAAAGACTCCATGTATCACGTTGATAATGCCTTGAGGTGGGGCGTCGATTGGCATTCCGTTAGGGTTGTTATGGTCCTGGGGGCTGGTTGCGCCCCTCCTTCGATGTATTTGTCGAGGTGACCTGCTGCAACCAACTCTTCCAGGTGCTGTCTTAATGGCGTGCAGTTCTCAGTGCGGTGCCCCTTTTCTTTATGGAAGGTGCACCGTGATCTGTCGTCGTAGTCTTTCTGTGCCTCGCCTAACTTGGCTGGCCACTTGACGAAAGGCTCGTCTCGAATCTCGCTAAGTATTCGGTAGATCGATTTCTTGAAGACTGTGGTTATGGCCGTGCGGACTCTCAACCATCTTTTGTCCTGGTCTTCTCCGTTGTCTCTTCTGCCACGTCCGTTTCTGTTCGGACGGTCTACCGCATTGACCTTCGCTGAGGCCTTCTTCTCTGGTACTATGGTCGTGCCGGACTTCGCTTTGGCACGTGCGCCATCCTCCTCCACCCTAATGTGCTGATGCACTCTTTCCATCAAGGCTTCCATGGTGAGGGACGGCGTCATGGTGATTGAGTCCCTTAGTCTGTTTCTGACTGGAGGGCCTCTTTTATACTGTGCAATGGCGAGATTGGTGGGACAGTCTCCAATCTGGTTAAAGGTCTCCCAGTAGCGACTGTTATAGGATCTTAGGGTCTCCTTGTCGCCCGTGTCAATGGAGAGTAATTGGTCGATCTCCACAGGTGTTTTGGTGTTTGTCCGGAACCTTGTAACAAACGCTTCCGCCAACTGTGCCCAGGAGGCTATGCTGCCTTCTGGAAGTTTTTCAAACCAAGTCAAGCCTAGGTCACCAAGGCTTGAGGGGAATAGGATGCACATCAAGGCCTCATTGCGCCGATATACCGCCATAACCTAGCGGAAGTGGCTTAAGTGTGAGTAAGGGTCCGTCTTCCCCTCGTACGTGGTGAAGTTGGGCTGTAGGAAGCCTGAAGGTAGGGGCGCGTTCTCGATTCCTGGGACGAATGGTGAGGCCTGCAGCCTCACCAACGCCTTGTCCGTTGGTTCGTAGGCGGGGCGCGGTATTGGCATTCCAACCTCGACGCTTCCATACATCCGAGGAGCCAACCGCTGTAAGGCAGAAACTCTGTGTGGATCGCGCGCCCTGGCGTCCTCCTTCCACCGTGCCTTTTCTTTTAGCACGGTTCGTAGGTCGGACGATCTGGGCAACTCTGTCTGTCTGGATCTCGTTTGGTGCGTATGCGACGGCCAATATGTGCTTCCCTCAGTGTTCGACCTGGAGTGACGAGTCCTAGAGGATCTGGATTGCGTATCGCCCGTCCTGAGGCTTCTGCTCTCTGCTTGAGAGGGTGTAGTATTCCGACTACGACTTTCCGAGTGGCGAGGGGGCGTCTTGTTTGTGCGCCCCTCTCTTGTCGCCACTCCTTTTCCTTTCACCTGGCGTTTTAGAGATTCCATGTTCGCCGCCATCCGACGTATCAATTCATCTTGTTCCCTGACGCGATCTTCCAAAGCTTGAGGATCAATCCTCTACCTTTGTCTTTCTGGGCTCTGCGAACGAGAGTGACGAGGGCTGTTAGTCTGCCTTCTCCCTCTTGTATCCCTCCTGGGATTCTGTCTCTGTGGTTCCAAATCCCCCATAGGAGGGATAAGAGGTAGACCTTCGCGCCTCGCACCCCTTTCCGGAGTTAGTCCGTCAATGGCGGACTGTGGTAATTCTTCGTCGTGCGCCATTGATTCTTGAGTGGAAAAGCTTGATCAAGAGGTTTGTTCTTGTCTGAATTTCCTACAGACGGCGCCAATTGTACAGGAAAGAAATAAACCTTCTCGTATAATCCTGTTGATCAAATCTGCGCTCCTCCGTACGACGTCGCTTTATCACCTGAAAATAGGAACGCGAGCTGGCCGGCGGGTGTGTGCCGAAAACCTCTCCGATGCCTAAGTCAGTAAGCTTGACAAATAGACAAAAGCTTTGGGTATTCAGAAACAAAGTTGTGTTACCTCTCCATAGGTGATATCTGTGAGCTTTTATTGGTTCCGTGTGGCACAATCCTAGTAGGACTTTTACTTCTCCATGCAGAGTCCTACTTGGACTCATACTCTTGAAGGATAATGCTTATCTTTCAACACCCCCCTCACTGCTTAAACCAAGTGAGATGGTTTTACCACGGCCGTACTACCATGCGACCGAAATAACATTGCCATACTAGACCGGCAGGTATGGCCGAGGCCACTTATCATTCGGCTCTTCATTTCCTTTCTTCTATCTCGGCTTCGAATGTTAAGACCGAGCTATCCATAGAAGTGTACAGCCGAACTGACTCAGATGAGTCCTGAAGAAGCTCTCATACTTCGGTTTAGAGGACAGGACCAGACTAGCTGTAATTCACACGACCGAGCTAACTCTGAGTGTGCCCAACCAGCGACCGAACTAACCGTAGTGCTCTTCTAGACCGGTGTAACTTCAATCTTCCCTTGGACCGGACTAATGCCGGGCTTTGGGACCGGGCTAACTCCAAAACATCAACAAGACCGGAGTAACTTATATGGCCATTTTACTCGGCCCTTTGTACTGCGGCCCATAACAGCCCATTACCTAGTTCGGCCCAATTTTCATATAAATTACCCTCTCACCCACCATGATGTGATATTTGTGCCTTTTTTTCTTTTTTTTTTGGTCATATCATTAGAACTCAAATTAAAACTCTAGATTTAGAGATCTGTATCATTTTTCTTAAATAAAATGAATCTAAAGAATAAAAATAATTAATTAAAATAGTTCAATTAAAAAATATACATGAATTAAAAATTTTAAAAAGTTCAGAACGAAACCGCGTGGCAGCCAACTTTGGTCATCCAAGTCGTATGGTGATCCGGACATGTGTCATCATGCTTTTGACTGCACTTATTTATGTCATGCTTAGCACCAAAGCTAATAAAAATGTATTTAGGCCTAGTTTAGGATACAGTCCCATTAGGTAGCCTGAATCTTCCGCTGCTCAAATGGCTCAAGGTGTCAAAACGATATCATTTTGGCACTTTTTTTTTTCTTTTTTCCCCTTTCTTCCTCCTCTGTCTGTATCTGTTCTTCCTCATCAATTTATACATAGTCCCAATTTTGAACTGCATAAGACGAAAAGAGAGGGGAGAACAAAAAAAGAAAAAAAAAAAGAGAGAGAGGAAATCAACCTCTGATGAACTGCAGTTGCCATTTTATGTAGTTGCCATATATATTCAACCTCTGATGAACTACATATATATATCTATATTTTCTTTTCTTCTTCCACAGAATCAAAAAAAGAGAGAGGAAAAAAAAAAAATCAAACATCAAAAATCAAAAATCAAACCCAATAGAAGAAACAAAAATCAAAACAAACCCCAAAAATCCCAAAAATCAAAACAAACCCACAAAAATCCCACAAATCAAACCAGAAAAAATCAAACCAAAAATCGACGGCCGAGCCCCTCTCTCTCTCTCTGTGTTCATCATCACCAACAGAGAAGGGAGAGAAGAAAGAGAGGGGACGGTTCGACCGGACTGGTTGTGGGGAGATCGGAGGCGGCAACGACGATGGCGGCGTCGATCGACGAGGACGATGGCGGCGATGATCAATAGCCGAGCCCCTCTCTCTCTGTGTGTTCTGTGTTCCCTTTTTTCTCTTTCTCTCTCTCTCTCTCTTTCTCTTTCTCATTCTCGCCTCTGTGTTCAAAAGAAAGAAGAAGAAAAACAAGAAAGAAAAGGAATAAAAAGAATATATATATATATATATATATATGAAACCCAAAACGACGTCGTTTTGGGTTTCAAGCCACAAATTCGAGCCGTTGATTTTGGGCCCTCAAACAATTTTCTTTAGGATATGGGTTTGGACTAAAATAATTATATAAGATAAAATAGGTTATTTTAATCAAATAAGATAAAATGTCACATTTAATTCATAATTATTATTTTTTTTATAAAAATAAAAAAAACTAAAAAGCATATCTCAAACGAGACTTTTTAGTCCCAAAATAAAATAGCCAAAAGTTTAAAAAAAATTAAAAAAGCAACCCACATCCCAAATGAACCCTTAATTATTTTACTTTTGTATGGATTATCAAACAGAAAAATGATATATGAATATGAAAAAAAATCTAATAAACTTTATAATAAAATAAATCATAAGGTTTAAATTTAAATTTTATAATTTATTTTCAATTTAAATTATTTACTTACTTTCATTAAGTAAAACCCTCAAAATTATATTTTAATGATTAAACTTAATAGAAATGGGTATTTTAAATATCTTTATATATTTTTATATAGTTATATTGAGTTTAATGACTAAGATAAATTTTTTCAAACATTTTTACTTAGCGAAAGTAAGTAAATAGTTTAAATTGAAAACAAATCAAAAAATTAAAGTTTAAATTGATAAATTTAAAAATTCAGATTTTTTTTTGTTATAAAGCTCAAATCCTGTAATTTTTTTAGGAAATCCTCTTTTAAGTACCTTGCATCTCAATTAGTCCATAAAATATTTTTGTATTTTAATAAGTTTTATTATTTGGATATTTGATCCACCAAATCTTAATTTTTATATTTAAGATATTTTATGGATAATTTTACCCTTACAAATATTTTTCGAACCCTTAACAACTTGGTGTGGAGTATTTTGGACTATTTTGTACTTTTTATATATTAAACTTTAAAAGTTCATAACTTTTGTTGTACATATTTTTTTTAAAGAAATTTATATTTTTGAAATCTAGTTAAAGAGATCTATTAAATAAGATCTCACTTGAATATGTAATTTTATAAAAATAAAAATAAATAAATAAATTTGACAGTGTGAATGTTCACATTAAATAAATTCAACAGTGTGAGTGTTCATATCATAGAACATTTATACTGTCAATGTAAACATTAAGTATTTTGATAACTATGTCACTCATAAAACTTATTAGAATATAAAAAATAATAATTTGGACTAAGTAAAACATAAGTAGGTGAAGAAAGATTTATGAATAAATGTCCCATCTTTTTTTATAACTTTTCATATAATTTTTATTTTTCACATTAAAACAACAAGGAATTTTTATTAATAAATCTTATTTAGGAGTGTTCTAACCCAATAAATTCCTGAAAGAAATTTATAACCTAGTAAGGGTGTTTGAAAATCCATCCAACCCGGTCAACTCGACCGATCCGGCGCAATTTGAATGTGTACGGTCGAGTTCGAATAGAGCAACGGTCGGCCATGGGTGTAGAGCGCCTGGTTTCACAAATTAGCGGTTGGCTGATGGTTTGATTACCCAAAATTCGCGTACATTCAAACCGACCGATATATATAATTAATTAATAATAATTTATTGTACAGGTGGCCTATTTTTGTTCCTTCTCATGATTAAGGCTTATCAATATTCAGGATTGTTTGAGGTGTTCTAAATAAGTGTACTTTTTGTCTTTTTAGACTAAAAAATTGAGGAAAAAAATATGGATGTTTGGGTTAATTTTTTGACTTTTTATGAAAAAATGTGTATTAAAAAATTATATAAATTAATATGTAGGAAAAAATTAAAATTAAGAATTGTACAGTCGTACTTTTTGACTTTTGATAAATAATGATAATTTTTTAACTTTTTGAGTAACTTTTTAATTTTTAAATTTTTTTTAACTTGTCAAACTTGACCTCAATACTACACCAAAACCAAAGACTTTTCGGTTCCTATTTTGACTCTCAATGTTTTATCTTCCTAATGTAAACTCTCTCTCTCTCTCTCTCTCTCTCTCATAGTTTTTGATCCGTCTCTTTCTCTTCTTTCAATTCAAACTCTCTTTATATTGCTATGTACAAATGCATGTATTTTGTTTTTTCCATTAAAAACTCCTCTTTGTATACAATATTTCTCTCTCTTCCCAATACACTCATTCTCTTTATATTCTACCATCTTTCTTGTAAACCCACAAGACCTCTCATCTCCGTTCTTCCTTGCCTCCAATCTTCGTTTGCCTTTTTTTAAACCTTATTTCCCTTCTTCAATCTCCCTCTCATAGAAACCCAAATGGCCTGATGGCCAAAGAGCAGAGCAACATGGTAGAGCGATGGAGATCGATGGTAAGGTGACAAAGTTGTAGCAGAACGATGGAACAAGAGCGATGATGAGGACGATGGAGTTCATCGATGGTGGCTATGGCGTTAATCGGCTACAATGTTTCTTTTTTTCTTTTCTTTTTTTTATAAAAATGTGTTTTTCACTCTGTTTCTATCTCTCGCAACTCTTTCATATTTGAATATGTTCATTATTTTGTTTGAATCACATTTTTGAATCTTTGAATCGATTTGTTTGTATACATGTTTGAATCGAAAACTTGTTTCATGGAAGGGAGTTGTTATTCCATTGCTGACCGAACTGACCATCAATCCAAGTGGTTTGTTGCGATCGATTTCGAATGCCAGATCGATCAACAACGGATGTTCAGGTTTCTTAGCTGATGCATTCGGTTCAGCTAACGAATTGAGGGTACACCCAACCCAAGTCGACCCGTGCACACCCTTATAACTTAGTTAGTCCCATATTTTTGTACTTTATTCTATGAGGTCATTTTTTCTTAATTTTATATTTTTTGGGGGACTATTATATCCTTATATATTATGTTGCTACATAATATACACAAAAAAGGAAATACACGTTTCTATTTTCTTTCTTAGCGTTATTTACGTTGATGATTCTGATTCAATTAATTAATGTCAATCGTTTATTGTAACGCTCTAACTTCTGGGCCGTTAATAAATCAAATCAACCTCAAATGTATAATTGTAGATAACTCATAATCTCAAATATACAAATCGTCTCCATAAATAATTAACTTAAATGTCTCCAAAACATAAATTATACAAATCTTCAAAAATAATATATAGTTGTGGACTAAAAAAAATCTCCAACTCAAATAATCTCTTTAGATGCTTCAACTCCAATCGCCACTAGATTTGCTCCACACCTGAAAAATAAATTAATTCGGGAAGTATACAATACAACAGGAATAACAAGGCTCGGACAGAAAATAAATCAATAGAGATCCAGCAATTACACAACTGATTAGATTCGATAATCAAGCAATTTACCAAATTGCACAGACAAGTCAACTTGACATATGATAATTTATCCGGAACCAAATACCTGGTCCTACTCGATACATGACAAGTGACCGGCCTCACCCACTTCATCAAAGCAAAACCGCTTATCCGGGCTATTGGTCCAAGCTATTGGCAAGGTCTACTCGATCCATGTACAGAGCATTTCTACGTCATTTAGCCAGACAAATCAACACTGACTACATAGAACAACTTCACAGAATTTATCAAATGACTAGAATAATCAAACGTATCAATGAGAATGATTTCACAGAATTTAACAAATGATCACAATAATCAAGAGGATTACAAATTGGAAGTAAGTAAAATAAACTCTTTGCAAAGAGATTTAAAGGAATCATATTGTATACCACCCGAATTACCGCAAATCAATCTCCTCCATCGCCAACACTCGAATCTCGATATTTCTCCATGGATCTCCAAAGTCTAAGGCATAAGGTATGTAAGGTTTCACAAAATCTAAACTCTCATTCTTTATGAAAATGCTTACTCTCACTCTAAACACTCTTAATCTAAACTCTATCTATATAACAAATGGAGAGAGATATGGAAAGAACCATAGAAAGAAGTTGAAAGGTGAGCTCAATTTATAGACAAGGATACTTGGGACAAAAGAAAAGAAAGACTTGGGGCCAAAGAAAGGAACTTTACTTGGTGGGCAAGAAAGGGATTTACTTGGAGAACAAGAAAAAAAACTTCCTTCGAGACAAAGTAACTTGGAGAGAAAGGAAGATTAAAGAAATTAAAAATAAAAGATTACTTGGTAAGTAAGGAAATAATGAAATAATAATAAAATAAAATTTACTTGGTGCCCAAGAATAATGAAAAAATATTAGAAAACAAAGGAGATGAATAATAATGAGGTGGAGAGAAAAATAGATAAAATAAATAGAGAAAAATAAGTTAGATTCTCATCTAAGAATCTCACCACCAAACTACCACCAATACCTCTCACTAAAATATTAATACCTAAAAAATACGGGGTTTCACATTTATGGTAGGGTTTCATTGTGGTAGGGTTTCGGTACAGTAGAGAGAAGATGACAAGGGGTTTTTACGCAGTGGGAGAGAAGACGACGACGACAATGACGGGTTTCTGTCCATAGGTGTGTTTGTTTTCGCAGTTTGGTGTTTGTGTGTGCTCTGGTTTACTACATAATTGTTGAAGATCAATCATTGATCGGAGGTGAAGAACGATTACAGAATTTATTTCTCAAGGTTAATATCATTTTATTTATGAATGCATGTTCATTTATTTGCAGGATTACATGCTTTGTTTTTGAATCATGCGCATTTTCTAGAATACATGAGTAATACAAGTGTATGTTTGATGAATGAGATTCTAATTTTTTTACTGGTAATGCATGTATATTTTTGTTGTTTGAGTTTCAGATATTTGACAAAGACACATGTACAGTTGTTTGAACAAATTGATTGTGGTGGATCATTGGTGAAAGGTTGTTTTTGGTTGATTGGTTTATTTTGTTCTTGTTGTTTTGTGATTGTTTTCATACAATTTTTTGTGGTATTTGGTCTGTCATCTTTGTTTGGTTAGATAATCTAGATTATGTGAACAATGTAAATGTTCATATATCATTGGCTATAATGTGGTTGTTCACTTCCTTATTTTTGTATTTTTACAGCAGATGGATACCTTTATGTTGTTGGTGTGCTCATATGGGTTCTTCCATAGGTGTAGTTCAAAACTTTTCAATACTGATTCAGAGCTCTAAAAGACCATATCTAAAATCAGCTTTAAACATGTGGCATCCAATGTGTGAAGATGAAGCACATTTGCATATACAGTACGTGTGTTTCACGCACTGTGTAAAAAAAATATAAAAAATTGGAAATTCCCGCTCAAATGTAAAAGAGAAGCTCAGATCTAGATTGATGTTCTAATTTTAGGCTCTATTCCAACTCTAGATATCTTTTCTGCCGTCCTTCTCCTTCACCGTCCAGCGTTTGCTGTCTCCTTCAGTATTTACAATATGTCCTCCGCCTGTCACGACCCAAACCCGCCCCTGTAGGTTTAGCATCGTAACCGGCTAGTAATCCGTGGATTACCAAAGGCCTCTTAACATATAAGCACATAGTAAGGGGTTGCGGAAGCAATTATGTAAAATAGACAAGGTCTAATGAGCTGTGATAACATACATGGGACAGGAGATTTCAAAACTTGCATATACATAAGCATGTCGGTCGAAGGACATCAATATTTACAAAATATTTACAAAAGTGTAATTCCCAGAACCCGACTTTACAAACAGACAGAGACTAGCATAAGTACAAAAACAACCATGTAACTAGGCTTCGATCGGAACCTCCTTGGGAGGCACAACGGTTGGCTGACAAAAACAGAAATGAAGGCCGTCAACTATAGCCCTGATCACACGCCGGCTCACCTACATACATAATATAAACTGTAAGCGAAAGCTCAGTGAACAATAACAGAGTAAAGGGGTTTCAATGAATGAGTTCGTATAGATTCAGAAATCATAATTCAGTTTCGTATCAAATTCATAATTTGTCCAGATTATATACAGAAATCATGAAGTATGCTTAAGTATACGTGATACATCCATTAGCATTAATAGAGCGGATACAGAACAGATACAGACACATGAGGGTTACGAATAACCAATTCCATAAAGGAACCTCCGGATCCGGGTGACAGAGAATAAATACGCTGAGCCCCATGATGGGGCCTCCGGTACGGGTAACAAAGTACAGACATATTAAGTTCCATGATGGAACCTCCGATACCAGGTAACAGCCAACAGATATCACATGATGCTAAGGATGTCACGAATATATAACAGAAATTGGACAATCATTCATTGTACAGAACATATCATTTCAGAAAACATATCTTAATTCATCGCATAGAAAATAAGTAAAGTTGAACATAGCTTTACTATGTTATTACTCACAGTTGGCCTTGAGACAGGTAGACGGAGCAAATTGGTCAAACGGTGACCTACATAACACATAACAAACACACACTTGAAACACACGTTCTAATTATACATAAATTACTTCGTTGGCTCTTAGTGTGTTTCTAACCTTTAATCCTCATTATGGAATCTTAAACATGGCCTAAGAATGCCTAGGATGGAATGAGGATGCAAGAATGCATTGGAAAACATTTCTTGAAACTGGCTGAAAATAAGGTCCACGCTCGAGCGTGGCTTTCCCCGCTCGAGCAGACATGTAGACAATGAAGCTCCGCTCGAGCATGACTTTCCCCGCTCAAGCGGACTGTAAACTCTTGAAAAAGTGTTGGATGCATGATTTTCACGCTCGACGGACGCTCGACCTCCGCTCGAGCGTGAGACTCAGACCTTCGCTCGAGCGGACTGCAAAACACAAGAACTTCTAGGTATATACACTTCACGCTCGAGCATAAACCTCGATGCTCGAGCGGAGGTGCATGTACTCTGAGTGCACGCTCGAGCGTAAAGTTCCACGCTCGAGCGTAGATCAAATTTTTGAAAATTCCAGATTTGATCACCAAGCTCAAATTCAACCCCAAATGCATCAAACTCAATTTTCTGGGCCCAAAACTTTGGAAAACACTTAGAGACTCATAAAACAACATGTTTAAAGCATCATTTCAAGAAATCATGGCCCAAAAGGATACTAATTGTGCAAAATTCAACTTGGAATTCAAAGTTAATTCAAGAACATAACATGCATGCACATTTTTGAGTTAAGGTTCCCCAAAACATGATCAAAAGCTATTCAATAACATGAAACTCATTGTTTTCCCAAAATTAAAGTGAACTCAACACATACATGAGGAAATTCTTGAAAATCATCCTTCAAAATGCTATGAAACATGCATGCATGCATGGATTGACCTTCCCCTCTAGTCCTTAAGCTTGATTCTCATATCTTATAGCTCAATTAACTTGAATTCATGCATGAACAACTTAAATTCATAATCAAGAGGGTGAATTCCTACCTCAAGCCTTGAATTCTAAGTGTAGAGGCCCAATCTCCCAAGTCTTCTTCAACTCCTCTAATTTTCTAAGCAAACTTTCTTGTTGAATCAATTTCTCCCAACTCTCTCTCTCTCTCTCTCACGGTTTTGGCAAGAAGAAGGCTGAAGAATGGTGTATGAATTGAACCCCAAACAATGTTTTAGAAAGTGGCCCACTCAATGACAATGATGTAATTACCTAGGTTCAATTAGCTTAACATTATTTAATCTAATTTAATCATTCCAAATTAAATTTTAAATAAACCTACCATAAAATCATATGAATCCTAATTAGCATATAACACTAATCAATTTCTGATTCGGACGCCAATAAGGCTTTCAATGCGCAAACCGAAACTAAAACGTGAACAGATCTTTCTACACCTAACAGATATAAACACAACAATGCAACACACACATGCATTTTAATTCAGAATTCACCTTAATTACTAATTAGGCACACTTAATCATGGATTAACATTAATCAGAGGTTGGGGTTGTTATACCGCCGTTCATCTCCTCCACCGTCCGACGTCTTCTCCCTCATCCACCGTCCGGCATCTTCATCCGACTTGGACTTCCACGTTACTTCTAGTAAGTTTCTCTCTCTATTTTTTGTCTTTCTTTCTCTCTCTATACTTATGCACACACACACACATACATATATATATATAATAGGATTTTGAGAATGATTTTTGTTTGGAAACTCATGAATTTGTAATGAAATTGTTTGGAAATTGTAGCTGTATTCTGTAATGAAATATATATATATACATACATACATACATACATACATTCAAGAGCTATTCTATTTGGAAATTGTAATGAAACATACATTCAAGAGCTTTTGATGTTACAGTTAATATACAACGGGTACCTGGCAGAACAGGTCGGACTGATCCACGCTTCTCGTGCCAATATCCGAGTGATCAAACCCACCAATGAACCTGCAGACAAGTTCAACGGGGAACGGGGAGTCCCCCAGTGAACTCTCCGACGAGTAAGTTAGAAAGAGAAGTGGAGTGTAGAGCGAGATTGGAGATAGAAAACTTAACCTTCTTCTTGTCTTCAATGTCTGCTTATATCCTTTGGTAATCATTTCGCCGTCTCCTCCGACCTGCTACCTTGGCCAAAAGTCTATGCTGTAGCTTACCTTGTTCAGGGTGAAGGGGTGCCGTTCCGACGGAGAGGTGTTGTCGTAATAAATGCTGTGATGGGCTGCATTAATGGCGATGTGCAGTGGTAATAACTTTGCAGATCTTTGTCTGCTGATGTGGCTTGTCCTTTACCTGCCACATGTCTGAATATCATTGGTTCTTCGTGCCATGTTGGCTTCCAGCTGTTCAAGATCTCATCAGTTGGGTTATGTGTTGGGCTCTAAGTGATGGGCTTGGGTTGTTCATAGTGGGCTATGACCTTTGTGGGCCTAACCACGTCAGTAGTCCCCCATTCCCAAGTGTAGCTTTAGCTCAACGAAGGGAATACTAATGGAGAAGATGAGGAGGACCGACCGCGAAGGGTGGCCGAGTGGATGGGCCGACCATGAGGAGGACCGACCATGAAGGGTGAGGTGGGAAGGCGCGGGGCTCAAGAGGCGGCGTGTCACGTGATGACTTGAAGTGGAAAAGACAGGGTAAGGGGAGGTGGCAGTGAATCGTGATTGTACACGTGGCAGCATCTCGTGGGGAGGGAGATTAGGCGTTGGGCCAAAAATGAAACGATAGGTCATGATGGGTGTTGAAAAGACAGTTTTGGCGGATGTTTTGAAAAGTTTTCAAACTGGCGAAAATTAATTGTGACCCTTGGAATACAGGCAAGCCTTGGGCTTTTGGTATTATTCGATTTACCTACTTCTTTGCAAAAAATCAAAACATTCCAAGTGTTAACTCCTTTGTTGCTGACGATACACCTCTGCAACATTTCTTGAATTTTCTTACACCCGCTTCCGAAGCTATTCGTAGGCACACCACAGAGATGGCTCAAGAGGAAGCTAGAACCGCCAGGGTTGATCCGTTTGGGGATGATGACGCAGTGGAGCTGACGGAGCAGTACTGGACGGAGAGACAAGTGGAGAGAGTAGGGGAGCCGGTGGTACAATCCCATTCTTCCACCATGATAGCGGCTCCGAAGCCAATCAGCCAGGTGGAACCAGATCACTGGCATACGAAGGCTGACAAGTCAACGGTTACTGCGGCGGACTTGAAGATTATGCGCGAAAAGTACCAGGTTCCCGCTGAAATAGAGTTACTGTTGCTGTCGTCAACGGAGAGGCCATCCGACGCCCGGCCGGGGGAGTTTGCCCTATGAGGAAGCATTGAAAGGAGGACTGAGGCTGCCGCTTCCGCAAGTGGTGGTTGATGTCCTAAACCGGTTGGAGGTAGCGCCGGGGCAACTAATGCCCAACGCGTGGAAGATTATGTTAGCCTGTGCAAGCGCGTAGCCGAAAGCGACTGAAGAGGCGGCTATGACGGTGGACGGAATTTTTCGCGTGTTATAAGGCCTCAGGACAGCAAGAGACTTGGGTGACGTTGCAGGCAGCGGTAGGGAGGGGTCTGGTGACGGGGCTGCCGTCATCCATTAAGGGTTGGAGGCCGCGGTGGTTTTACGTGTCCGCGAATGGAGGGGTTGGGGTACGTACAGTGTGGAGAGTGCCTACCAAATCTGTGAAACCAAAACTGGGGGCGGCAAGCAGAGGAGAGGATAAAAAAGGTGAAGGCATGGAGGGAGAAAGAGGGAGTCAAGTGGAACGACCTCGTTCAACCTTCAGCCTTGTTTGCAGCGGGATTGGGCCCTCAGCCGAGCGTTGGAGATCTGGGACGGGCTGAACTAGAGGCGAGGAGGAAAGCGCAAGAGGCTAATGATATGGCCATCCTCGCCAGAGCCAGTAAGTTCAAAGAGTCACAGGCAGACCAACCGCCAAAACCGATCGCGAGGGAGAGGATCCGACCTCGCCCCAAACCCTTGGGGGAAAAAGACTTAGGTGGATTTGAGCCACGACCGCCCCCAGTTGATCCTTTGAAGGAGAGGGCCTACAAGGAAATGAAAAGGGAGGGTGTGGTAAAGAAGAAGATGAGAGTGAGGAGGAGTGAAGAAGAGCCTGCCTTAAAGAGGAGGAAAGAGATGACAGCAGAGGAGACCCCCATGGCCAAGGAGGCAGGGGAGGAGGGGGTGGAGGAGATCCCAGTAGTGGAGGTCGCCTCTAAGGTCGTGGAGGTTGTCCCAGTAGTGGTGGAGATCGCCCAAGAAGTTCAAGTAGAGGGGGGGCAACTGGCCCTAAGCCAAGGGGAGAGGAACAACCTCAGGGGGGTCCTGCGCCCCAAGGAGGGGGGGTCAGGCTGACGACTCCTATCTACTACGCCCGCGTGGTGTCTGGGCGACTGGAGGGAGAAAAGGCCCAGCCAGGGCAGCTGCAGATCGCCTTGTAGGGATAGTGGATGATGCAGCCGTTCGCTTGGCGGCCAGGTTCAATGAGGCTGAGTTGCTAAGGGGGTTATGCTCTGCCCAAATGGAGGTAACCACCTTAGGAGGGGCTCTGCTGAGAAAGGCGGCGGCGGCGAAAGCCAAGTTGGAGGAGGTGAAGGCCTAACTTGCAAGTTTCAGGAGGGAGAGTGCAAGCTGGAAGAAGGCTGCGCGAGGCGCGTGTGCCAGGAGTTGGGAGGAGGTTGAGAAAGCGAAAAAGTTAGGAGTGTTAGCGGTGGTGCAGAAGAATGTTGCCGATCGTGCCCAGGCTGAGCTGCTTGCGGCCAAGTTGGAGCTTGAGGACGAACGCCGTAGGGTAGTGTCGCTTGAGTTCCAGCTTGCTGGCGAGCAGAAAAAGCTGGGGGATGCTCAAAAGGCTTGCGCGGTCGCCGTCGAACGATTTGAAGAGGCGATGACCAGCAATGAAGATTTGCGTGCCCAGCAGATCAAGGAAAAAGAAGACGCAGACCTGCAGATTGCTGGGTTGCAGAAGGAGCTGGAAGATGAGCGTGCCAAGTTGCTGGAGGAGAGGGCGAGGTTGAAGAAAGAGTTAGAAGAAGAGAAGACCAAGGCATCTGGGGCGGCGGGCTCGTCGGGAATGACCGCTGGGGGCAGGACCGAAGCAGAAGTTATTGAGAGCTTCCAGCGGTCAGACTTCTATAAGCACGAAATGGCTGAGTTCTGGGACAGTGGCCGGAAGATGTTCAAGCGTAAAGCTGAAGAGTTGTTCCCAGACTTAGACCTCAGTAGTGTAAAAATTGACGAAGACGATGTGGCCCAGACCCCCTGGATAAAGGTATTGAAGAAGAAGACCTCGTTTCCAGTGAAGAGGAGTAATTGAAGTGAACAAAATTTGTACTTAGAGTTGTTTTTGTGTGTTTGCTTTTGTTTTTGTTTTTTTGAAATGGTGTAATGAACTTATGTACAAGTTTGTGAAAAAATAAAATTTCAGTTGTGTTTTCATTCGATTGTTCTTACTTGTGCATCTGAAATGAATGAGAATGGTGGCTTGTGTGTGAAGCTTGTGTACAAGTCGTGTTGAGAATCTCAATGTAAATTGGAGTCGAACTTGTATTAAAAACTCAATGCAGAGTGAAGGTTAAGATGTAATAAAATTACAAGTGTGTGTCTGCCACACTGTTGAAATGAATGAGTGTGTTTTATTAAAGTTAGGCTTGACTTGTAAAGAAAAAGGCTGAATTGCAACTGTTGATAAATAAGGAAATAGTTTGACTTGTAAGGGAAACGTGTAAGAATATCAAAGATGTGGAGTTTCAAATTATGCCCAAAAATGGAGTTGTAAATCGTGTTGCAAGAGTGTTGGTAAATAAAAGAGTAGTTTGGAATTTGACTAAGCAAAGAGTGGTGTAAAACATGGACTTGGAATTTTGACTAAGTGTGTCTACGAATGCCACAAGCATGAGGTTGGCTTGAATGGCCTTGACAGAGCTCTGTATGCGTGCCTAGTTGGGGGTAAGCTATGATTCACTGACTTTGCAAATAATTGAGTGGCTTGAAGTAACTCAGTCTTGCGCTGACCAAGGCGTTTACGTTCAGTCTGGCTGAGGCTTGTCATGTTCAGGCTGGCCGAGGCTTTTGGTGCTCACTCTGGCTGAGGGATTTGGTACTCAGTCTGGCTGAGGCTTTTTGTGCTGAGTCTGGCTGAGGCTTTTAACGACTCGGTCTGGAGGAGGCGTTTGGTGCTCAGTCTGGCTGAGGCTTTTTGTGCTGAGTCTGGCTGAGGCTTTTAACGACTTGGTCTGGCCGAGGCTTTTGGTGCTCAGTGTGGCTGAGGCTTTTTGTGCTCAGTGTGGCTGAGGCTTTTAACGACTCAGTCTGGAGGAGGCGTTTGGTGCTCAGTCTGGCTGAGGCTTTTTGTGCTCAGTCTGGCTGAGGCTTTTAACGACTCGGTCTGGAGGAGGCGTTTGGTGCTCAGTCTGGCTGAGGCTTTTTGTGCTCAGTCTGGCTGAGGCTTTTAACGACTCGGTCTGGCCGAGGCTTTTAGTGCTCAGTCTGGCTGAGGCTTTTTATGAGTGCTGCAATCAATATGTTATGGAGACACCATATAGATAACTGAGATATAAAATTGTTGTCATGGAAAGTGTAGCCCAATTGATCAAAAAGTTACATTATGTGAGGGGAGAACAAGAATGTTCAAGTGTGTAAATTTGTTGAAAAGAAAATACAATAACTAAGCAATACAAAAGTAGGAATTTATTGAAAGTAACGCTTTAAGTGTTCTGCGTTCCATGGGTGGGGGAGATCTCGACCTTCTATGTCCTGAAGTCGGTAAGTGCCTAGTCGTGGTCGGGCTTTCAGAACGTAAGGTCCCTCCCACTTGGCTGCCAGTTTGCCCTCAGACGGATTTTTGGTAGCAAGGGTTACTTCGCGCAAGACAAGGTCCCCCACAACGAACTCCCTTGGACGGACTTTGCGGTTGTAGTGTGTTCTAATTTTCTGTTGGTATGAGGCCAGTCTGACAACAGTGGTTTCTCTGAGCTCTTCGATTAGGTCAAGGTCTATCCGACGGAGCTCTTTGGTTACTTCTGGATTCGGATGTAAAACCCTTAGGGTAGGCAGACCGACTTCCACTGGGATGACCGCCTCAGCGCCGTAGGTTAAGCGAAAGGGGGTCTCCCCAGTGGGAGTTCGAGCGAGAGTACGGTAAGCCCAGAGTACATTCGGTAATTCCTCAGCCCAAAGTCCCTTAGCAGCTTTTAGCTTAGTTTTGATGATCTTCAGAAGAGAACGGTTGGTAACCTCGACTTGGCCATTGGCTTGGGGATGACCTGGGGAGGAGAAACATCGTTGGATCTGGAGGTCTACACAAAACTTCCTATACTTGGCGTTGTCGAATTGTTTGCCGTTGTCGGAGACGATGGCTTGAGGGATGCCAAACCTGCATACGATCGACTGCCAGATGAATTTGGTTGTGTTCCGCTCGGTGATGATGGCAAGGGGTTCTGCCTCTAACCACTTGGTGAAGTAATCAATGGCGACTATCGCGAACTTGGTCTGGCCTCGGCCGGTGGGAAGTGGACCAACTAAGTCGATTCCCCATTTGGCGAACGGATAAGGACTGCAAAGTGTGATCAACTCTGTAGGAGGAGCATGGGGGATGTTGGCAAAACGCTGACACTTATCACATTTGAGCACGAAGTCAGTCGCATCTTGATTGAGAGTGGGCCAGAAATAACCAGTGCGAAGTATTTTGTGGGCTAGAGACCTGCCGCCCGAATGATTACCACAAATACCCTCATGGATTTCCCGCATCACATAGGTTGCTTGAGCTGGATTGAGGCATCTGAGGTATGGGCGTGAAAAGCCCCTCTTGTACAAAAGACGTTGACAAGAGATGTAATGTTGGACGACCGGGCCCTGACTTTGGCGGCCTGCTGTTTGTCCTCTGGTAGTTCTCCCGTTGTCAAAAATAGAAAGATGTCGGACGCCCAGGGGATAGGTTCATTTTGGAGGAAGTGGACCGCTTGTTGGTCGGGGGAGATGGCAGGGTGGGTCAGGTATTCGAGGCGAACACCGTGGTTGAGATCTGACTGATCTGCAGAGGCTAATTGAGCCATCTCATCGGCCTGGGAGTTTTCCGCCCGAGGGATGTGTTTGATGTGGAAGGTATTGAAGAGGCGAACAAGGGGAAGGGCTATATCCCTGTAAGCCCGCATTGTGTCCTCCTTGGCATCGAATTCCCCGTAATTTGTCCGACAATGAGCTGGGAGTCGCTGAACACCCGGATGTGGCTGACACCGATGTCCCTGGCTAAGCGGAGACCTGCTATCAATGCCTCGTATTCGGCCTCATTGTTACTGGCCTCGAACAAGAAACGGAGAGCACATTTGAAATAGCCACCCTCAGGGGCGGTGAGGATGAGACCGGCCCCACTGCCTTCCCTGCGGGATGATCCGTCGACGTTGAGAGTCCAAGAATGGGGGTCTTCTGGCTCGGTAAGGGTTGGTGGGGGTGGAGGGGCCGTGGTTGGGGTAGGATTAGTGAATTCCAAGATGAAATCAGCGACAGCCTGCCCCTTTATTGCTGTTCGAGGTCGGTAGGAGATGTCAAACTGGCTGAGTTCCATTGACCACTGCATGAGTCTGCCGGAAAGTTCTGGTTGCTGCATGACCTTCTTCAAAGGTTGGTCGGTGAGGACCACTATGGAATGGGCCTGGAAGTAAGGACGGAGTCGTCTGGAGACAGTGACCAAGGCCAAAGACAATTTTTCTAACCGTGGGTAATTCTGCTCCGCTCCCTTGAGGGCCCGACTGATGTAGTAGACCGGTCGTTGGACAGAGCCGTCTTCCTTGATAAGAGTTGCACTAACTGCGGTGTTTGACACGGCTAAATATAGGAAGAGGGGTTCGCCCGTGATTGCCTGTGAAAGGAGGGGGGGTTGGCCATGCACTGCTTCAGTTGCTGAAAAGCCTCTTCGGATTCGGTTGTCCATTCAAAAGTTTGCCGAAGAACTTTGAAGAAGGGGAGGCACTTGTCCGTTGCGCGGGAAATGAAGCGGTTGAGGGCGGCAACTCGGCCAGTGAGTCTCTGAACCTCCTTGACCGTTCTGGGTGACTGCATCTCAATCAAGGCCTTGATCTTTTCAGGGTTAGCTTCAATGCCTCGCTGACTGACCATGAAACCCAAAAACTTCCCAGATCCTACGCCGAAGGCGCACTTCTCCGGGTTGAGCTTCATTTGGTACTTACGTAGGGTGGCGAAGGTCTCTCGTAGGTCGGTCAGATGATCAGCAGAGAGTTTGCTCTTGACTAGCATGTCGTCGACATATACTTCCATATTTCGACCGATCTGGTGATGGAAAACGGCGTTGACCAACCGTTGGTAGGTGGCCCCAGCATTTTTAGTCCAAACGGCATCACACACGGTAATGGTAGGTGCCGCTCGGTAATGAAGGAGGTGTGTTCCCGATCAGATGGGTGCATCAGAATTTGGTTGTACCCAGAGAAGGCATCCATGAAGCTAAGCATTTGGTGACCGGCCGTTGCGTCGACCAGCAGGTCTATGCGGGGCAGAGGATAACTATCTTTGGGGCAGGCTCGGTTGAGGTCTGAGTAGTCGACACAGAGTCGCCATTTACCATTGTTCTCGCGGACCAGGACCACGTTTGACAACCATCTAGGGTAGTCCACGTTCTTGATGAATTATGCCTCAAGGAGCTTCTCGACCTCTGCGGCAATGAGAGTATTGCGCTCCAGATGGAAAATGCGTTGTTTCTGGCGGTAAGGTCGAAAATGGGGTTCAATGCTGAGGCGGTGGGTTATGAATGAGGGGTCAATACCTGGCATGTCTGAGTGGGTCCAGGCAAATACATCGTTGTTCTCGATCAAGAGGGCAGTAAGATTGGCCTTTGCTTGGGGGGATAGTTGGCTGCCGATCGTGGCAGTTTTTGCTGGGTTGGTGGGATCGATGGGGACTTCGATAAGTTCTTCCACTGGTTCTCCCCTAACCAGCTCGTCTTCGTCTCTGATATCGAGTCCTTCGATAATCATAGCCTCCTTCAGCTTGACTTCTTTGAGTGAGGCAACATAACATTCCCTGGCCACGGTCTGCTCTCCCCTCACTGTCCCGACCCCCAGATCGGTGGGGAACTTGATGGCTAGGTGATAAGTTGATGTAATAGCTTGAAAAGCGTTTAGGGCGGTGCGACCAAGGATGATGTTACAGGCCGAGGGGCAGTCGACAACAAGGAAGGTGAGAAGCTTGATGGTCTGCCGCGGGTGCTCGCCGATTGTGATGGGGAGATCGATAGAGCCAATGGAGGTCACCCGGTCACCAGTGAAACCGACCAAGGGGGTTTGAAGAGGGGACAGACTTTCTTCCCCTATCTTGAGCTGGCGGAAGCAGTTGAGGAAAATGATGTCTGAAGAGCTGCCGTTGTCTATGAGAACCCGTCTGACCTTGTAGTTGGAGAGGAGAGCCGAAATGACTAGAGGGTCGTCATGGGGATAACGAATGCCTGTGCAGTCGGCGTCCGTGAAGGTGATAGGCTCGGTCCACTGCCTGGGCTGTTTGGAAGGTCGGTCCAATGTGGCAACCTCTTTGTCTGAGCCTTGCCTTATTTTCCTGAGTTCTGCCCGCTGAGCCGAGCGGGATGGTCCTCCACAAGCAAGCCCGCCGGAAATAACTCTGATTTCTCCAACAGGTGGGGCGGGATTACCTTGTGCCCGAGGTTGCTGTGGAGGACGATCATGGCCTTGATTTGGTTGGGCTGGCTGCCGGGAGGAGTGCGCGGCGGGTGGGTGTTTCTGGTGGGCTCTGTCTTTGTCTCTGCTGGGGGCGGGTGTCCGTGAACCGGCTAAGACGTCCTGACGTATTAAGGTCTCGACCTGATCCTTGAGGTTAACACACTCATCGGTATTATGGCCGTGGTCCTGGTGAAAATGGCAGTATTTGGATTGGTCCTTCCGATTGGAAGGGGTTCTTGATGGTTGGGGCCATTTGAGGGGGTAGTCCCGCTGGATCTGGTTAAGGACTTGTTCCATAGGGGAGTTAAGGGGTGTGTACCGCTCGAACCGACCGGGCGGTCGGACAAGTATCGTCCGGTCGGCTCGGGGGGGTCGGTCGGTATAATGTGGTGTTTGGGTATTATACTGGGTGTTTCTGGCTTCTAAGTCTTTTTGTTTTTCTCGGGGGGTCGGGTGTTTTGCTGTAGGGTCTTGGCGGGCGGCTAAGGAGTCTTCGCCGTTCATGTATTTTTGGGTTTTGGAGAGTAAGGCTGCCATGGAGGTGGGGGGGTTTTTAGAGAGAGAGAAGAGGAAGTCAGACGACCGTAGTCCGGCCATGAAAGCTGTAAGGATGACCTTATCATCGTTTTCGCCACCTGGAGGGCTTCGGTGTTGAAGCGGGTAACGAAACTGCGCAGGGACTCCCCCTCGGTCTAGCGGATGTTGAGGAGTTGGGTTGCCGGACGGCATTGGCGCTGGGCTCCAATAAAATGATTGAGGAAAGAATCACTGAGATGTTGGAAAGTGGAGACGGAGTCTGCTGGTAACTGGCTAAACCACAGCCGAGCTGACCCCTTCAGTGTCACGGGGAAAGCTCGACACATGATCTCGTCAGGGAATGCGTGGAGGATCATGAGGGTTCGATAGGTCTCCAGATGGTCAACTGGGTCCGTCGTACCATCAAAAGAGTCAATGGTGGGCATTTTGAACTTGGGGGGTAGGGGTTTGTCCCGGATGGAGGCAACAAATGGTGAGTTGGCCGTGGTAGAGGGTTTATGCTGGATGTTCTGCATAACCCCTTGGAGTTGGAGCTTCATGGCTCGGAGTTCTGCGTCCCAAAGAGGGATGTTGTCACCGCTGGAGGGCAGCGGGGGCTGGACACTACTGGCTTCCCCTTCAGGGGTTGGTGCCAAGATCGACGGATGCAGGGGTGGAGGTGGTGGATTTACATGTGGGGGTGGAGGTTGCAAGCCTTCCAAGTTGGGTGGATAGGGCTGCGGGATAGTATGGCTCGGGGCTCGTTCTTGATTAGGGGGAATATCTGGAGGTGGTGGAGGAGGCATAGGAAGGTTTCTCTGGAGTAAAGCATTTATCAGGGCTTGGTTTTGCTCGACCATGCGGTTAATGCTGTTGGTAAGCTCGATGAAATACTGTGGTGGATTGTTTGGATTGGGAGGGTCGGTTTGATGGTCGGCAGCATTATGGTGAGAAGCCATGGATCTAGTCGTGACCATACACTTTGATTGGTAGTAGGAAAAGGTTGTTGGGACAGGGTCTCCGGCGACAATGAGCACAACTGGCGCACGGAGCAAAGCCTTCCCACAGACGGCGCCAACTGATGTTACAGTTAATATACAACGGGTACCTGGCAGAACAGGTCGGACTGATCCACGCTTCTCGTGCCAATATTCGAGTGATCAAACCCACTAATGAACCTGCAGACAAGTTCAACGGGGAACGGGGAGTCCCCCAGTGAACTCTCCGATAAGCAAGTTAAAAAGAGAAGTAGAGTGTAGAGCGAGATTGGAGATAGAAAACTTAACCTTCTTCTTGTCTTCAACGTCTGCTTATATCCTTTGGTAATCATTTCGCCGTCCCTTCCGACCTGCCACCTTGGCCGAAAGTCTATGCTGTAGCTTACCTTGTTCAGGGTGAGGGGGTGCCGCTCCGACGGAGAGGTGTTGTGGTAATAAATGCTGTGATGGGCTGCATTAATGGCGATGTGCAGTGGCAATAACTTTGCAGATCTTTGTCTGCTGATGTGGCTTGTCCTTTACCTGCCACATGTCTGAATATCATCTCTGTCCACAAAAATTGCTCGATCAGGGAAGAGAACCAAAAAAAAAAAAACAAAAGTAAACCCTTTAAAGCCATCTCTGTCCACAAAAATTGGTTGCAAATTAAGGGTACGAGCGAGCCTACAAAAGGATGGGAGATTTATGTTAACCACAATTAACCTTGAGCATAATCATGATTTGATTCCCACCGACTCACGTCATTTTGCAATGAATAAGAAAATTCTTACTCTTGTGAAGAGAAGATTAGAAATTAATGATCAAGCAGGGATTGGGGTGTCTAGAAATTATAACTCAATGGTTGTTGAAGCTGGGGGTTATGAGTCATTAACATTGATGAGTGAGATGCAAGAAATTACATTGACAGAGCTAGAAGATTGAGGCTTAGAGAAGGAGATTCCGATGCACTTCAAAAATATTTTTTGAGGATGCACGCACAAAATTTGAGTTTCTGTTATATGATTGATGTTGATACTGACTTTTGCATTAGAAACTTGTTTTGGGAGGATGCAATGAGTCGGGCGGCTTATGAAGAATATGGAGATGTTGTTTCATTTGACACAACTTATCTCACCAACAAATATGATATGCCATTTGCTCCGTTTGTAGTAGTTAACTACCATGGACAGTCGATTTTGCTTGGCTGTGGATTGTTATCTAATGAAGACACTGATACATTTATTTGGTTATTCAAAGCATGGTTAAATTGCATGTCAGATCATCTCCCAAAAGCTATAATAACTAATCAATGCAAAGCTATGCAAAATGCTATAGAAATTGTCTTCCCAAATACGCGGCATTGTGGTGTTTGTGGCATATAATGAAGAAAATTCCAGAGAAATTGAAAGGGTATTCCCAATATGAATCCATGAAGTTGGCTTTGCAAAATGCAATGTATGACACTTTCACAAAAGATGAATTTGAGATAAGATAGAAAGAGATTATTGCAAAATTTAATCTTTATGAGAATTAGTGGTTGGGGGTATTATATGATGAGTGACATCGATGGCTTCCTGTCTGTGTGAAAGACATTTTTTGGCTGGCATGTTAACTACACAACGAAGTGAGAGCATGAATGCCTTTTTTGATGGATATGTCAACCCAAAGACTACATTAAAGCTATTTGTTGAACAACATGAAAATGCCTTGAGAAGTAAGGTAGAGAAAGAGAAAAAAGATGACTTCAAGTCTCGACACAAAGTGTTTGATTGCCTAACTGTGTATGATTTTGAGAAGCAATTTCAAGATGCTACACCAATGCAAAATTCAAAGAAGTTCAAGCAAAGTTGAAGAGACTAATTTATTATTAGCTGTGTCTTGTGAAAGAAAATGGTTCAATTTGCACATATTTTGTGAAGGAAGCTGTGGTAGTTTTTGGGAAGATGAAGCATGTGGACTTTATTGTCTATTATAATTCAACTAAATTTGATGTTCAATGTATGTGTCGGTTGTTTCAATTTAGGGGCATCATATGTGCTCACTCACTCGTTTTGCTCATTGCAAGATGCATAAATGAGGTTCTAAATAAATTCATTCTACCACGATGGAGAAAAGATTTGGATAGAGAGTACACATGCATCAAAACCACATACGCTGGCTTTGGGGATGATTTCAATGTAAAGGTCTATGATAAGATGAACAAAAAATTGATTGGCATTGTACAAGTAGCTGGGAACTCTGAAGGCAAATGTACCAGCTTCTACTAGTAATGTACCATCTTCCTCGATTGGGAGCATTAATAGAAAAGCAATGAGTAATACGAAGCTGTTTAGTCCTGAAGTTGCTTGCCGAAAAGGTCGTCCAATTACCAAACGAAAGGTCGCCAAAGTAGATCAAATAGTCAATCGGTTGAAGGCAACCAAAACAAAACATAACAAATCAAAGGTAAATTTTTTGGTATTCTCTATTTATTTTTCAATACTGTATCATTTCTCTCTATTGAACTTATCATTTATCTCTATTCATTCATCTTGATTAATATAAGGTACTAAGGTACTTGGAGCTCAAGCTCAATCTCAACCCCAACCCCAACCTAGTGCACATAGAGAGCTTTATCCTTGTATGGTTGGCATGCAAAATAGTATGTATGTGCTAGTACATGTACATAATATGAATTTACATCGATCAGTTTATTTTATTTTTCAATAATGTATATTAAAAAAAATTTCATGTCATTTTAATTGAATAGGACAAATGGTAAATGCAATTGGAGGCACACTGGGAAATATGGACATTATGAGAAGACAAAGTTTGATGACTGCTCCAGCTCAAATTTATGGAGTCAGCACATCTCTTACCCCATCAGAATGTATTGTAGGCACACCTGGAATTATTGACATGAGTGCTACGAATCAAATTTATAGAGCCGTATCATCTTCTTTTGAATGGACCGAAATGACTCTCGTTTTTGTTAGTTGGAAACTTGTAATTTTAATACATTTTATGTGACTGAACTTGGAGTTTATTTTGTGGTGAGAGTAATTTAATGCATCTTTCTTTGTTACTTGATGGAGCTTAATTTTTGAGATTTATAGAAATTGTTTGCTGGTTTGCTGTTATATTTGCTATCTAGCTCTATACAGATGTGGATGGATTGGTCTTCTTTGGAAATGTTTTATGTTGCAAGATTGTACTTGGAGCTAGAGTGGTGTGTGTTGGTTTATTTTTATTTTTGTTGTGCTTTTGATTTAGATCTGTCAAAGTGATGTTCATGCTACTGATTTGGTGCTTTTCATGCTATTGATTTGGTGTTTTTCATTTGATGCTATGACAGTGTTGTTTTTTGTGTGGTACTAATGGTAAAGCAAAAGGACCTATGAAACTGCTGGAAGGTGCAGCAGTGAATATCACAAGCTGAGATGCAGCCACCAATCAAATTTCAAGTGGTACATCAAAGGTCACATTGCAACAGTTTGATGCTTGTAAAACAGACAAGGATTGGAGTAAATCCACATGGAATTATGATGAAATGGGCATATCATTCTTTCTTTACTTGCAAGCATGCCATTGTGTTTGTGTGTAGAATCAGTGGATTTTTCATCTCATTCTTCATACTTGTAAATTATGCCAATTAGCTCCGAAAACAAAACAAACAATCCACATGATTAAATCTTTATACTTCTCAAAAATAACTCTAACATATCATGAATTTTCATACATATCATCTACTTCTACTTCTAACTTGCATATAAATTATTACATCTTCATAACTTATACAACACAAATTACAAGCAAGATGAAGATCCCATAAATACAACCCCAACTTCGATTTATGTCTGTTTGCAATTTTTGCATCTACACACTCTAAAATTTGAAGTTGTTCGCCCATAATTCGAAGTTGTTCGGTGACAGTAGGTATATTGTCCATTTGCACTTGTCCTTCATCTCTACATTGTGAATTTGTAGGCAAGCACCATCCAATAAAGCCACCGCAATCATGACAACAATAAAATAACTTGTTTTTGTTTTGCTCCGTCTCAGAAATTCAAATAGTTACTTTTTTTTCGACATTTAGGACAATTTTTGTTGCAATATGTCAATTGATCTGACGTACTGCTGCTAACACTTGAAGTTGACATCTACAAAAATATAAAGCCAAATTTTAATAATTTAGACAACCTACTCTCCTTCAGAACAAAACTTGATTCTTTTATTGACATAGGTTAAATAAATCATGCCAAATAGAAAGCATTACCACCAATGATAATTTGAGCAAACTTAGAGGTTCAAGCAAGCATACCCAATCTCAAAAACAGGGCCATATAATTCTTAAAAAAAAAAAAAAAAAACAATGTACAATTCTGAATGCTCAAAGTCAAATGTAAGTGAAATTTTTAACCCAAGTAAAATTCTAAAAAAAAAAATAATTGAATCAATTGAATTCTTGTATATATGAACAATAATATCAAACCATAGTGTAAAGAAAAAACAACAACAACAACAGATTATAATTCTAAAAAACAACAACAATTGAATTGAAAAACAACAACAGCAACAACAATTGAAAAAAACAATGTATGATTCTATAAAAAAAAAATGTAAATAATTTTCAGCTCAAATGCTCTAACCTCAATATCAATCAATTGAATTCTTGTATATATCATCAATAACTACTACAACAACAGATTATCATTTTCTTTTCTTTTTTTTCCTTTAAAAAAACCCCCTAATTCAAGAAACCAGTTTGTATGGTGATTTAGATCAATGTTTTTCAAAAATTGAACTAAAACATACATTCAATTGAATTCTTCTATATATCAACAACAACAACAACAACAACATATTATCATTTTCTCCCTTTTTTCCTTTAAAAAAAAAAACCTAATTCAAGAAACCAGTTCGTATGGTGATTTAGATCAAGGTTTTTCAGAAATTGAACTTAACCATATGTTCAAACCCTAAATCAATTTGTAAATTACACATACACAGACACTATATTACACAAACATACACACACACACACATACACACACGCATACATACAAGCCCTAACCCTAAATCAATTTGTAGTTATATACCTCTAGGTTGGAGTCGCTGGTTCGGGTCGGAGACACAGAGTCAATCGGCTTAGTCGGAGAGAAAGAAAGTCGAAAGAAGACAGATCTATCAAGAAAAGACAGAGAGTTGAGAGAAGCGAGTCTAGCGGGACTGAGAAGCGAGAAACGAATACAGTGCGTCATGAGTGAGTATGGAGGGAGGCTCGGTCGGAGAGAGACTCGATTGTCGTAAGGGTTGGAGAGTTGCGCTCGTCGGTGAGCTCTAGGTCGAAAAGAGAGAAAGAGACAATAGCGAATACAGAGAGAGAGAAAAGAGAAAGAATGAACGAATAGAGAGAAAGAGAGTGAAGACTCTAAAAATGATTTTGAAATTTGAAATCAATGAGAAAGAGAGAGAAAATGGCGAGTTAGGAACAATTAATGCCATGTCGGCACCATTACATTAGAGTAGCTCTAGAGAGCTCTAGAGCTCCAAAACATTATTGAAAACTTTTGTTATTTTGTTTTTTTTTATTATAATTTTTTGGGTTTGAAGATTCAAAGATTGTCTTCTTCCATTGATGTGATTCGAAACTCTATTTTCTGTCATTGTTGCAATTTCAGCGAAAAATCAAAAGAAGAGAGAATGATTTGAATCGAAGGGAGAGAGCGATTCGAAACTCAATTTTGTATCCAGTCGATTTTGTTACAAATTTATTCTTTGAATGTACATTTGGTTTGATTTGGATTGGATTGGTATAATAATGGAATTGCATGGGTTGTTATTGATAGTGATAATGATGAAGATGAAGATGTGAGTGATGGTTTTTTATTTTTTGAGAGATTGAGATTTGTCAAATTTCTAATTCTGTTGTTGCCATTGTTTTTGGTTTTTTGTTAACCTCATCACATTATTAATCAGTGTTAATAGTCACATTATCTGTAACGAAAATTTGTCATTTGTGTTGTCAATCAGTGTGGATATTCACACATCCATATAATATTGAATAGTGTATATATTTTCATTGTGTTCATTACTACTATGCGATTGTGATGTTAAAGTTCACATTAGACCGTTGTATTCAGTCATATCACCACAAACCATAATGTTTACTTGGACACAAAAATGATGTGAATATTCACAATGTAACAAATAGATGTGAAGATTTACATTAATTCTAGTATGTCTGTGGATGGTCATACACTTTATTTATGTACAATGCGAATATTTACATCTGTAGTTAACTATAATAAACATAGGACATAATGTAATTGAAAATGGGCCTTAACAAAATTACGATGTGAACATACACACCAATTTCAACATAAGAGACCAAATGTGGATGCTCATACTTCATATTGTTTGGAACATTATTTGGTCAACTATCGTTGTGTATTCAATATTCTTTTCTGAGATGTTTGTGGATGAATCATATATCCTACATATGTAAAATGTGAATATTAACATCTGTAGTTAATCACGGTAAACATAAGACACTTAAAATATTCACATTAATTGAAAATGAGCATTAATATAAATGACAATGTGAACATTCACACCAATTTCAATATAAGAGAACAGATGTGAATGTTCACACTTTATATAATTTAGCACACACAACACATCAACACCAAATACACCATTAGAACACATAGGTGTGTGAGAAGTAGATCATTAATTTATATATATGTTGTCAGTGTTTTCAACTACAAGTTGTCAAAGTTACCAAAAAAAAAGACACTTGTATTATGGTATAGCTAGTGTATGATGGACAACCCCCAACCATAGGATTGAATGAATTGAGAACATGTTTCATTTTTGTACAAAATTATCACGGACTGACTTGTTTCGGTCATTCAAGAAAAAATGACTAATGATTATCGTAGTTTGCACCATTCAGCATGAGACATGTTTGGCTCTATTGAATCATAGTAGACATGTTGTCTCATAATGTAACAAACGTCCAGTGTACAATCAACGCTGCAAGATAGATGGATGTAGTTAATAATTGAAACAATTTATATTATGGTGTTTGAAGGTGAAGATGATATTATGTTGAGACTTACGGGTTCGGGATTTTTTGGGGATAGTTGTCGACTAAGATAATAAACTTTGATGTATTATGGGCAACTAACTTACCTCCAATTAGAATAATAAATCTCTATTATAATCGATTCGACATAGGGTTTCTGCCACATTGAAAATAAGCGGTTGATCATTTATGTAAGTATTAATGCATACATTTACAAACACAAGTGAGTACACATATGTGATTTTGCCATTGACATCAACATTTTATCAAGTCACACAACCAAAAGATATAATAACCATTATGAACTGCTGAATGATTAGAAAATATTAAGACAATTGTAATGTGTATACATTTATATGCAAATATTATTATCAATGTGAATGTTTAGAAAATATCACAGCATATTTCCCATGTGAATGTCTACATTGTGTGAATGGTCATAGCAAACCAAGTGTACAAAAATGGATATCATAATAGACAATTATATCACTATTTTTTGCAGATTTTTTTTTTGTGCAGTTGTTGTTGTTATTATTGTTGTTGATATTGTTCAAAAGATGTGAACCCCTCCAAAAAAAAAAAAAAAAAAAAGGTAATGGTAATGGTAATGGTAATGGTAATGTTATGTGCACACATTTATAAGCATATAACACCAATGTAAATGTTCACAATGGTTATAAACTACCAAAATCATGATAACATCACTAATGCATCAACCATAAACTACAAATTTTTGTGTGTCCTAAAACATGATGTGAATAATAAGTTGACACACATGGATAACATTATATGGGAAGATATTTTTCAATGGTAATCCAACAACAACAACAGCAACTGCAAAAAGGTGAAAATAACAATAATAATATGAACAACAAGGACAAAAGTTATATTAATATGATCATGGTGACATGTGTGAAAGTTAGCATTGGGGCCAAAAAATGGACAATATTAAGTAGGAATAGATATTTTTCAATGGTTATCTTTATATCATATCCACATACAAATATTAATGTTCATAATGTTAATGTCGAGGTTCACATTAACAACCCCTATTTGAATATAAGAATGATGTAATGTTCATATTGTAGCTTACAAAGTACAAAAACATGACAATATCAACAATGCATTAACCATACACCACTATTTTTTTGGGTATCAAACACGATGTGAATAAGAATGTTCAAATGATGTGAATGTTCTCATCACAATACTATCTACACACATAGACAATATATCATACCACTATTTTATTTTATTTTATTTAAAAAAAAAAACAAAAAAAAACAGAGGGTTCACATCCTTTGAACACCATCAACACCAACAGTAACAACAATCACAAAAAGGGAGAAAGTAACATATTATCACTGCTTAAAAATAAGAATGCTCACATATTGTGAACGTTCACATCACTATGCTACTTACACACATGGACAATATATCAGGCAATAATTTCATTGTTTTCTTAAAAAAAGCAAAAAATAGGGGGCTCATATCCTTTGAACACCATCAACAACAATCACAAAGGAAGGAAAATAATAACAACAATATGAATAACATGTTTGGTTGATGGTTAATGTTCACAGTGTTGATTCTTCACTTTGGAGTAGGGTTCCAAATGATCAAAAATGGTGATTCCGGCGAAAACGGAGCAGGAAATGGCGATTTTGACAAAGAAAGGCCCAGGGACGATAAATACTGCGATGAGACGACGAAAGAGAATATAGGGGATTAACGACTAGGATTTAGGGTTTTGGAAGGTTGAGAGATTTTCAGCGTGATATTAGTAGAGGAGAGAGAGAGAAAGAGAGAGAGAGAGAGAGAGAGAGAGACTGTTATTGATTCAAATATATGAAAGACGCATATTGGTTGGAGGGCTTTTTTGTCTTTGTACAGTGAATAAGACCTAATGGATTACTCTAAAATGTTTGGGGTTGTATGGGATAGAACTCTTAGAAAGAGGATTTATTAAAAGGAAAAATTACTCATAAGTCCCATATTGGGAAATGTTACTCCATCTAGTCCTGAATGTTTTTTTATAAACCATTTAGTCCTTTTTTAACATCACAACATCATCATCAAAACAACATCAAACATTACAACATCAAACATCATTATCAAAACATCATAAAAACAACATCAAAATATCATCATCAAAACAACATCAAACATCACAACATCATCATAAAAACAACATCAAAATAACGAGTAAACAATTTTTCAAATAACGATTAAACATCAAAATAACGATTAAAATAACATCAAACATCTAAATAACGATTAAAACAATTTTCCTGATCAAATGTCATCATCAGTTGATTCATATTCATATTCACTTCCCAAAACCAAAACAAAAAAAAATCTAAGTCCACAACAACAACGGTTGATTCATATTCATTCAGTTATTGGCTTCTTACTCATCGCAATACCCCACCACACAAGGAAGAAACAGAAAAAAAATCACTAAAACCAAGATCGAGGCCTTCAGATTCATTTCACAATCCCTCGCCAATACTCATGGGGTACTCCGTTGCTTTTGCTTCATGATCGGATTTTGGATGAATCTAAGAAACGTGACCGTCACAATTGTAATGGGTTGTTGAAGGAGGTTTATCAGATCGAGAAATCCATTCGTCACATGACAGACTTGGTAGAATCCGATCGTCAAGAGATCGATCGATACGAAACAGAGGCTAAATACAGATAAATCGATGCAACCACTAACCCTAACACCCAATTGCATATATAGGAACCGATTAAGCCAGTCAACAATGGGTTGTAACGTGAAACATAACATAGATTGGAATGCTCAACAATGTTAGAATCAACACGATCGAAGACCCTTGAATCTTTCTCCCTCGGATGATCCTTCTCGCTTTCCCAATCGCTTCCGATCCGAAACAATCGTCTTCCACAATCGAAATCACTACTGTATAGAATCGACAATGGTTTGGGTTTTGATTATTTTGTGCCAAATCTTCAAATGTTGTTGTTATTGTATGGATATGAAATGGAATCGGAATAAAATATGTTAATGGGTGAGAGATATAATGATGGACGGAGTGACCAACTTCAACTTGTGAACTAGTGAACTAATTTAGTCATATAATAATGTATCACTAACGTTAACATTCTGCGATGATTAATGTTTGATGTTCATGATGATTAATGTGAGTCACAGTATTGTTTGATGAAGTGTGATGTTTCGTTTCATTTTTTTTTTAAAATAAATTTGATGTTTGATGTTTGATGAATAATGTTTGATGTTTGATGAATAATCCTAATGATTAATGGTTGAAAATATGTGTTTGATGTTTGATGAATAATGTTTGATGTTTCATAAATAATCCTGACGTTGAATAATGTTTGATGTTTGATGAATAATGTTTGATGACGTTGGTGATGTTGAAAAATGTTTGATTAATGTTGGTGATGTTGAATAATGTTTGATGTTGGTGATGTTGAATAATGTTTGAATAATGTTGGTGATGTTGAATAATGTTTGATGTTTGATGAATAATGTTCGATATAAAAAGGCCTATAGTAAGCTTTTAGAGAAATAGGACCTATTAGTCCAACAAAAAACATTTGGGACTAAATGGGCTAAGATTTCCAAATTTGGGATTTATTGGTGCTTTCCCCTTATTAAAAAGCTCCCAAAAACAATGATTATTGTTCATAAAAATAAAAATATATTATTTTAAATAAAATTAAGTATATAAATTATGTGTGTATTATTTTTAAACTAAAAAAAATATGTATATTGTCATCTTTATTAGGCTTATACGCTTCTTTTTTCTTTTTCTTTTTTTTAACAAAGGAACGCGGCCCTAAGGCTTATAAAGGAATAGAGTCAGCAATAATATATTTACCTAGTGGAGAAGGGGGGTTCAAGACCTAATTAGACCCTAAACAGCCTCTAAGGGCAGCCCTTGCGACCCAGTGCGCCACCAAATTCATGGACCTAAGGCTCCAACTAATAGAGAGCTGATACCGATTGGCCAATTGTTTGATATCCTTAAAAATGATAGTTATTTCCCATGGAGAGACATTCTCAAAAACACTCACAAGAGTAGCAGTCCTGTTATCATTTTTATTTTCCACCTGGTGCAGCTTATGAGCATTAGCAAAGAAGACAAGCAAGCCTAATAGCTAGGGATTCCCCTAGAAGAAAAAAAAGATAAGGATACTGATCGAGTCAGTCCATCCAACACACAGCCTCTGTCATTACGTAATACATCTGCCACTGCCCTATGGGTAGAGTTCTTGGAGATTGCCACATCGCAATTAACTTTAAATGAACCCCTTGGGAGGGCTTTCCAGATTGCCATTGAAGTAGGATTTAAAGGAATAGAACTTGGTGATGATTTGTCTTCATACTCCGAAATTAAAGCATCTTGAAAATCATTCCAAGCTTGAGTTACTAAAGAGATGGTAACCAGAGGGTTAACTGGATTGTGATTGAAAACCAGATCATTCTGCATTTTCCAGATAGCCCAAGCAATAAAAACATGTGGGATTATAAGGGGATTATGGATTGTACTATAGTTTGGCTTCACATGACAGTCAGATTTGGTTAATTGAATTGTTATTTTGAAATAATTTTATACCATGTATGGAAGGTGAAATTATTTGTACAGAGAAAGCGAGATGGCATGCCCCTTTCATTATTTTTGCAATCACCCTCGACCTGCATAGGTCGGGAGGACCCTTCGATGATCAAGTTAGTATATTGATCGGCCTGACTATGTTAAATGGGATTTTTGAATTACCTAGGTCTGTCATTTGTGTTTTACCTGCTTATCCTTTTATAGTTATTTGGTTCAAATCTTGTTCGTTCATTCATTTTTTGATCGGAGGGTTCTGCCTTTTTTAGATACTAGTTGAGCCAATTGCCAACTTGCTTTTATGTTTGATCATTGAATCTAACCTCACTAAACGGGGAGGATTATGTCAAGTGCTAGTGGCCAACTTGCTATTTGTTATGACCTTGGGATGCAATTGATCGGACAACTATTTCTTGTATTAAACCTAGTCTACATCTCTGTTTCTCCTAACATATAACCTCATCTGTCGAAATAGGTATAATCTAATGGTTATCTTTATTCCAAAGATCTTTATTCTAGAAAAGTATCTGTCCCTTAACTGTCACCACGTGCCTAAGCCTGGTCCTTACTCAAGTTGATATTTCTTTGGGCTCAAGACATCCTTGGGCTTTTACTTCATTTTAGGCGAAAATACGCAAATTGGGCCTGGACCCATATTTTTTTCCCTCTACACCATGTATATGAGATTAATAAGGAATAATTAAGACCACTTTCTTCATGGAATTGTCCCATGTATGTCCTCTGAATTATTTCCCTACTCAATCAAGTGGTAAAAATAGGTCTTCTCTCATGATCTCATCCTTAACCAAACATAGCACAATTAATACTAATGTACATATAGTTCTATTTATTATTCTATAATATTACTTATTCTCCTAAATTATGACTATAATTTTGTTTGTACCGAAAATGACTGCCCAACCGGATGATGCCACGTGGCGATGGTCATGCAAATAAATAGATGTGCATGGTAGCTTTATTGAATTTTTTTTTATATATTTGGAAAGTTTGATAAAGCTACCTCTAAGGTGTTCTTTATTTTATTTTTTATTTTTCTAGAAGACATAGTCAAATCAGAAGGTTACACGTGGCGCAAATGATCCATAAAAGTTGAGGTAGTTAGTAATTGTATCAACTATATCTATCACTAAATAATGGAGTGGTAGTTTCCTAATATATAGAAATTAGTTTAAAGATATTATTCCATCAATATTTCCAGCATAAGGTTTTCTTATATTTTAGGAAATTGTTGTTGACCATTATCCCCATTTGAACCACCATATAACTACAATATTGGGATTTGGCCTGGAGGTCACAACACGTGTCAATTATCCATCACACTTGAAGTCTCACTACTTATGATCAAATGGCCAAAAGAATGTGACAGCAACTGAATCTCCTACAAATTAGCAAATTCAGCGGATGCATGAGACTATTCAACACATATTTGAGATATTAAGGCATCAAGACTTGGTCATGGGACATATGTCAATCATCTAAAGTAGAAGGTTTCCACTATCTATATCATCCAACGATGACTAGAATTTGAAGTCCTCAATAACTCCTAAAAAGAAGGCTTCTCTTTGACCAAGCATGGGACACTTGTCATTTATCCAAGAGCCCCACTCTTCACCCAATGGTTGAGATTGAAAGAAGGTTATAACTGTAACATTATGCAAAATTTTCTTCATCGCTCGAGTGAAGAAGTGTTTGCTCGAGCAGTCTTAGGGGTCTTCTAGTACTTTGGTTTGCAGTCTGAACTTCTGGGAGTTCGCGTTCTACGCTGGAGCGAAGATTTCATTGCTCGAGAGGTCTTTTGTCTCTAACGCTCGAGCTCATGTTCCGTCACTCTAACGGTCTGTTCGGGATTAGCACTATAAAAAGTCATTTTTGGTTACTTTTCCTTATTCTTTGTATATTGTCTCTCTCATATCTTCCTCTTTTCTGCCATTGTTGAGTTCCAAACCTCTTAGAACCTTTGATTTCATCTACTTAGAGTGAGAATCCAACCCAAGTTCCTTATACAAAAATGTAGAGCACGAAGATGGCATCCTATTAATCTGAGCGGATCGTGTTTCCATCGACGTTGGGTTTTCGGGTCTTCTTCTCTCCTTGCTAGAGGTAGGGATTTCTTTGCTTCTCTTCAATATTTTCGTATAGATAGATGGATGGTATATTTTTATTGCATAAATCTTTAGTTGAAAGAGATTTTCTTGAAATGCATGTACAAAAATGTTAGGATTTCTAACTCAAAACAGATAACACACGATTTAAAGTTGATTACAAAAATTTTGAACAATTGAAATCTGGTTATACCTTTTTAAAATGAAAAGCCCCAATTTTTGTACCCGTAATATCTCTCTAGGACTTCCCACCACTTCAGAATTGTAACGCCCTCAAAATTCAACCCATTAATTAAATAATATAAACATGCATTATTATATTAAAACAATACTATAAATCCATCCATCAGAGTATTATGAAATAAAACATCAGAATAATTGCCCTACGGGCTTACATCTTGCCAAGCCAACACTTGGACACAATTCACTGAGTTCTAACTCAAAAACAGATAAAGCCCTAGGCTTGAAAGATTACATTGTTCAAATAAAACAAATAGAAATAAGACAAGTCTTCAAATTCAATTCCTCACAAGCTAAGTCCTTGGAGGGAGTGAACCACCTGAACCTGAAAAATAAAGTTCCCATATAGGGTGAGCCACAGCCCAGTAGAGAAATACTAAACCAAGCATAAGAATTAACTAAAGCATTAGCATCTGATACATGGTTAACACTCTACAATTAAGTTACAATTTTCATGACACAAATGTCTACATTGCCTATGACACACTGTCTATGGCACATTTTACTTCCCACTTATGGCTCAGAACCTGGCCAAATAACTCAACAAGGATAACAATATTAGGCTAAACCTTTCTTATAACATAATAAACACACATGCTGGTGTTATATCAATCTCAATCAACTTCACTTCCATACTTCCCAACTGATACACATGGTGGTGATGTATCATATCAACAACAAATAGAAATATTTCTATTAATAATAAGCATACACATAAGTCATGCTACTGGAGTCCATCCCCTATCTCCTCCCAACAAGTCCGGTTTAGAGGTCCATCCCCTATCTTCCCCTAAACCGTGGAGTTCATCCCCTATCTCCTCCAAAACCAATGCATATGCAATAAAACACACAATTGCCATATACAACACATAATTAATACACAAATGTTCTGTATTAACTCAACAGTCAAACAATTGACTCAATTCCAGTTATACCTAAGCCGCATGCAAGGTCTACAACAATCAATGGCTATCCTCCACCGATAGCCCAAAACAGTTATTTCTAAACAAGAAATAAATACATCAATGAATGTAAATTTAACATTCCCAAAAGTAAGTATTTAAACTACCCAATTCCATGAATTAAACCAAATTCCACATTGTTCCTTTAAATTAATTATACAAATTAATCTAAACCAAAACCCTAAGGTTTCTTCCAAAATTACCAAACTACCCCCACATACCAAAATTACCAAACTACCCCCACATACCAAAATACCAACACTTAGGATTAAAGCGTATAAATGGAGTAGGAATTCCCTACCTCGAAGAAATAACCCAAAAAGATGATGATGAAGAAGGTGCTCGAAACTCCAAAGTGCTCCAAACCGACAACTGCTCAGGTTAAATGGAAGCCCTCACTCTCCTCTATCTTATTTGTAAAAGAACTAGGGTAGAAACACACCCTAACTAGATCAAACCTAGGAGAAAAGGTGTTTAGAGAAGAAGAAAAGTCGGACTTTAGGGTTTGAGATCAAAAAGAATGAAAAACTGCCCTAAAAATCCCGCTGTTACGTTTAAATACTGGACAGGCTCGCTCGAGCGAAGACCTGGTCGCTCGAGCGACCAGACACAAGAAAGCCTCGCTCGAGCGAAGAGAAGCTCGCTCGAGCCAAAAGCAAAACACCTCGCTCGAGCGAAGAAAGCTCGCTCGAGCCAACAAACACTGCTCTCAGGTCTATGTACTGGACGCAAAGCTCGCTCGAGCGAAGGGACCCTGGCTCGAGCGAAGGACCAAAATCAAGGACCTCGCTCGAGCGAAGAAGAGCTCGCTCGAGCGACCAACCCAAAAATTAGACATCAACTATTGGTTTCTAAACCCAACCAACCTGCAATTAACCTGTCCAACATAATCCATAACTCACAACTGAAGAATTAAAGGACAACAACAACAACAATATGATAATGGAATCTACGGAACATAAGTCCGGATACAATAATCAAATGGGAAAAGACCGGGGTCGCTATAAGAATTCCTTCTATTATTCTGATGCGCAAACACTCTAATGTTTGAAGAATATAGCGGTGTATTTTCTTATATCAGTATATCCAAATGAAGAATATAGCGATGTATTCTCTTGTATCCGTTTTTCCATTTATGATTCATATGCATTTGAAGACCAACCAAGCATAATGAACTTTATTCAATTTTTTTGTTTTTTGTTTTTTTGAAACTGGATTAAATATAACCAAAAAGTCTCTAGGTAGTTTTTGACCAAAGTACAATCATTAATTCCATTAACTATAGATGTGAAACGACTATAATATTGTCAAACTTTATGCCCTTTATTGTTATTTTCTTTCTCTATCCTCTCTTATACACATAATTTATAATTTCTAACATTAATTCAATTAAATCACAATTAATCATAAATTCTTTATTATTTATTGTAATTCCTAACCTTTTAATCTAATTTTCATTTAATTCCATTTTAGATCACAATAATCCTAAATCTTTAATTATTTACTATAATTCCTAAAATTTTAATCTAATTTTAATTTAATTATATTTTAGATCACAACTAATCCTAAACCTTAATTATTTATTATTAGGGTTAATTACACTTTTACTCCCTAAACTATATGCGTTTTGTCTATTTGGTCCCTTAATTATTCATTGTGTTTCTGTAGTCCCTAAACCTTAAGAAAGTATGTCATCAAGTCCAATTTGTGTCTACCATCCAAATCATTAACATAATAGCGTTAGTGGAGGGAAAAATGGACATTTTACAGACAAATAAAACTGGAAGGAATGTTCCCGCCAGTCCTCTAATATATACCCACATATATTGTGACAACCCTCACCACTGATTAATGCTAATCTATGATTAAGCATGTTAAATTACCGATTGACTGAAATCCTGAACTGATTAATTGAGTGTATAGCTTAAGTGCATTTCTATCTGTTGACTGTTGAATGATCTGTTTATGTTTTATGTTTCAAACTGCGAATTAAAGGCCTTATCGGCGGCCGAATCCGAAATTGATTAATGTTTTATGGTAATTGAAATTTATGTGATTTTATGATAAATTTAATTGAAATTTGATTTGGTATGATTAAATTAGATTAAATAATGTTGTATTGCATGAGTTGGACTTAACTACCATTTTGCCACTTAGTGGCTTGACACTAGACCATCCATTTTCTACCTCATTCATGTTGAATACATCTTTTGTTCATCTTTGAAAGACAAAACCGACTAGAGAGAGGGAGGATAGGGAGATAGAGTGATTTCATCTTGTTTTGGCTTAGAGATTAAGAGATTTGAAGGCTAATTGCATAGTTGAGCTTCTACACTTGAAATACAAGGTTTAAGGTAGAGAATTCAACCTCTCATTGATGTATTTATGTATTGTCTTGCATGGTTCATGGGAGTTTAGTGATCTAAGTCAAGTTTTGGTCTAAAAATGTTGAATTGAAGCTTAATCCATGCATGCATATACATGTTCTAGCATTTTGAGGTTGTTTTCAAGGGGATTGTTATATGCATGTTCATATCTTGAGTATAGTTCATGAATTCATCATGTTCTTGAGGAAATTGACTCTTTTGAACAAGTATTTAAAGTTTTAAAGTTGTTTAAATTCTTGCATGTTGCATACACTTCATGTTCTTGAAGTTTTGTTTGAATTTGTATTTAATTGACTTACCTTTGGGCTTGAGTTTACAAAATTGATCTTCAAAACATGTTATACTATGAGTTTACAAGTGTTTTCTAGAAAATTAGCCCAAAAGGATCGGATTTGATGCTTTAAAGGTTGGTTTTGAGCTTGTAGGTTCAATCTGGAAATTCCAGAATTTGGACCCACGCTCGAGCGTAGGACTTTACGCTCGAGCGTACACTCTGAGTTCATGCAGTCCGCTCGAGCGGGGAAAGTGACGCTCGAGCGGGAAATGCGTGTATCCAGTACTTTGCATGTGTTTACAGTCCGCTCGAGCGAGAGAGTTCACGCTCGAGCGAGAGAGTTCACGCTCGAGCGAGGACTTGTGTCTCACGCTCGAGCGTAGATCGAGTGCCCGTCGAGCGTGATTTTTGTGCATCCAGTATTTTTACTATAGCTTACAATCTGCTCGAGCGAAGGAAGTCACGCTTGAACGGAGATCCTTTGTCTGCGTGTTCGCTCGAGTGTAGAAAGCCACGCTCGAGTGAGACCCCTGTTTTCTGAAAATTTTGAAAAGTGTTTTAAAGTACATCTTTGCATCCTCTTTCCATCCTAGGCATTCCTAGGGCATGTTTAAGGCATCTTAAGGAGGATATTGATGTAGAACCACACCGAGGCAAATTAGGGATTAAGTTATTATTTTCCCAACTGTGTAGCTTAGTGTGTGTTCGTTCTGACTGTGTAGGGTTGGCATCCGAGGACGCTCTAGCTGCTTATAGCCCAGTGCTCTGTGAGTAACAATCATGAATATCTTCTGAATGAACAACTGTACTGCTTTCTGAAATGATATTTCTTACGGAATGAATGTTTGTCCTATTTATGAACTGTATTCGTGGCATCCATAGCAATTTACTGTTACTGTACTGTACTGCTACTGTCACAAAGATCTCTGTCGGTTCCCATGTTTGGAACCACTACTGTTTACTGATATGATGGCCATCAACTGACTGTTCGGTCTGTTAAGACCTACTGTACTGTTGCTATTAGATGTACCACATATGACTATTATAGTTTCTGAATGACTGTTATGGCATGAAATATGAGCCACAAACTGAATGACTGATATACTGATAAATGACTGTTTTCAATACTCAAAGGACATTGATTCTTAACCTTTTTACGCATATGTTATTCACTGGGCTTTAGCTCACTGCTCATATATATATGTAGGTATACAAGCACCGGACCGTTGCTAGGAACGTCAGGTTAAGCTCCCGTTTTGTCAAACTCAACCACCGTGCCTCACTGCGAGGTTCCAAGTCCTTCAAGCTAGGGCTTTTTGGGGTGTTTTAGATTTCTCCCTTTTTGTATGTGTTTCCGTATTACTGTATAGACTGTACCTGTACTGTACTGTTATGGTAGGGATGTAGTCCTTAACCTGAATATCTGTATATGATGTATGTACATACTGTTTTGTTTCGAATGTGAATATGTTATAAAAGTCTTTTTACATTCAGACTGTCACAGCTCATTGGACATCTTTTAATTACTGTTTTGGCTTTCGCCAGCCCCTGTACTCTGTATTACTGTCTTATTGTTAAGCAGGCCTTCGGTAATCTCGGATTACTGGCCGGTTAGGGTACTAAACCCATAGGAGCGGGTTTGGGTCGTGACATATATATACAAGAACAACCATGTCTATGGAAAAAAAAATAGAGCATAAAGAACACAAAGAAGAGAAAGAGGAAGGAGAGGAGAAAGAGGAAGAACAATATACCAGATGGATGCAACGCATTGCTCATGTGACAAAGCTGCTGTGATGAAGACATCTTGGACAAACTTGAACCCAGGAAGACGATTCTTATGCTGCAAAGGATATGGGCTCAATAGAGGAGGATGTGGATTTTTCCAGTGGTTTGATGTACCTATGTGTGGCTGGTCAAATCAAGTTATACTAGGACTTCTACGAAGGATTACTAAGATGGAGGAGAAAATATCAGAGATGAAAAGGAAGGAGAAAATACTTTGGATTTGTTTGGTTGTGTCTTAGCTTATCACCTTGGTATTGTAGTTGTAAAAGAAGATGTTGATGGCTGACAAGTTGTGTAGGGTGCAGTGAGGGTTGTGTGAGTGGAATGAAAATGGTTGGTTATTTCCTATGTAATATATTTGTTATGTCAGTTGTTGGATATGTAATGAATGAAAGGTTTTGTATGAAAAAATTGTGTGCCCAAATCTTTTATAATGGTTGATTGTGTTTACCAACAAAAAAAAAAAAAAAAATAGAATAACAAATCAGCCCCCCTTCCCCCATTCAAAGAAAAACATCATCATCATTTTCATTCATAAAAATTTTAAGTTCATTTTCATTACAAACACAAAAAACAATCCTACATTACTAAATAATTGACATGAAGTTCATTGCAAACACCAAAAACAATCCCACATTACTATTGTGTTTACCCTCTCTTCTTGGATGTGCCTCCCGTAGCTGGTGTTTCCCTTTTCAGTCTTGAGGCTTGAGTGATAGAGGTTGCAGCAGCAAATGGTGTTGGTCTTATAAGCATTGGAGCTTGACTTGCAAAAGTTGCAACAACAAGTGGTGGTCTATTTGGCATTGGCCCTTGACTTGCAAAAGTTCCAGCAGCAGGTGGTGGCCTCCTTGGCATTGGCCAAAAGTTGTAGCAGCAACAGGTGGAGGCCTAATGGTAGAGCCCATTGGAGGCCTAACATCACTTTCTCCTACAGTTGTATTATCATGCTGCAAAGCCCATTTGAACATGACTATTTTCTGGTAGCTTACTTGCATGTTGGTCCACTCCTGCCATTGGCTCCTTATTCAAGCTGTAATCACTGTCAACAAATACTTCATATTCAGCCTCTGAATCAGAATTTGAACTATGTTCATCCCCATCAACATTGGGTTCATAAATACTCCCTTTTGTTGTGTTGCATTCCCAGTCCCATTCCTCTACACTGACATCCTGGAAATATTCATCAAAACTTAGTGGAACAGAAACCGGTTCCTCAATATAAAGTTCCAATACACCTGCCACTATAAATTTCTTCATTTCATACACATCCTCATCAGAACTAATAAATCTAAATCCTCCATCCAAGCTCTGATTCTCACTGACTCTGTAATGAAATCCAACAAAATCATTATATCCTACCATTTGGGCACATTCAACCAATGCAAGCAATGACATCATCTTCCTTAGCCCCCAACATAAGACCACTTTCCATTTTCTGTCCTAAATTGACCACCATGATTCACTTTATGGTAAAGTGATCAGCATTAATGTCTGCATGGGCATTAGACCATAGTAGCATACAAAATTTTTAGAAAGATATACAATAACATGGGACCACTATAACATTAAAAAACAAAAAATTAAGGAACTTGTGCAAATACATGGGACCACAATATCATTCACAAACAAAGCACGAAAACACACTTGGAAAAAAAAAACAAAACAAAACAAAAAAGGACAGGGGACAATCAGACAAACACATACAAAAAGATTTCACTTTTTGGAACAATACATACACTTAAAAATTCACTTTCTTCAAAAGAACACAATAAACAAGAAAGATTCAACCAAAAAAAAAAAGTAACCAAAAAGAATTAAAAAAAAACTAAGCTAAAATGCTCAAAAAATCATAAACATGCAAAAATATTAACCAAAAACTAAAAAAATTATACTTACTTTTGGTATATAACTATCTTCACGTCGTACATACTTTGCCATGGCCATCCAACCTCAATGAATACCAATAATGGTGCAAATTCGATTCTTCAAGAAAACCACAAACCCTAGCCTCAATCGAAGATCTGAAGACTCAATTTCATATGCTTTTTAAGAACATATAGCCCAAACCCTAACCTCTCTAATGGGTAACACCCAATACCCTCCATTTTTGTTACCCCAAATTCGCCTCACGTGTATAGGCCATGCGGTTGATGATGAAATGTCCATTTTGACCTTCATAGCAGCCTTTCATATCACGTGGAATGCACGTGCAACGCTATTTTGTTAATGATTTGGACGGCAGACACAAATTGGACTTGACAGACATACTTTCTTAAAGTTTAGGAACTACAGAAACACAATCAATAGTTAAGGGACCAAATAGACAAAACGGGTATAACTTAGGGGGTAAAAGTGTAATTAACCCTTATTAAAATTCTTAACATCTTAATCTAATTTGACTTCCATCTTAATCCATAATTATATTTTTATTTTATTTTATTCTTAATTAATATCTTAATCTAATTTTAGGTTTGGAGAATATGGGAGTAAAATTGTATTTGTATTGTATTAATTTTACTTTATTCTTTCATAAAATCTAGTTTACTATAAATAATAAAAAAAAAGTATGTGACACACCTTCTGTTAGTTAGGATAGAAAAGCTAACGACGACATTTTAGTCATAGAGACTTTCTGCCTATATTTAAACCAAGGGAGTAAAATGCCCTGACCTTAAATCACGAGGGAGTAAAATATATTTTGCCAATTTTTTTTTTTTACTTTATAGTCTAGTAGAACAAGTAATTCTATTTTCATACACCAATTTTTAGCAGTGCACACACGTAAACCTTCTCAATACACAAACCAAACCAAACCAAACTAAACCAAGTCTTAGGTCCCATCAAATGGGGTCGGTTGCATGAATCCTTCTTCTCTACTTGACTCTATTCAAGTCTATTTCATTAGTCAACTTAAGTCAAATAAATAAATAAAATCTCAATACACATCTGTTTATTCTAATAATTCTTTCATTTTCAATTTCAAAAACCTAATTTTCTTTTGAGCCACCCACTCTTTCTTCGCCATTGTTGTTATTACTCTCAGCCCTTCATTACTACCACCACCGCCACTCTCAACTCATCTCCTTCCATTCTAGACCTCCATAGTCAACCTTAAAAGTGGGTGATTTGTGGCGAGCAACTTGTGTGTCTTGGCAGCATAAATAAATAATAATAATAATATATTTTTTTTATTTATAAATTAAGACACGTGGCACTCTTTTACTCACTTAAAGGTTATGAGAAGTTATAAAGTATTAAACACATGTGAAAAGATGATGGAAAATGTGGAGGATTATGGAGCCTAAAGTGGAGGAAATGGAAGAACATAGAGTATAATGTGGAAGAACATGGAGTAAAGTAGAGAAGTGAAAGAGACACATTGTTAGACAAGGATGAAGATAGGGAAATTGGATACTTATTAAGTAGTTTTTTCCCCTATAAATAGTCATTCATAGCTACATTGTAAGGACCATCCAACTCAAATCAAAGACAATTGATTTCTATTTTTCTTGCCATTTCTCATATTGTAGAAGTAGTTTAACGTAGATTTATTTTCTGCACTTCCTTTTCGAAACATAAAAGTAGAGCTAAATTAATGGTTACTGTGATTGTTCAATTAATTACCCCAATTGTTCACTCAATCCATTTTCTCTATCTCTATCTTTTCTTTTAATTTTTCGTTTCTCTAAACTTGGTAGTCTTGAAGTCCTATTCATTGAAGCAAAAGAACCATCAACACAATTGCTTGATAATTGCCTTAATTTATAAGGATTTTTCAATCTTTACTGGCATGCTCGCATTTATGATATTTTCTTTTGTAGGAAAAATATAGCCAATAGTGTGGAAGTGTATAGTTCATGGTGGAATGTGTTTGTGGGGAGAGGAAAAAAGAGGCGACAAGAGGGGATAGCAGAAGAGGGATGACACTAGAGATGAATGATGGTTGTTGTGTTTTAAAATTAGGATTTGAGTATAAGAAGATAAATGTATTATGGTATTTTTATTCTAAAATAAAATTGTATTAAAGAAAAATTTTCATTAAGTCTATGAACTGATAGAAATTTTTGTGTGAGGAAATAGAATTATCTCTAATAGAATATAAAAGTGAAAAGCAAAAAAAACACCTCTCACTAAAAAAGAAAAAATTAACAATTTTTTTATTATTAAAAATATAATTATAAAAGAGAAAATTATTGATAAATCCAATCTGGCAATTGCATAAGGTGTTAGGTCCAATATATATTTTTTGTTGGTGAGAAGTCCACACTTTGTGAAATAGTTTGATGAGAAGTACGTTTTGTAGTTTTAGAGGACATTTTGTTTTCAATTTTACCCTTTAACATATCTATTTATATCTTTTTTATCTGTTCAATTTTTTTGAACCTATCTTTCAAATTTGTATCTATCTGTCAAATTATTTTTTATCTGTTCAAATTTGTATTTATCTATCAAAATTATGTTAATATTTTTAATCTATCTATTGAAATTCAACAAACTCTATTTTTTGATATGTTTAATTTTTTATTCTATCTGTTCAAATTCTTTCTCTTTCTCTCTACAAACCCATTATCTTTTCAAATCCTTCTCTCTCTTTCTCTCTCTTTTTCTCTCTCTCTCTCTCTATCTATGTCTCTCTCTACAAATCTACTATCTATTCAAATCTTTGTCTGTCTCTGTGCGACAACATTCACCTATGTTTAGCAGTAATTCATGATTAAGCATGCTAAGTAAATGATTAAGATGAAATCCCAAATTGATTATGTGAGTGAGTTGTTTTAATTGCATTTCTATCTGTTTGATATAGAACAATCTGTTCATGTTCTAATTTCGAATTGCGAATTGAAAGCCTTATCGGCAACCGATTCAGAAATTGAATTGCGATATTTGCTAGTTAGAAATTATATGATTTTATGGTAAGTCTAATTGAAATTTGATTTAGAATAAATAATGTTAAATTAATTGAATCTAGGTTATTTACACATTTGCCATTGGTGGGCCTTTACAAGCCATTTGTTTGATTTCATATATGTTTGACATCATCTACTTTCCACCTTCTTGCCCAAAACGTAAGAGAGAGGGAGAATAGAAAGAATTGGATTCAACTAGAGAATTGCTTGAGTTTTAGAGGAGATTAGAGGGAACTTGCAAAATTGAGCTACCACACTTGGAAATTCAAGACTTGAGGTAGGAATTCACCATTTTTTTAATTGTGAAATTGAGTTGTCTAATGCATGGGTTCATGGAAATTAGGGGCTAAAGTCAAGGAATAGCTTAAATAGTAGATTTGAGAATTAATTCATGCATGCATGTTCCATATCATGGAGTTTTGAAGTTGTTTTCATGAAATTCTCACATGCATATTCATATTATAGTTGTAATCTAAGAATTCATCATGTTTTTGGAAAGAATGGCTCATTTGATCATATGTTGGAAGCTATGAGTTCAAATGAACACATGCATGGCACAATTACATCATGTTCTTGAATTTTGAGTTGGAATTTGTTACAATCGGCATACTTTTGGGCTTTGATTTTATGATATGGTCTTTAAATCATGAGGTATTATGAGTTTCTAAGTATTTTCTAGAAAATTGGCCCAAAATGATGAGTTTTGAAATGTTTGATCCATGGTTTGAGCTTTGGAAGCAAATCTGGAAAACCCAAAATTTGGCTTCCTCGCTCGAGCGAAGGATTCCATGGTCGAGCAACTACCTTTGTTTTCAAACTTTCGCTCGAGCGATGGAATGCTGGCTCGAGCGTAAATTGCAAACTCTCAGGTTTTTGCGTGTGTTGACGCACGCTCGAGCGACGAGACCTACGCTCGAGCAAGGAACTGTGTCTCACGCTCGAGCGAGCATCGAGCGAAGAATTTCAACAACCAGTACTTTTTACATTTTTGCAGATCGCTCGAGCGAGGGAGTCTACGCTCGAGCGACCTCTCTCATTCGGTAATCTCGCTCGAGCAAAGGAAGCCACGCTCAAACAAGACCCCTGTTTTCAGCGAGTTTTGAAAAATGTTTTTAAGTACATTTTTGCATCCTCATTCCATCCTAGGCATTCCTAGGCCATGTTTAAGGCATCATAATGAGGATAATGTTATAGAACCACACCCAATCAAGTTAGGGGCTAAGTTATTAATCCCGAGTGTGTAATTTAGTGTGTGTTCGTTCTGTAACTGTATAGGTTTGGCACCCAAGGACGATGATTAGCCTGGCTATAGCCCAGTAATCTGTGAGTAACAATGTTGTAAAGATATGTTCAATTATAATCATTTTCTGAACGATCGACTGTACTGCTTTCTGAAGTGACATTGTTTACTGAATGAATGTTTGTCTTATTTTATGAACTGTACTCGTAGCATCCATAGCAACTTACTGTTACTGTTACTGTTACTGTTACCGCTACTGTTACAGAGATCTCTATCAGTTCCAATGTTTGGAACACTACTGTTTACTGTTTCGATGGCCATCAACTGACTGTTCGGTCTATTAAGACCTACTGTACCGTTTTGCTATTGGATGTACCACGTATGATTGCCATGATTTCTAAATAACTGATATGACATGAAATATGAGACACTGATTGAATAACTGATCTACAGATGCAATTAACTGTTTTGATTACTGAAAGGACATTCATTCTTAACCCCTTTACATATTTGTTATTCACTGGGCCTTAGCTCACAGTTTATATATGTATGTAGGTGGCCAGGCACCGAACCAAAGCTAGAAGCGTCGAGTTAAGCTCATGTTTTGTCAAGCCAACCATTGTACCTCACTTCGAGGTTCCGAGTCTGCTCAAGCCAAGGCTATTTTAGGGTGTTTCAGATTCACCCTTTTTGTCTCTGTTAACGTAATGAATGTTTAAGACGTTGGACTGTACAGTTATGGTGAAGGGATTAGGTCCTTGATATGTATGCTACATGTATCCGATATGTATTTGTATATATGGCTATGAATGTGGTTATATTCATAAATTTTTTTTTTTCATTCAGGTTTTCACAGCTCATTGGACATCTTTTTATTACTGATTGGCTTCCGCCAGCCCCTTATACTGTATTACTGTTGTTACTGTTAATCAGGCCTTCAGTAATCACGGATTACTGCCCGGTTACGATGCTAAACCCTTAGGGGCGGGTTTGGATCGTGACACTCTGGCTATTTGTCTGTCTCTTTTTTCTCTCAACAAGCACACATAATTTTTAGCTTCAAAATGAAGAACATACCTAATTTTTTTCTTATCTTTCAAAATGAAGAACACACTTAATTTTTTGGCTAGGGTTTTCTACCTCATCCACACACACACAAACGTGGAGAGAGAGAGAGATAGATTTGGCTAGGGTTTTCTACACTATACACTGCTGGAGGGTTCCTTGGTTGTGCCCGTCAGTGACATAATTCAAGGCCGAGTCACTGACTTATTTTAAGGTCATTTTTTAGTGCTATAAATATTGACTTAACTACAATAGATTTCATATTTTGGGAAGAGGTTTGGGTACCAGTGTTCAAGCATAAATCTGAAGTAGTAATCGACAATCGACATTGATACCGTTGGCTATCTCTAGTGTCGAACCTGAGTAGAACACCTGCGAAATAGATTCAAAAAACTCACCGGAACCCTAATTTGTTTATTCAAAATTAGTAAAGCAACAACATGGGAAAGAAACAACACAACAAAGATCGAATGTTCATCACCAAGACCAAGTGAGCCACCGAGTGGAACGACACCAGATCCAAAGAAATTCGCACCATTTTCAAACACCTCCTATGCTATTGTTGTACATAACTTCTTTTTTCTCTTATTCTCTCTCTATAGATGTATGAGTTTGTATGTGTTTATGATTTTGATTTATTTATGTGAATTAGAATGTAGACTCACTTTTACACCATTCGAGAACCCTGTTTGTACCGGCAATGATAGCGTCTTTGACCTAATAATGTTGGCCAAATATAAGACCTCGACCCCGCAATCAGCGAAGCTCTTTTCTGTGATTGTAACAACGCCCACGGGGGACCTCGCTACAGCTCGGACTCTCCTTTTTGTTTGTTGCGGTTCTAAATCTGAACCAAAGAGTCCAACTCTGGCAAATCGTTTTGAGAAAAACAGATTTTTGAAAAGAAGTGCCAAACATGGACTGCTTTGCCAGATTACAGAGTCGCCACCTAAATATTTTTAAAATGGGAAATTTAGGAAACCCTGACTCGGTGCGAAGGCCACGTGTCCGTCATCACCAAATGTCTTGGCTCGGGAGCTTGGGTACGATTGGGGAAGGTCAGCTATGAGCACCCCCTTTCGCCCGGTCCGAAGACCGGCCTCTACTAACCGTGATATCCGATTTTGAAAACATTATATGCTCTTATTCCAATTATTAGCCTAGAATTACTATGTTATGCGCGCAGCAAACAAGTATAGACTAGATTGCCTAATTTGGAAACAAGCATTGCATATCCGTTTTGTTTTGAAAATGTTTCGGAATTTGCTACTCGCAAGTAGGCTAAAACACGGATTTCAATGAGTTTTCCCAACTCAAGCAACCCAACCTCCACCCACAGGCATTCAAACAGTTCATCTCATGTAAGCACCTAGCCGCATGGTAAGCATACTGTCATGGCAACATTCACACGCATGTGGTATGCTAAAGCGTAAATACTTACATCGTACTCCGTGCCAAAACAGTAAACTAGTTAGCAAACATGCATGTCCTAGTTCATGTTAAGTGGCTAATGCAACACATACAGCATGTAATTAGGATAGGCTCGGCTAACCCTAAAAAAAATGGCATGTGAAGTGCACTTTATTTGATGCACGTATTCAATTTGGAATTGGAAGTACGATGCAGTTTGTATGATGTACCGAGCCCTATGCATGTAAACAAATGCATGGATGCACGCATGCATTGCATAAGGTATGCTAAAATAGACGTGCCCTAATCTACCATCATAAGCAGGTAAATAAAAGGGAAGAAAGAAATGGGGGTTGGAAGACATACACACACTCACCCACACTTATTACAAATTTGCCCTCACTCGGAGGGACCGAATAATAATACAGTCCAAAAGAATAAATGAATAAATTATTACAAAATTCTAATTATTAAAATTAAATCAAATAAATAAATAAAAGAAATGGGGCCTCAGCCCTGCCCCGGAATGCGCAAATGATGCATGCTCGATCCAACTTGCCCGGAAAGCCCACACCGTAGCACCACTGCCTCTGTTTTCAACTGTCCTGCCTCTCTGATAATTTCCAAAGTCCCAGGACACCTTCTAAATGTATTGCAGTACATCACCGGCTGGATGGAATGGTCACCGGCCGCTTATAATGATCACCGGCTGCCTCTGAAGTTATCGGCACATTTTTGGTGCCGGTCGGCACTCCCTACTGCCGGTCGGCAGAAAATTCCTGCAGATGACAGTTTGACAGCAGCAACAGACCAGCAGTGCATGGCATGGGTTTTTAGGCATATGTAAGCATGGCCAATGCCTCCTATCATGTTTGGGGACTCAAGGAGACATGGCCCTTGGTTCTTGGACCATCAATTATGCATGTTGATGCATGATGACCTAAGGAACCAAGGTTGCATTTTAATGGTATTATGCATGCAACATACAAATGAAATCCAAGGCCTTATCATGTGTTGGTCAAGGGCCTTGGTAACCAAGAGGTAGGACAAGTTGCATCACTTATGGTATGAACTCATCCTAACCCTCAACTTGGCTTGACACCCCAAACCAAGTAATGCAATGCATGTTATGCAAACATGGCTCCACAATACAACCTAATACTAAGATGCAATCATGCCAAATGTAATGCAACATGCAAAGTGCAAATGCAATGCAAACAAGGGTAAATCAAGCATAGGGTCATCATGCTACAACACTTAATGAACCAAACATGTAACAAGCATAAGGCAAGCATGCAATGGTGGACTAGACCATAATGGGGCAGACCTCAAATCTCCCCAAAACAGTGGCGAAAATGGACTAAAAAGGTGGACAAATATTCATGCAAACATGCAAGCCAAAAGGCCTAAGGCTAAGGCACAAAGTGGAGCATTCCATTGCCTACAAACATGACCACTCATGGCCTATATTGGACAAGCAAAAACAGATTTTTGGTATGCAAGAACACACCCAAAACTCACACACATGGCATCCCAAAAACTCTAAACACACAAGCATGCATAAGACCCTCTTTAAAGCATAAGAGGCCAACAATTCAAAGCATGAATAAGATGGTAAACGGAGACACATGAGCATGATATAAGAGCTGAAATATGCATGTTAAATGACTCCAAATCACTCAAATAACATAACCAACGCATGTCCATGGATCACATACTCAAGGCTAACAAGCCATAATGCAAAGTAGCCATGTCAAGCACATCAAACATGATAAAATCAGTGGCTCACAGCCCTTATACATGGCAAGTCAAGATCAAATGCTATAACATGCAAGGCTAAAACATGAGGATATGGTAGGCTAATAGCATGGCACACTTCCAAGCAAAGTAAAGCATTACAAAGCAAGTATGAGAGGCATGTTAAGGGCCACAAATCCGACCAAAAACAGAGGTTAAACATGCTCCAAAACACTCAAAAAAACTCTGAAATGAAGCCATACAAGGCTATGCACACATGCTATCTTTTAGGCCAAATACAAAGGCAAGCAAAGGACAAGGGGGAGAGGGGTGTCCCTCCCCTATGTGTGACCTAAAATCATCTTCCTCACCACTGAAAACCCACTGGTTTTCAATGGTGAGAAGGCCAAAAACACCAAGTAAAGAGGGCCTTACGAAAAGGCACCAAAAATGGCCAAATAGGGCCTAATAGGATGAGCCTCTACCCAAACCACAAAATGACCTTAATGAAGGTTCAAGATCAAGTAAAAACAAGAGTTTTTTATGTTATAGACAAAGCTCAAAACACAAAGCAAAAGGGGTAGAAACTTGTTGCAAGAATGGGGAATATAAAGTAATAAGCTCACCCTTGAAGATCCTTTGAAGAACAGGTGGAGCAGCCCTCCTTTAGTGATCAAAACTAGTCCAAGATCACACAAAACAAACCTCCAAGCCTCCTAATCTCGGATTAAGGTGTAGTAGTGTGTGTAATGGTGCAAAAGTAAGGTAAAACCACACTTTTTGGGCCTAAAACACACACACAAGGATGATAGATATAGAAGTATAGATATATATGGATGTATATCAGAGATATATGTATAAGCTCTGGTTTTTTAGGTCTAAAGTGGCTAACCCTTGTAAAGGGAGATGAATGGATGTATATATAGGCAAGAATACTTAGTGGCTAAGCAAGAGAGGGGGGGTTCAAGGGATTCAAGGAGTTCAAGTGAGTCAAGGCTTCTTGGAGAAGCTAAGACAGCTGGCCAAGCTTCTCCAAGAAGCTTGGCCAAGGGTTCAAGCTCCTAGAGGAGAGAGGGGGTCAAAGGGACCAAAGGATGCAAACCCGGGTATGGGGAGTGGTGATAGTGCATTCCAGCTGTCACAGCTGGCATGCACCATCCCTGGGGGTGCAAAGGGGTCACACCGACCAGCCAAAACAGTCACCGGCACAAAAGAGTGCTGGTCGGCATCATACAATGCCGACCGGCCAAAGGTTTTGAGAAATAAGTGCCGGTGGCCACTAGGGGGGGCCAGTGGAGGTGTGGGGCAGCCGGTGGGCTTCAGGGATGGCTAACAAGCCTCCCCTACCCTCAGAGGCAAAAACACACAAGTCTTGGTACAAAACCAAGCACAGAATAAACCGGTTGAGAGGTCCTGAGGCACGACGCGCAGCCAGGACCTCCGGGAACTCAAAACAAACACCACATGGATAATCACCGAGTGTTCCAATGGTGACGTCCAAGTCTTGAGAACGGTCAAAAATGGGGTTTCTACAGTGATACAACTATTTCGAAGAGAGAGAGAGAGAAAAACAAAAAGAGCTTGAGGGTTTGAAGAGAGAGAGAAGTAGAAGTAGAGAGATAAAGTAGATCTGGTTGAAGGTGAGTGTAAGAGAGAGAGAGAGAGAAAAAGAGATGGGTAGAAAAGAATTGTACAGATAAGTTCCCACACGTCAATTTCAACAAATCCGTGTAACCATAGAAATGTGTATTTTAGTCATTTCGCAAAAGTTTGTTGTAGTGATCCCAGTTTTGCCACTTCACTGAGTATGTCGGGGATTGAGCTGCCCGGTCAGCTCGCGGGGGTCCAGGGGGCAGCGCCCTTTGGCGGGTCCTAGGGCAGCGCCCTGGCGAGGTTGGGGGGCAGTGCCCCCGAAGCAAAAATAAAAAATGCATTAGAAGTTACTTGTCCACTCGAGTGGCCGTTTATGCGCTCAAGCAGAGAATGTTTGGTTTCAGAAGTTTGACCTGTCTGCAAAAGTACTGGGAAAATGTATTTGACGCTCGAGCGGGGCTTTCCACGCTCGAGCGGACCATGTTATATCAGTTCGTGAATCTGATATTTCAGATCATTTTTGTATATATCTCTTTCTAAAAACCCTTTCCTCTCCCTTCTCTCTACATTTCCCTATGCCAAATTGGATCAAAACCTTGATTTCTCAAGATCCATTAGAGTTCTGTCATAAGTTCTTCATCAAAGTTGGTTAACTTCTCGAGAGCTTCGTTGTGTGCGGTGAAGATCGAGTTTTGACACCATTGATTTTGGGGATTTCATCTCATTTCTTCTTCAAAACTTGAGGTAGGGATTTTCTTAGAGTTATATATATATTTTTGCAAGATCTATATGATTTTCGAAATCATCTTTCGATAGTTTTGAAAATTGATTATCGATTCAAGAAGTTGAGCGATTTTAAAAGTGGGTTTGTCTCTTGTTCTTTTAAAATGATTTTATGGGTTTTGATTTTCGTTGATTGAAGAAAAGATGATTTTGGAAAGTTTTTTTTCAAAGGATTTGAGTTGTATAGTTTTGGTGAGAAAACCTAGAATTTGGGGAGTTTTTAAAAGAGACTGAAAATCTATGAATGATATTATTATATTTATTTTGTGTGTCAAAATAAATGAATGTTTGGAAAATTTCTTATTTATATTTATATAAATGATGAATTTCAGGGAATATGAGAATTGTTGTTCATTTTGGAAATTATTGTTCAAAACATTGAAATAGTCTTGAAATGACTAATTGTTGAGGATACTTGAGAAAGGGAATTGTGTTATTCCTTGGATAATGAATTGGAATAAAAATATTTATATTCATCTTGTGTTATTGGCATATCAATTTATTTGATTGCATTAAACTTTGAAAGTTAATTTGAAAACTTGCATTGAGAAAAGAATGTTGAGAAACAAGTTTCCATGAATTAGTTTTGGAGTAAATACGGTCATAAGTTTTGACAGATAGTGTAGATGAAATTGAATAGGTGTCGAGCTTTCCAGTTAATACTGGTAAAAATGACAGATTATAGGTGTTGAGCCTTCCAGTCAATGCTGGTAAAAATGACAAATTGGTAGTACTTGTATAGTCTACTTTCAAACACCAACCTAGGGATTACCAGAGTCGTATTTACCGCCTTTGAAATAAATTGTTAAGTTTTGAAAAATTGAAATTGCATGACATCATTGAGCATGATGGTTTTCAAAAGATGAAAATGTGATTTATCTTCAAAAATGGGCATAGCATGACATGTGCATTTCATCTCTTGAGACTTGTATAAAATGTATACTTTGTTAAGGATTTCATACTGGGTTTTATGCTCACCCTACGGGATTTTTGTGCAGGAAAAGATGTGGTGATGCCGCCTAACTAAAGGCAAGGAAATGTGTATTGGGAGTACGAGACTCTCATTTTGCTGTGACTCTGTGTGTAAACCAAGGGTTGTATGTGTGTGAGTTTGAATAACCGTTTTGTGTAACCAGGCTCAAGCCTTAGAAACTTGTAAACCCTTAGGGGTATTTATTTGTTTATTATTACTTGTTGTCAGATTAATGTATTGTTGCATGAAAAACTATTGTATCATGTAATGTAAGTATAGAGATTTGTATTCAGTTTTTCCTTGAAAGAACCGTGATTATTGTATTATCATTTGGGTTAGAAATTTGGGACGTTACATTTGTCCTTATGGATAATATTTTAATGCCTGGACCTTTGAGTAAAAAAATTTTAAAATTATATTTATCAACCCAAGCACCCTAAAAGAGAAATTATAAAATTTATTTTAACGCTAAAAATAATTATATTTAAATATTATTTAGCGTCACATCTTACATAATACAAATCACATTATTATAGATTCTCATTACCATCTAAAAATTCTCATTATTATAAAAATAAATAAAAAATAGTAATACTAATTTTAATATTTTATAAAATAGATTAGATGATTTGATTAGCACCATATGATCAAGTTTAGTTGGCTTTATAGGATGAAAGAGATTAAGAGTATGGTGAGATTGAGTGAGGAAATTATTAATGTAGTGATATTAGATTGGAGAAATAGGATAAACAGTGTTTATTTATACACCACCGGATTAGTAATACTATAGATAGTATTAATATATAAAATTAATCTATTTTAGTTTTTAATTTTTTTAATATTATAATTATTTTTTTTCTAAAAATATATAAATTTCGCTTAAAAATTATTTAAAAATTCACTTATCCTTTCACTCAATTTCTAATTCCAACCCTACCATGGGATTGATAATGCTACCAATAGGGGGATTACTCAACTTGGGGAGGCTGCTATGCATGGTGCGCAGCAACCACTATTGCATGGCCAATGGAACCTTTTCCAGGCTTTATTCTGACAATTCGAACCGATCACCTTTTAAAAGACATCGCATAAAACGTGCTTGCAAAAATTTAAGTTAATTAAATATTGGTATCCCTTTCATTAAGTCATGTTTTTATTCAAACTTATATTGAAAATTAAATTTACCATTCAATTTTTTAAATATAAATATGTCTTGATGAAAGGAATATCAATATTCGATTAACTTAAATTTTTTTAGGTATATTTTGCTCGATGTCTTCTAAGGGGTCTTTTGGGAAGTGGGTTATAATCCACTTCCCAGATTATAACCCACTTCCCTCTCTCACAAAACGCTGATTATAATCAGTTTTTAATCAAAAAATTGATTATAACCATCTTCCCAAAATAGTCTTAAAAAGTGAACAGTTCGGATTGTCGAAACGAGACCTGAAAAAAGCCCTATTAACTGCTCAACAGTGGCTGCTGCACACCATGCGCAGCAGCCACCCCAAACCTAAGATTACTAGTCCAAGGGAATAGTTAATCCCCTCACTTATGTCCTTAACCAAACACTCTATAATGAGTCTTACGGACTATTAATCCAATCTCTCTTTTCAAAAAACTAAACAAATATGGTCTATGATTTCGTTTAGAAAGTATGACGTGCTTGGTTAGAGTTTTCCAAAAACTCTTTTCAGAAAATTCTACTTTCTTGTTTTTCATATTTTTTTGTTTTTACTAAATTTTTTTAATATTTTAAGCAATTTTTTTTACTTTTTAGACATACTTAACATAAATATACTTAAAAAGTAAAAAATTTGTGAAAGAAACCTTTTAAAAATTCACTAAATACCAAAAATACAAAAAAAATACGAGAATTTCGTACATATTTTGTATTTTTATGTATTTATTAATTTTTTAAAATATTTTTTCACAAATTTTTTACTTTTTAGATACATCTAAGTAAGGTGCATCTAAAAAAATAAAAAAAAATGTTCAAAATTTTAAAAATATTCACTAAAAACAAAAAAATACGAAAATCAAAAAACTCAGTTTTCAAAAAACTTAATCCAAAAAACTCAAACCAAACACACTGTCGTTTTTTTTTTTTTTCTTGAACAAGCTAAAATAAAAATCTCATTTAAGTTGAACTTTTTAATTTCATAATTTTTTGTAAAAATTTTATTTTATTTTATTTTACCCTTTTAACCTAGTAATTCTATGCCTCTTTGATGTAGCTTAAAAGTTGTTTATTTCAGCTTTCAGCTTAATTTAAGCTATTTTGATGTGTTTGGTTTAATTTATAACTTTTTGAAAGTCAAAAATTAACTTATTCTTTAAGTGAAACAGAAAATACTAGTTTATAAGTTAAAAATTAACTTAGATTCATAATTATAAGTTATAAACTGTTTTTCACAGTTCTACCAAACAAACGAGTGGTATGTACCTAATTTTTGTTAGCATGCGACTCAATTAATGATACGCCGTCCCTGATTTCACGACGTAGCAAGAATGAAAACCAATTTCACCACTCGTGCGGGGTTAAACAGGAGCTATCATGGACCCCACTTGTTGCTTACACAATTCCTTCCTTCCTCCTCACGAGTACTCTGCCGTCTCTCTCTCTCTCTCTCTCTAAACATAGAAGCAGAGAGAGACTATTTGCTGAATTTTAGAACCAGAGAGAGAAAAACAACACACACATACATGCATGTATATATATGTATCTATATCTATATGTATTGACATTTTCTTTTATTTTCTTGCTCTGTTGTAGTATCAATCCAATATCAATCGGTCTCTCGCATTTCTAGGATCTTCCCAGATCCGAAAATCTCTCTCTCTCTCTGCTTCTTGTTTTGGATAACCATGTCAAAACCCCCCATTTTCGATTTTTGAAATTTTCTCTGGTCATCCTTTGCTGTCCACCCTTGGATTTTAACCCAATCGACGGCTTTATCCGATTTGGTGTAGCGAATTTCGGAGTTTCTGCCTCAGATTTCAACATTTCATTTGAATTTTTTTTTTCTGGTTTGCTCTCTCTCTCTCTCTCTCTATCTCTTTCTATGTGAATTCTGTTGGGTTTGTTTGCATTTCTCAATTTTGCACCAATGTGCGTTTATATTGATTATCTTGGATCTGGGTTGATTTTGGATTCGTGTGTTTTGTGACCACATTATTGGGTTTTCTGTATTGGACTAGGGCTTTTGTTTATGTGCTTTGAATTCCAACATTTGTTGTTTTTCTCTTGGTGCATTTTGAATGTGAGGGTTCAAGTTGTTGATTTGAGAACAAATTTGAGTGGATCAGGGCTTGGGTTTATCATCTCCAACAATCACCCTTTTGAGAACTTGGTATTGATATTGAGCTTCTATGGTTTGTAGTTTACTTTTGAATCAGAGAATTCATACATTTACAGTGCCTATTGGATGATACATTGGTTAGGATTGAAGGTTGTGTTGGGGAAAATAGGAGTATTAAGGGTTTTGAGAGGAATTTGGGTTGAATCCCAAGCTTAACACCGCATGAATTGCAGCCAATTAATCTGGATTTTGTGTTGGGAGTCGAATAGAATTGTACAATTTCTTGTTCTGGAACAGGGGACTGTGAAGTTGGGTCACCATGGGCTGCATTTGCTCGAAAGGAGCTTCTGCAAATGAGTATGTTGATAACCATGCGAGGGACAAAGATTTGAAAAAAGCTTCGAAGCGGCTTGTTGCCTCCTCGAGAAGAGAGGAAGTTATAGTTGAGGTTGATAATGGTGGTAATGATGCAACTGCAAGGCTTATATCAACAGAACCCACTGTAGAGAATGTGGGCACCCCGACTCCGACTCCATGGGATGAGGGGAAGAACAAGGCTATGGTTCAAAGACTTTCGACAATGGATACTGGGGTGAGTGGTGCACAACCACATGTATCCCGGGTATTTAGCATTAGTGGTGAAATTGATGGAGCACAAGTTGCCGCAGGATGGCCATCTTGGCTAAGTGCAGTGGCTGGGGAAGCTATCAAAGGGTGGCTACCTCGAAAAGCAGACTCATTTGAGAAATTGGACAAGGTCTATTTAAGTTCAAATCTTTTCACTTTATCCCATTACATTGCACACTGTTTCATATTCAAATATGATGGTGCACTTTGTAGATTTTATTTTCATAATTGTTTCACTGGTTGGAAATTACACATGCTCACACTATCCCTTTCTTCATTTGTACACTTGGCATTTCTTTCCTTTTTCGCGTTTTACTTGCACAGTGATGGAACTTCTTTGCCATGGCTCCAAATTGTACATGATTTCACATTTACTTTGTTGGTGCTTAGAATTCTAGTTCTCATATCTTTTAGCTTCTCTCATGTTGGTTTTGGATCTTGTATTCTTGTCTAGAACCAATTAATAAAACAAGTTTCATTCTAGTGTACATCTACTTACCTGAAAGAATGAAACTTAGCTGAAAAAATCTTCAAAGTTTTTTGCATATGTTTTTTTGTTTGTTGGTGTAATTTGTTTGCTGGTTACAATATATTAAATCTGCATGAGAAATGAGAAAAAGATCACCATTTTAGTACCTTATATATTATACAAGGAATCAATTCTGAGTAACAACGTAACTGGTGAAAAATTGGTGGAATAGCATTTCTAGGATTGGTTTAGGCCATTTTGGTTAAAATTAAAAAAACTAGAGGTTGGTGCATATGCTATGCTTGTGTACTTTTACCCTGTTGAAACCCTTAGTCAAGTGCAAAAGGAGAGTGATATAGTGGAAAGATTAAAAATGAGGCAGTTATCACATGAGTTAACCATTAATTTTCGTATTTACCCTTTATATTTAGTGGAGACATGAGTTAACCATTGATTTTTCTATTTATCCAAACGCGAATATTTAGATGCTAAAAAATAATAATTTCTTATGATGTTTTTGAATTTTTTCAATGAAAAATTAATTTCCATGACAGTTTCCCACAAATAAAAATACTAATTTAAAATGTTAAAAATCCGTTCAAACTCAATATTGCAATCAAATATATACTACAACTTTTAAAAAATTAATTTTTCATGTCAATTTGTCACAAACAATTATATACAACTTTTCTCAAAAGCCAAAGTTCAAACACTTGGTGAGTATATCCACATTACTTGCAATTATTATTGATATTGACATTGATAGAAGAGGCAAGCAGTAACAACTGTATTACTGAAAAGACAGAATACAAAGATGATGTATTATGTTGGTCATTGAAACAGTCTCTAAGCAAGAAAGTAAGAATGGTAATTCATAGAATCACATCCTAGAACCCTTCTCTCTACACAATACCCGTTTACGTCATCTGCAGGAGACAAAAACTGTGAGAAAACAAATGTTACCATTCAACCAAACTCATTGATCGAAACTGCAAATGCCCTACTTTTGTCATCCAATGTCACATCTGCTTTCTACAAAGTGAAGATTTCAAAAAATTTCAACTGAAAAATCTAACGCGTTGAAGAAACCTGAAGGCAGCATCAAAGTCGGCCACAATGGTGGCATAGAGGCGGGTGAAGGTGTTGTCACCGGTGACTTTGATAATGCTTTGTGCTTCTCGATCACGCTCATCTCTGTTTTCATCTCTCTCTCTCTCTATATATATATGTGTGTGTGTGTGTGTGTGTGTGTGTGTAAGAATGCTAAGAAGGAAAAGAATGGAAGAGGGGAGAGGGAGAGGGAGAGAGAATAATATTTGTTAGTGCATATAGAGGAATAACTGCAATGCAGCACAGTTACCAAATAGGTGACTGTTGGTTTTCCATGTTTATCCCTTGCAGTTAGTGATGATAAGAGTGTTTAGATTGTAAAACAATAATTTTTATGGGATAATTTGGTATTACAAAATAACATTACGCAACTTCATCCTAGCGTTCACACCAAGGTGAGGTGCTGCTGTTATAATATAGTATAGATAGTATAGATATATTGACCCATGCATACATATATATTGCATAATTCAAATGAAAGATGTTTTTATGTGCATTAAAATATACTGAATTTGCATGTGTGCTTATATACTTGTTCAAACAACTACAAGACTATATTCAACTTGTAAGTATTTGATGTTTTAGTTGCCACTACTCTATTGAACTGTTCCACTGACTATGCCAATTCAGTTCCCCAATTACTTTAATTGAAAAGTCTAAGGCAATGCTAGGTATTTCTTACTAGATCTTTAAAAGTCCACATTGTATGTGGTGACTAATTGGACAAACTGTCTATGGACACTCGAATGAAATTCAACAGGTTTGTTGAATCTTGTTTTTTTCTTCCCTTTTTTTGGGATAAGTAGTTCAAAAGTGTTTTATTTGAATGGATTGGTTCCATGAAGTGCTCTATAATTTTTTTGTCCAACAAGAGTCTTAAACAACTTCTGTTAGGACCGAACCCATGTAGCATTTGTACTAGCATATTGGATCTTTGCATGACAATTAAGGTCTTCATGCCCCTGGCTAACAGAAACAACTAGAATACAGTTGGCCCTGTAATGAGTAATATTTTATAAGTTACATCCTCTTTGAGGATTCAACTTTGCTATATGGTGAATATCTTATTTTGCTTACATACTAATTAATAACATTTCTCAAATCCCTTTCTTTTAATATTAATCATTAGCAAAAACATATTGATATATACATATGGGTTATAAAATTATATAACATTATTTTATCAGTAATAAAGAAACAGATTAGGAGCTTTTATGGTTTATTTATATAGATGCAATATATATAGTTCTTTTAGTGAAAAGAGTGCATTATCCTTGGTGATATGTGTACAGTACATGTCCTATAGCAATGCTGAAAATCGCATACTTGTGAGTTGTTGTGAGCTAGTATTTTCATTCTTAATCAGGGAGAAAACTTCATATTTAGTACTTGTATTAGTCAACAAGTTTTATTATGTCCTAGGGCCAGGACTATTAATTATTACAGGGTTGACTGTAGTTCATTGTAAGGTTGGTTGTTATTTATTTATTTTTTTAACTCATAACAATTGAGTAATAGGATAAAAGATCACATGGGTTTCACTTTGAACAGCCTTCATTGTGAAGTTGTTTGACTTCAATTTGTTCATAATTCAAATATTCTATGCAGCTTGATGTCATTTTCACTTATTATTTCTCAAACCTAAATTTTAGGAATATGTTACACAATAATTTGTTATTAATTAATGTTTATGCTTGTCTTTGTTTCATCCGTTTCTGTCTCTAACTTTAACTGATATGCTATTGATGCAGATTGGACAAGGAACTTACAGCAGTGTGTACAGGGCCCGTGATCTTGAGACTGGAAAAATTGTTGCTCTAAAGAAGGTCCGTTTTGTTAACATGGACCCCGAAAGTGTTCGCTTTATGGCAAGGGAAATCCTTATTCTACGACGATTGGATCACCCAAATGTCATGAAGCTTGAAGGTCTTGTCACTTCAAGGGTGTCAGGCAATTTATACCTTGTATTTGAATATATGGAGCATGATCTTGCTGGACTTATAGCATCACCCACAATCAAGTTTACTGAACCACAGGTATTTGCTTTTCCCTCGCAGTCTGGGGTGTCATTAGACAAACTATATGAAAGAATCTGCCAGAAGTGATGGGAATCCTATAATGCCAATTCAGGTTAATTTTTGCAGTTTAAAAACCAAGTGTCCTAGATGTAATGCAAGATGCTCATACAGATTTGTCTGTGTGACAGAGTGAAGCTTGCATTATTGGTGCCGTTTGTCAACCGACAACATTCTCTTGGTCAATCATCCTAATCTAATATCCCAATACAATCAAAACCATGCTCTAGACAGATAAATCTCAAGTTTTGTTTTTCTATTATATACTAACATCTCAATGCCCTCATATTATGCCTTACCTCATGATGCATGCTTTATCCAAAAGCATCAAGCCATGTTTTTTATACTCTTTATTACCCTTGAAAGCCAACATATGTATTTCTGCACGAATATCTTATTATTGGTGTTGAATGTGATGGTTATGCAGATTAAATGTTACATGCAACAGCTACTTCGTGGACTTGAGCACTGCCACAGTCGTGGTGTCCTGCACCGTGACATCAAGGGCTCAAATCTGCTGATTGATAACAAAGGAAATCTCAAGATTGGCGATTTTGGGTTGGCGACCTTTTTTCGCTCCAATCCAAAGCAACCTCTAACAAGTCGCGTGGTAACTTTGTGGTATCGGCCTCCTGAGCTTTTGCTTGGTGCTACAGATTATGGAGTCGCTGTTGATTTGTGGAGTGCTGGTTGCATTCTTGCAGAATTGTATGCCGGGAAGCCAATCATGCCTGGACGAACAGAGGTACTTCACCTTCTTGAAAGGTTTGAATAATGGATAGTAATAGTTAATGTGCATTTTGCTTTCTTAAAGGTGATTATATACTCATTGTTTTAGACAAATAGAATTTTTTATGATTAAAACGTAAGAGTTAAACAGCAGTTTTGTGTGCTTGTGACAGAGAATGGTTGGAAGAACAAATGCATGGGCAATGTTACCCACTGGTGATGTTTTATTAGACTATAATTGTGCGGTTATTAAAACTTCTCTTAGTGGATCTGCTTGCCTATTTCCTATTTTTTTGCCCGAAGTGACACGAAGGCCATTGATTTGGTCCATTTCTGATCATATTACTGACAAAAGACAACCCCAAGGGGTTGGCCTGTGGCAAGGCCTTGGGTCTTGGGGGTGTGTTCCCTCCAAGGTTCATGGATCGAAACCTCTTAGGTGCTAACAATTCCTTGGGACCATCGGACTGGGGAAACCCTTGAATTAACCGTGGTGCACTTGCAGGAAACTCCTTGTGGAGGGCTTGTGCACCCCGGGGATTAGTTTGGCTCTGATCCGAACACTCCAATGCCAATCAAAATATATATATATATATTATTGACAAAAGACGTATGTATTGAAAGAGGGGAGAAGAGCTGGGAAATTGGGTCAAATAAGTAGGTTATGGAACTAAGAAGCTGAAAAACTAGTACAGTAGTACCATTCATATGTGAAATGAAAATATCTGGAAAACATAGTTTAGATGGAATGCTGAGGTTAACGTAATTGTTACTATCAAAAGGGGTAACTATTAGTTGTAGCACACAATACACAAAAACTGAGAGTTTGGTAGTGACAAATTGATTTTATGGAAAGCTAAGAATAAGGTGTATGATGTTTTTCTTAATTAACTAGGCGCAAGGAATGTGGGAGAATGCCTGTATGAACTTGCTGGATGTGGAAGACACAGTAGGAATTTAAATCATCTTAGATTCATTAATTAGAGAGCTTTAGTGAAGGAGGATGAGGAAAAATCCTTTATGATGGTTCATTGATTTGCAATGAACACTTCTAAGATGCAGTACTATAGAGTGGCTTCAGTTATACCGAAGGCTACGGCTTCACAGTGGCCAGAGGTGGGCCAAAAAGGTTTAAAGTGGCAACAATGATGTAGTTGCTCATCACCTATTGGAGGGAATGGCCTTATATAGGTTAAATAGTAGTATTCGTTGATGAAATCCCAAATTCATGTGATTAGTATCTTTCTTTTATGCAATTTTAGTGATTTGCCGTGGTGGTTTGATTTAGGGACAAAATCATATTTTGAGCAGTAGGGACAAAATCATCTAAATTAAGAGGATGTGACTCCTCCAAAGGAAGGGCTTTTATGTGCTTGAGCTGCATGAAAAGATGTTTGATAACTGATTCACAGACAAGGAAGGGCTTTTATGTGCTTTAGCTGCATGAAAAGGTGTTTGATAACAGATTCAGACATTGGCAATCACCACTTTGTCATCAGTTCTGAAATGTCATTTGATGGATGGCTTAGCTCATGGGTTGTATAAAAAGACTTCTGCCTACTTGAACTAAATAAATATTGTAAGTCAGACCTTGTAAGTTTTTAATGCCCCAATACACAGATGCACACTCGCACACCAATAAAAGAAAAAGAAAAAGAAAAAGAAATTGGAAGTCCTTACAGCAATAAAATCACCATCTGGGCTCATCGTTTAGTAGTTCATTTTGTCATTTGATTGTGTAAGTTGGAAATCAGTATAATGTATGGATTGATGTCGCTATGCTTTGCAGACCACCATTCTTGTACAACTGGGAGTCCTAATTTTTCAGATGTTTCTGTGAGATTTTGTTTTATTTTTTGTATGGTATGTATAATAAAATCTTTGGATTGGTATGCTTTAGGTGAGCTGGATTTGATTGGTCATTGAGATGTTCTTGTATGGTTTACAGGTGGAACAACTTCATAAAATTTTCAAACTTTGTGGCTCCCCATCTAATGAATATTGGCAAATATCGAAATTGCCACATGCGACTATCTTTAAACCTCAACATCCTTACAAGCGTTGTTTTGCTGATACATACAAGGACTTCCCATCTTCGGTTTTAGCTCTTTTGGATGTCCTCCTTGCAGTTGAACCTGACCACCGGGGATCGGCTTCTTCTGCACTTAAAAATGAGGTATAAAATTGAATTTCATGGTGGTATATTTTCTTTGTAGCATTTTATTTAGATGTTTCAACCTTTTCAACTTTTTATCCTACTTGTGGGTTCATTTCTATCTCTTGTTTGTGCATTGCACAAGAACCACTGATCAGAAGCTTTAAACATCACCATCTATAATCCCTTTAACAAATTTTTCTTCTTCTAGAACTAGTTTTTTATTGGAAATTTTCCATCCTACCTTCTCGAGTTCTCAATCACGGTTTGTCTTATGGAAATTGGGTTAAGAGAAACAGTTAGAACTGATTTGAACAGACTGTTGGTTGTCTCTGTACAAAACAATGGTGCTTGACAACTGATGTGCATTTGAATTATAGGAGCTAGCAATTGCCTTTGTGCTTATATTGATAATGCTATTGTTGATGGAGTGGTGATGGATGCCAAATTTCAATTGGATGCAATTCTTTCAGGCACACTTTTCTTTGTTTTTGGATGTTATTCTAGATCGATACTTTTCTTAGGGGTTTTTGCCCAGAAGTTCATCCATTTTGAATTTTGATTGGATGGGATGCTTTAATAATCCAATTGCTACATTCATATTTCTTTTGGTACTTTCTTTTCAGTCATGGGATATTCATGCTAATCTTGAATATGCTTTGATGTTGCTGATTTCCAGGAGTTACATAGATTTGAGTCTATTTTTTCCTTCTTTTTTTTTTCAGTACTTCACAACAGCACCTCTTCCTTGTGATCCGTCTAGTTTTCCCAAGTACTTGCCAAGCAAGGAATTTGATGCCAAGCGTCGAGAGGAGGAAGCGAGGAGGTATGCAGTCCCTGCTTTTGTATAAATATTTACTCCATTCCCATACTCCAATTCAGTTGCAAACCATTGTTGGTAACTCAATGTAAAGGGAAAATAAAAAGATACTGGGAACCCTTTCTTAAAGATCTGTTGCATGTACTTAATGTTGGTAGTTGTGAAGATGCAACTGTAGGAATAATTGTATCTTCTCCCGAACAGTAGGGAACACATGATTGGAATGCCCTTGCTCTCTTTGTTGCAAAACAGATTTTTTTTTTCTTCACCTTATTTATCGTACGCATGGCTCCTTCTTCATGCCAGGCAAAAAGCAGCTGCTGGTAAAGGGCATGCACAAGAATCTTACAGAAAAGGCTCAAGAGAATCTAAAGCAGTGCCAGCACCTGATGCTAACGCAGAGTTGCAGGAGTCAATAGTGGTATTTCCTGTTGTCTAAGGCTTATACAGATGGACATACTTGTCTGTGTTTGCACATATAACTTGTATATAATGCTTTTTTATACATCTAGAATGAACAATTAATTATGTTTGTTTTTTGCTTTTTGCTCATAAAGAAGCGACAAAGGCAGTCAAACCCTCAAAGCAACAGTGAGAAATACAATCCTGAAGAAGATGGTGGGTCTGGCTTCCGTATGGAGCAAGTTGGTGCTTTTGGATCTTCGATGAATGAAGGTTGTTCGCAACAACCATTTGCTTCTTCGAAAAATGGTCTAGTGTCGGGAACCCAGAAATCTTTCATACCTCAGGGATTAGGCCAATTTTCCAAGTTTTCCAATTCAGTTGCAGCTCGAGGCAGTTCACGGTTTGATATGAGCCGAGAGAGAAATGGGAATCCACACTGGCCTGAGCAGCGTCTGAATGGCAGATATAATCCAATAGATGATGCGGGTCCTCTGTAAACCATGGATGGCCCCAGAAGAAGGATGGACAGGGACCAGGAAAGGAGTCTACAATGGTAAAAGGATCCCTTCAATTCTTTAGTAACTATTTTTTATTTTTTATTTTTTTTCATTTAAGAAAGTTCATAGAAATGCCTCCATACTGACTGGTTCATGAATTTCCATGAGATTGAGATCAAGTTGCTGAACAATTGTCCAGAGAAATTGTTATATTAATAAAAAAATAGAAAGTTCTGGGAATTTGGACTTCAGGCAAACTTGGTTTCAAATGAACAGGAAAATTAAATTAAATTAAACAATAAGGCAACCATATCATGGGGTAACTGAACTCTCTTTACCAGGACTGTTTGGTGCAGCTTATATGAGTTGTTTTTAGCTTTTTCGACAGAAATAGCTTAATTAAGTTGAAAAAAACTGATTATTTAGAAGCTGGAAGAGGGGTGCTTTGGGCTTGTGCTTTCTAATTATTTGCTTTTAGCTTACAATAACTTGCACCAAACAGATCCACTATATCTTTCTCAAGGAAAATAATTGAAACTCTAACAAATCTAAATTGACTTAACTAGAAATCCATGAAACTATGGGCCTCGTTAAGACAATTTAGACTCGTTAAGAGTTTCAATTATTTTCCTTGAGAAAGATACATCGGGCCTGTTTAGTGCATAGCTTTTAGCAAGCTGAAAGCTGATAAGCAGAAAGCAAAAGCTAAAAGCCTCTCTCCCCCTGCTTCTCTATAATCAACGTATTCAAGCTATTTCTGCCTCATTAGTTGCATCAAACACCTGACGCAAATTTCTAAAATAAAAAAACTATTAGTAACTCCATATACTGCACCAAACAAACCCTATGTAACTTACACTTGCACGGTTCATGATACTCATAAGTTGTATAGTAATGAGACAAACTTATCGCTGCAAAATAGTTCAAAGTGGTTATGATGAATCAATAGTAGCTTATAAACTTTCGTATATTTAAGTTCTGTATCTACAGAACCTTTTTAGTTAATGTGCTTATCACTTTGGTTTGACCTTAGGTTTATTCTCCGAAGAAGAATCGGATCCACTACTCAGGACCGTTGCTTCCTCCAGGTGGAAACATTGAGGAAATGCTCAAAGAGCATGAGAAACAGATCCAACACGCCGTTCGCAAAGCTCGTCTCGACAAGGCCAAGACCAAGAAAACATATGGTGATAATGGACAAACTGAATCACTATTACTGCACTATGTGGGAAATGGCCGGTGACCTTTCAGAGTAATTTTTTTTAACAGAACGGCGCAGTTCTCATGTGATCCTTCGGCCTTTTTGTCAGCTAGTTCATCGCTATGAGAGAAACTTGGATTTCAAAGACCTTCGGCTTTGGCTGCATCAGAATATCCCTTTTCTTTATCCAAGATATGCTACAGAGTTCCAACCTTCAAAACGGTTTAGGTGACGAGGAGTTAATTGTTCAATAATGTGCAGCCATGCTCGGTGAGATTGACAGACTGGTCGATCATTCAGTTGGACAAGGGAGATTTTTTTTTTGGGTTGCTGGAGATATTCATGTACAGCTCAAAGCTAGTTTTACTCTAGCCAACGTTACATCATTTAATGTAAAGGCCAAGCCTAAGCCATTGATGCAAGTTTCCAGAAATTTGAGCCTCAGCCACCATCTGTGTCGAGCAATTTTCGTCAATTAACACAAAATTTCTTTTGATCAGTTTACAAATTCTCTTCGTTGCGACATTAATTCTCTGTTTGGTTGCAAGTATTTTATGCCGACACAAAACATATATCAGCTTCTTTTGATGCATGGTTTTATCCCTTAATGTGCAGTTCTGCCATTGGAGATGAGATGAATTGTGGTAATTTAGGACGATTGATTTGTGTTTTCTTGAGGATGATAGTTCTGCTGAGAGTATGGAAATTGTTGACTGGAGTAACCTCACTTGATGAGTGTGCTTTCAAGTTCTTCTGTTTTGTATGCCATGACCATGAGTTTTTTATTTTTTGAAATTTTCTCTCTGCTTGTGTGCCAATGAGATCATGTAAACAGAACTTTCCCTGTCTACCAAATTTTCAAATGATATTCTCTTTAATTGCCACAATTTTTGTTTTTGGGGTTTAGAGAAGACAAAACATGTTTGGTAGGCACATAAGTTTTCAAAACTAACAAAGAAAATATGTTTGATGAGTTGCCGGAGGTGGTGATGATTAGGGTGGTGGTGGGAAGGGGTAACTAGAGGTGGTGAATTAAGAAGGGCAATAGGGAGACTGTCTTAGCTTATAGTTTATAATTTAATATATATATATATATATATTAACCGTAAACACTAGCAAGCGTATCCTTATACTGTGTTTGGTTGGGGGATTTGGGGAGGGATTTGAAAAGGAAAAGGGAAAAGGTGTGTGAAATTATGTGAAATGTAAGTATATTTTTTTCACATTTCACCTACCTTTTTCATTTCTCTTTTTAAATTTCTCCTCAAATTCCTCCTCAAATTCCTCAACCAAACACAGCATTAACGTCTGCATTTTTTTTTTCTCCTCCTCTCTTTCATTGTCTCTAGGTACACTACCAATTGCGTCACATACATCAACCAACTGTTGGTTAGGAATTTGCCATGAACAAGGAATCTTGAAAATGTGGGTAATGATTTCCAAACTAAACTCACAATCTTTCTTGCTTTTCCCAAAAATCACAACTTTTTTGTTTATCGACGTCAAACTTTGCTACTTTAAAGACATATAAACAATGTAGGTAAAACCATCTCACCAATAAATCAACGTGACAGCTCTACCATCATCCAAACCCTCAAAATAGAACACCAAACATATGCAGATCCACCAACCACTCTGTTTTGCTTCATCCTAAATCTTTTCAGTTCTCTAGTCCTCATCAATGTTTTAACACTAAAACCCTTCATTTCTAAGTCATCTCTAAGCATCAAATAGCCCTCCCTACCCTCACTCACTCACTCACTCACTCCTCTTCCTCCAAACTCACACCCCTTACCCTTACCCTTTATCTATCCAATTCGAACCAGAATACAACCTTCCATTTTCCTCTCTTGAACCATTTTCCCACTCTTTCTCATCTTCCAAACAACATTTCAAGCAAACAAGAACAAGAAGATGAGGCCAAAAACCCAAAACCCCTTGAAGAACCCTAAACAACTTCTCCTCATTAGCGTCTTCCTTGCGTTCTTTCTTCTCTTTGTGCTAAGGTCAAGCTTCTCGTCATCATTATCATCATCATCCGAGCAAAACACGTCTCCAATCTCCGAAACTATTTCCCGGAGTGTTTCTCCAAAAGCCTCAAAATCAAAACCAATAAAAAATTCCAACCCAACAAACTGCTCACCAACTTGCACCAAAATCCCACCCTCCCTAGCCCAAACCCTCATCCACTACACAACCTCAACAATCACTCCACAACAAACACTCAAAGAGATCTCGGTGACAGCCAAAGTATTAGCCAAAAAGTCCCCATGTAACTTCCTAGTCTTCGGGCTAGGCCACGACAGCCTAATGTGGAGTTCACTCAACTATGGCGGGCGAACAATCTTTTTGGAGGAAGATGAGGCGTGGATCGGTCAAATAAAGCGTAGATTCCCTATGTTAGAGTCATACCATGTCACATATGACAGTAAAGTGAACCAAGCAGATGGGTTAATGGAGGTTGGGAATGGTCCTGAGTGCACAGCAATTGGTGACACAAGGTACTCTATGTGCCAACTAGCCCTCAAGGGCTTGCCAAGTGAGGTTTATGAGACAAAGTGGGATTTGATCATGGTTGATGCACCAACAGGGTACCATGATGAGGCTCCAGGGAGGATGAGTGCGATATACACTGCGGGGATGATGGCAAGGAACAGGGAGGATGGGAAGAGTACTGATGTTTTTGTGCATGATGTGAATAGGGAAGTGGAGGATAAGTTTTCTAGAGCATTTTTGTGTGATGGGTATATGAGGAAACAAGAGGGGAGGTTGAGGCATTTCAGAATTCCAAGTCATAGGGACAGTTTGGACAAGACCTTCTGCCCTTGAACTTTTAACAACTTTATTTTTTTTACCCTTCCTTGTGTTGTCTATCCTCTTTTTGCCAATTGTGTTTTTGCCCATGAAGGGAAATAAATATATATATATATTTTTTGTAAGTTGTTTTACAAGTATTGCTAGTGTTAGATGCGCAAACCAGGCCTCTGCTATGGCCTAACCTAACAGTTGGCCATTTTTACAAGTCCTATGGACATCATCTACACTGGATGTGGGATGCTAAGTCCATTTTATACATCAGCATCTGCATTTGATGTGGGATGCCAACATCCTCACCACTATAGCTAAAAAGGCACACATCCAATGTAGGATGTCCCGTCATCTTTATACGTTCATTTTCGACATCAGCTGCATTCAATGTGGGATGCTAAGTCCATTTTGGACATCATCTGCATTCGATGTGGGATGCCATCATCCCCTCCGCTACAGCTAAAAAGATGCACATCCAATATAGCTAGGAAGCCGACATAACCACCCCTACCTCCAATGTTTTGTCTGCTATGGCCAGCCCAATAGCCAACTCATGGGATTATTCCTTTACGGTGTGTCTGGATCATGGAGTTGGACAGGGATTTGGACAAGAAAAGGAAAAGGCTGAAAGAAATATAAGCTCCTTTTCCTTTCCAAATCCCTTCTCTTTCAGTTTCCAACTCTCTATTCAAATCCATAATACAAACACAACATTAGGCTTCAAGCTCAAAAGTGACTCCAAATAAAAGTGTCCTGCGCAGTCTTTATAAGTCCATTATGGACATACTTCGCATCTGATGCCAACAAGTACGTCATGGGTTTTCCATGCCATCCCATGCCTTCAATACATACAGAGGCATGAAGGCTATCTTTGGATCATGGATTTGGATGATTTGAAAAGGGAAAGGAAAATGCGAGAGGTATTGAGAAAAAAATTATGATCTAAATCCCTCACTTTTCTTTTCCGTCCCAAATCTCTATTCAAATCCATGATCTAAACAAAACTAAAAAAAAAATGAAAGGAAAATCAATCAATCCAGCTTTATTGAACTTGAATAAAATGGCACAAGGATAATTTAGCTCACTATTACACGAGCAACCATCTGATCAAAACTGCATTGAATATGTCCCATTTGTTCTTCAATTACTCAATAAGAGGTCTTTTGATTTATTCTATTCCTTTTGTTTTATGATTAATATCTAGATGAATTACATTGCAGTGGTAGAGTTCTTCCAGTTTGATTTACTTCTTGGTTTTATAGCACTGCAAATTCAGTAGCAATTCACATCGGGTTTTTTTTTTTTTTGGGGATGTGTGTGTGTGTGGAAAACATCAGTGAGTTGGTAGTGTTAGTAGGGGAGTGGGATGGGGCTACTGGGGTTGGAACCTCCACCGATGAGGAGGCCAACAAGCGCCCGATCACTTGGATTTCAATAAGAAGTCCTCTTTTCTAAATTTTTCTACTTCATGCTTATCACTATAAAACAAATCAAACTACTCAATCTCAACTTGTATGTGGTTTGTTAAAAACTCAATCGAGATTGGTTTGTTTTGTATGTGAAGAAGGTGATGTGAACACATTTTGATGCTAGTTAATTTTCTAAGCTCAATTTGAAATTGACTTTATAAGCTTATATTATATACACTATAGAATCGTATAAAAAATCAATCTAGTTGAACTTGAGTTGTGACCAGTTCGATTAAAACTCATTCGAAATCGGCTTCACAAATAAAAAGAAAAGCTCAAATACATTTTAAAAACTCATTAAATTTTCAAACTAAACTTATACATAAACAACAGTCTACTCTACTTTACAACCCTATTTATGCATTCTATTGTATGTTAGTGTTTTTTTAACCATTTTTCTTGAACAAGTTTGACTACTTGATGTAACTCCATGGTACACAGTCTTTCTAGCTAACTAATGTCTTCACAAAGTCATTTGCCTATCAAATTTTGAAAACACAACAATCATTTCATATTTATTATAGGAGAATAATTTACAAACATGATTTTATATACAAAATCTCGTTCAAAATAACGTGACAATAATATTTTAATAAATATATGCTACAATGATGAATGTTTTGACTTGAAACAGAAAAACTACAAAATGTTTCAGCTTTAAGTTAAGCTATATATAAGCTGCTAAAGCCTGATTTTAAGCTACACCAAACACCCACGTTATATCGTTTTGTATAAAAACTATATTTATAATAGAGTAAATTGCACTTGCCTCCTTGAGGTTTGACAATTTTAATACAATTAGCTTTACAAATTTGACATAATAACACCGATCTCCCTTTTAGTAAATTAAAGCTACCAAAACTAATGCAGATGGTGATAGATACTGAAATAAACAAAGATAAATATACATTTTATTAGAAAATATATGACAATATCATTTTTTTCATTCATACGACCCTTGAGGTGAGTGTTATTTACCCTATATAATATTACCCTTTTGATCTTATTTGAACCTTCCCCATGTTGTGCAGGTCTTTTCCAGTGAAACATGAGAGTTTTCATCCATAATTCAAAAAATTAAAGCAAATGACCAAATACATGTATTTAACCAAACTTGTAAGGCAGAGCATATTTCTCAAAATAACCAATTAAATATTTGAAATAAATTAGGTCATGTATTTTCAATTAATTATATTTAAATTATAAATACAATTGAAGTCAGGCATGGATGAAACCAACTACTTGTGTAAAGTCTAAAAGAGTTGAGGTGAGATAAAGAGTTGTGCAAACAAGTATGCCAGCCTTGCATCACTTACAATAATAAAATTTGGGACGTTTAGTTGAGGATTGGCATATTATTTAGCTCTAACTTCAAATTTTATTAAATGTCATAATGTAATCAAAAGACTATATATTCTTATGATTTTTGTTTAGGGTGCTCTTAGGATATACTTAAAATGATTGTGAATGATTAAAAAGGATTAGTAAGTGTGGATGGCATTTTTACCTCACACTGATTAATTAAGAGTTGAACAAAGAGATGAATTGTACCATTCTGAATATGTAAAAGAAATAATGGTTAATGTCACCCGACGAGTGATTGCCAGTTGAAGGGTATTCTGATGATCAAGTTAGATAGGGAACGATAAATGTATTGGGGAAGACATATCTCTTTTTGTTCTCCTTTTTAATGAATGCTACATGCCTTTATATAAGCTAACGTGCCGCCCATTTCATCCAATGAGCATAAATCACCCATTTCGTCCAATGTGAGTGAACCATATGTATGGCCAAAAAACTCATTTAGGTTCATGTATATCAGAACAAGTTGATAAGTTATATCACAAATTACTAGTCTACTTTCTTATTACTTATTGGAAAAATTGCATTTCAATGAATTAGTGGGAAAAAAATTACATTTTCATGATGGTGCAACTCTCATGCCCATGGTGCAAATTCGTTCATGTGTTTGGTGCAACTCTTCCTATATGTCAAAGTTGCACAAAAAAAAAATGTATTTGTAGTGTAATTTTTTTTCCACTGCTCAATGTATTTGGAATTTCTACATAATTCCATGTAAGCATTGGATGGGCCCATTTCACATGGGTTGAATTTTTTCTCGGGAAAATTACAAATCATGATTAGTTTGAGAAAATAATTATAAATTCATAAAAAAAAAAAAAAAACTATGATTTTAATTGTTAATATTTATAAAATTTACCATTGATTAGTAATTTTTTTTTACAAATATCACTGATGTGATATTTTTCCTTTTTTTCCATAGTAAGCTAATTGGATTGTCCTGTTAGACTCATTATGGGTCCTTTTTAGGCCATTTTGACGATTCGAACTGGTCATTTGTAGAGCCATCCAGAAAGGTCATCCATACTTGCATTTAGTTTGATCGGAAATAAGTAACCACTAGATCGGATCATATTTGTCTAAAAAAAGTTAGACAGACTACTTTCAAAATCATATTTTTTGTTAATTATTTTTAAATAAATGTGATCGGATCAAGTGTGTTACAATGTTTGATTAATTTGATTTTTTATATGAATGATTTTCTTAAAATTTTTTACAAAATGACATGTTTGGATTTTCGAGATGGCCCGAAATGTGCCCACAGTAGGCCAAACTAAGCAATTCAATTGGCCAAGCCAATTGAAGATAATCCAGACCTTAATTAAAACATGTACAGCTAGCTATTTGCCTAGAGCAAAGGTTATTAATTTGCCATATTCACCAAATCATTTTGCTGTCGTTGGTTAACAAAGAACTTCCATCACAAAGTAATGTAAAGGTATTTAAAGGATGGCATATGCCATGAAGGTTTCATTTTAATTTAGAAACATATTAATACTATTACAATATTTAAGAGAGAGAAAGAGAAAGAGAAAAATCTGTATTATGCTAAATCAATTAATAATATATATAAGATTTTTTTATACAGGAGGAGAGAAATTTAAGTATGATAATAAATACAATATAATATATATGATAGACCAAATATATAGTTAGTATATTTAACAAATACAACCATTAGAGTTAGTGTTAGTGTTAGAAAATAGGCATAGATTGTCTTAAAATGTGCAAACAACGGATAAAAGTACGGAAAAATATTTTAAAATATATAAAATGTGTATTGGGATTATAAATAAAATAATTCTAATTAAAATTATTTTTTTCATGTGGTAGTTGGCTCTTTATTTAAAAGTATAGTTCAACTTTTATTTTATTTTATTTTTTAAAGATTTGACTATATTTAAATTTTAAAGTTATAATGGGAAAAAAAAAACCAAGGTATGGAAAGAAAAATCGAGTAGAAGCTATATTTGTTTCCTCCAGAATTTATTTATTTATTATTTTTTTATTTTTTTACAAATTTAATATCCCAACACAACATATATATATGGAATTGCATTATGTGATTTTATGTTATTTGCATTATTTCTATATTAAAAACAGATATGACATTCATCAAACCAATATAATTGTAACATATAAAATGATAAATAAAATATAATAATAAAGGGTTAGGGTATTCAGATCATAAATTTAATTTTGAAATTTTTTGGGCAATGGCCCCAAGCTCTAATCTTTTGGGGTTGTAAGAACAAGAAGAATTTGAAAGACCATATTCCCCTATCTATCTGTCTACTCTTTTACCTATTTGTTCACGTCACATATCTATTTAGTGTCGCCTATTTGTCCACCTAAACTACTTATCTGTCCATATCACTACCACCACCACCATTACCACCAACCACCACCTGCCAACCACCTCCGATGACTTTTCAATGATCTAGCAGTAGTAATAAAAATAAAAATAAAATTATTCTTCAAGCGAATAATCTATTCTCACTAAACAATTTTATTAATTATGTCTTTAAAACCAAAACAAAACAATCTTTGGATCTAATGCCATATATCCCTTTAGAAATGGACTTTTCAACAAGTTTTTCTTAATTTTAATTTTATCACCTAAACTATTGTTACTTTTTCTATTTCATTCATAAGTTATTAATTGTATCTATTTGATCCCCAGAGTTTTTAATTTCAGCTTAGAAATGGTCGTCCAAAATAATAATAGTTAAAACATAATTTAATAGACAAAAAACCTAACCTAATGAACAAAGAGTAATTTTATAATTTGGATAAATTATAAATCATACAAGCAAACACTAAATTTTCTTCACCATACAAATAAACACTTAGGGGGGAAGAAACGCCTAAACACAACAACGGCTGCTCCACACAACAACCACCCCAATTCCTACAAGTAAACACTTTACAGAGAAGAAATTATGGATGTTTGATTGTATAATTTAAAATTTGTTCACATTATAAAATTACTCTTTTACCCATAGTTAGGTTTTTATCATACTAATTTGGATGAGTTGTCTCTTATCTAAAACAATAAACTCTGAAGACTAAATTGGTAAAATTAATAGTTTAAGAATGAAATAAAAAATATAACAATAGTTTAGGGAACAAAAGTGAAATTAAGTCAATAATGCAATATAAGATTGGTTTAGCAATTTTTTTTATTAACTTTTTTATTTTTTACATTTTAAATAAAGTAGTTCCTAAAAAAGTTGACATATTTGATGAATGTTAAAAAGTTACTTTTTGCTATTGGTGAAGTTCATGTGGAATTTTAATTTTGTGTTGTTTTTTTAAAAAATATTTTTGGGTAGTCTTTGGTGAGTTTTTGTTAAATATTTAAAAAAAAAAAAACATTTTTAGACCCTTTCGCATTTAAAAGTACTCGAAAAATAATAAAGATTTTTTTACTAAAAAACAAAAAAAATCCAAAATGTAATTAATTTTTTTTAATGTTTCCCAAATACAGGGGGTTTTATTTTTAAAAATGACTTTTTATCTCTTTCATCATCTAAATCTAGCCAAATTGACAATTTTGTAATTACATTTAGTTCTTCCTATTTTTCTGCAATTTTGTAATCAAATTTGAGAAAGATTCCTATCTCTTTTGTAGTTACATTTACAGTATAAACCTCTTTAAATTAATAGTTTTGGGGCCACCTAAATTCTCTTAATTTAGAAAGATATTAATTTATTAATAAATTATTAATTATTAATTTACAAAGATAGTTTTAGTTTTTTTGGCTTAACAATAAGCATATCATATTTAGGAAAAAGGTTGAGATTCCATTTTTTCTTAATCCCCACCACCCCTAATGTATTGGGATTGACCAACTTTTTTTTTTTTTTTTTTTTTTCCACTCACTGACATGTGTCTATGGAGATTTTGGAGGTCAAGAAAAAAGGAAGTCCCTATCATTTCTGTTATATTTATTGACTTATCAAGGTTTGATCAATTAGATTTATCACATCGAATAACCAAGTTAAGATTCAAAGTATATAAGATATATCTCTATATTTAACCAATTAAGAGTTCATTGAATTATAATTAACGTAAAGATCTAATGTATTCAACTTATTTAAAACAAGCGTATACAATGTATTGAATCAAACAAACAATATTTAACCCAACACAATCTCTTACGTCTCGTTTGTTTTCAGAAGTAGAATGGAGGGAATGATAGTGGGGTGATTGATAGTGAGGAGATTAAGTAAAATTATATTTGTTTTGATGATAGTTGTTAATGTATAAATTGTTAAATTATTTTATATAAAATAATAAAACAAATAAAAAAATACAAAAATATTAAACGTTAATGTTCAAAAAAAATGCTCAACATGTAAAAAATTAAAAATTTCTAGGAAAAAAATAAAACAAATAAAAACAATGATTTTTACTTAACAAAAAATATAAAAAATTAAACATTAATGTTTTAAAAAAAAAATGGCCAACATGTAAAAAATAAAAAAATAAAAAAAATTTTCTAGCCCTTGGGACTATTTTTCTAATATCACCTCTACTTCATCCATCTCAATCCCCATTCCAAGGCCTATCCTAATACTAAAGGATTAGGAGTCCCCTCCCTATCTCTCAAAACAAACACCCCATATAGTGGGTCCCACCTCACTATCAATCCAAATCCCTTCCCTATAACCCCAAACAAACGGGGTGTATCCCAAATATTCTACCAAACTTTTCACATGGAGTGGAACTCACACAAATTGATATGGGCACGTTTGTTTGGCGGATTAGGTTAGATAGGATTGTTAGTGAGGGGATAGTTAGTGAAGAGATTGTTAATGTGGAGATTGTTAGTAAGGGGATTAAGTAAAAGTATATTTGTTTTGATGATAGTGAGAGAGATGGTTAATGATGAGATTGTTAAATTATTTTTATATAAAATAAAAATATATATATTCCTATATTAAAAAAAATTCTAAAACAAATATAAATTTTTTTTTACAAATAATAAGCTGTACTTGGGTGAAAAAAAAAGAAAAAGAATACACTTTATTTTTTCAATCCCCTCACTATTTTTCTAATCCCATACTCTCACCAGCTTTGATAATCCTACTGTGTAATGGGATTACTAATCTGGCTGGATAAATAATCCCACCACTAATGTGGATAACAAACATGCTTTCGAAGTTCCAACCTCACTACCAGTCCAATCCCACCACTGATGGGGAATAACAAACACTATGTGTATAAGTCTCATATCCATATAAAAAGTTTGATAAAATATTTAATAAAATATTTAGAATCCCAAACATAACTCCATTGTTAATGATATCTTCATTCAGTTCGGAAATACGGTAGCAAAATTGGCTCCACAGGTGTCAAGAAGAGAAGATGATTAGTATTATGTACTTTTAAATTAATTATTAATTTATAAAATATTTGGGACCAATAAAATATAAATGCAATATTTAAAATGTATTATCTTATAATTTTATGAAAATTAATTTAAGACGTTGGCCCTGAGCAATTTTATTATTTAAAAGTATTATTAATTTAAAGAGGTTATACGGTAGTTTTTCTTATTTTTCTACAATTTTATTTTCTAAAAAAATTATTAAAAAAACTTTCTTTATTTTTAATAAAATTTTTTCTTTATTATTTTATTATGTTTTTTGGATTTGTCATGTCCTTGCCTATGACAAAGTTATTTGAGATGTGACTATTTTAATTAATTTTTTATAAAAACAAATATATAAAAAAAATAAAGAGAGTGGTCTAATAATTTAAAATAAAATTTTCACTATATTAGTCAAATGCCAAATAAGATAACATGTATACATATATAAAAAGTAATGTTATAAAAATAAAAAATTTATACATAATTTTTATACATAATAATGTGACTCATTATATATTTATTTATTTTAAAATAAAATGCTATTAAATATGTATTTATAACAATAATGTTACCACATCATTTAGGAGTCTTTTGAGAAGCTGGTAAAAAGTCTGTTTCCAGCTTTTTATCGATTTTGGATCACATTACCTCTCACATAACTTACTTACAAAAAGACAAAATGAGCTAAAAAAATCAAAAAAATCTATTTTTTTATCAACTTCCAAAAACACCCTTTCATTGTTTTTAAATTTTATGTTAGAGACCCTAAATATTCTACTAAAAATTTTACGAAAATTGAGTGTAAAACCCATATAATGTGAATTCCTTAACACATTTAATAAAACTTTTAATAGGATTTTTAGGACATCCAGCATTTTTGTTTTTTTTTTTTTATATATAAACAATGCTGAGGGTGCAGGGCATTTTCATTTTCATTATTCCCAAACAAATCCCTCACCACCAACACGAAAGCAAAGCCCTTCTCAAGACACACAGCCAAAGACAGAAAGAATCTTCCATCTTTGTCGATCACGCAAAACATGAGCAACGACTAGTAACTCTCTCTCTCTCTCTCTCTCTTGGATTTTTTCTTTTCGGAGTTTGTCCTAATTTATACATATTTTTTGTATGTATTCTTCGTTTTCAGCGACTACCTGTTCAAACTTTTGTTAATCGGAGACTCTTCCGTCGGAAAATCATGCCTTCTTCTCCGATTTGCTGTGAGTCGACTTTGTAATCTCACATTTTTTCTATTTCTATGTCTATTTCTTTGTTTAAATGTTTCAATTTCACTGTTTTTCACTAAAAAAATGTGTTGCTATTATTGTTAATTTCCCATTTTTGCTAATTTCAGGACGATTCGTATGTTGATAGTTACATTAGCACTATTGGAGTTGATTTCGTGGGTCTCTCTCTCTCTATCTTCCTGTTTATTATGTTGAATATTGTGTTTTTGAGCTAAGATACTAGTATTTCTGGTGTTTTTACAGAAAATTAGGACTGTTGAGCTCGATGGAAAGACAATCAAGCTACAGATTGTAAGTAATTTGTGCCATTTGTTTGTAATTGTAATGTGTATGCTGTGTGTTATTATGCGAAATCTAGATGAGGATTTGGTTGGTTTCTATGTTTCTATGTATTTAATGGAAGTTGGGACCAATGTTTTATTTGGAAAAGAATGTTGTTTTCCATGATTGACTATATTGAATGGTTGTTGGGTTGAAGCAAAAACTAAATTTGACAAGATGGGTAAGGAGAAAAACCTCAGATGTACTTTTCTCAAAACTCAATCGAAGCTTTTCAATGATTGGTCCATTGATGTGTACGGACGTTTGAAAACAATCTTGCTTTCCACAAGGCCTATGATTTAGTTGCTGCCATACTGCTGAGCTGACTGGTGGTTGGCAGTGGTTTTGGCTTCATCTAGATAAGTTGCAGCCTGCTATTCCCCTTCCATAGTGGTATATCTTATTGTAGTCCACCTCTTTTTGATACATATTTCTTATGGGTTTTCCATTTATAAATTGTATGGAAAAATAAAACTCGAAAGTTTGATCTTGAATTGCTGTGTTCTTTGTTTGGCAAATTACATACAAATTAGAGAGTTAGTTTCACATTGTAGTGATGCTCTGATTGTCTAACGTTCAAACAAATGAAGAGCAAGGTGCCTATGGGGCTCCTTGTTTTCTGTTTATTGGTTTGCATTTAATGAGGATGAAGATCCAATGGAATGGAAACTTTTCGGACTTTTTGGAAGGTGCTTGTGGGGATCCTTGGGCTATTTTGATGAGTTTTGGTTGAATTAGAACAAAACATTAGTGTTTGTCGAGTAGGATATATAGATCAGGAACATGGGTAAATTAGATTTGGTTATGGATTTCAGAAAAGCTTTAGAAGTTCAAAAATAAAGAGGAGAAGAAAGATAAAGAAGGGTCTACGCATCACATCTAGGTTAATATAGGTGTCACACCTGTGATTAAGGTTACATTACTCAATCTCAAGAAGTTTCAAAGTTAAAGTCGTCTAGAACCAAATAAAAAAACGTATTTAGAAGCCTAATAACATAACTTTAGCTGTATTATGAGTGATCACTACGACACATCTCCAAAAAAATCCAAAAATTACAAAAGTACCCTTGATTCCCAAAAACTTAATGAAAAAGGAAAAGGGGGAAAATATATAAAGAGAGAGAGAACAACAAAAAGCTAAACATATAATAAGACTAACCAGCAGCGAGAATAGTGCGGGCATCCCTTTGTGTTGATCCAACAGTGGCTTCACTTTACAAACAAGACCAGTAATCTGTCGATCCACACTCCTTAGTCTCAAATAAGCTTTCTTTGAAGGCATTAGTTTTGCTTGGGTTCTTGATCTGTACTAAGGCTAAAACTAGACTAGGAAAAGCTAGGAGAGGGTTTTGGTCTTGAAAACAACCAATTTCCAGTTTTCCCCGTGTGTTTAAATTTGCTTTGTCTTAAGTTTCCAATCACCTTCATTATTTTACTTGAGAAATTTTTATTTTGCTTTTCATATATTTCAGTTCTATATTGGAAAATATTGGCTGGAGAAGAGCTATGCATTGCTTTCTTGTCTGCAAGAAGCTTTATCAGAAATACTAATGGTACTTTCTTGTTGTCTTCTTCTTAGTGGGATACTGCTGGACAGGAGCGATTCCGGACTATTACTAGCAGTTATTACCGAGGGGCACATGGAATCATTGTAAGAAATTGTAGTAGTATTCTTTAATGAAACAATTTTCTTTCTTGTATAGACCTTTCGCCCCATACAAGGTCACCATATGCAATTCTGGTTCTGAATGAACTTAGTCATAGCTAACTGGCTATATTCTGATAATAACTGTCATTTTCAGATTTTTATAATGGACCTTACAACTAATCTTTAAAACACTTTGTTGCTTAAAGCAGTCCATGAAACAGAAAATACTCTCTGTGATAATTGGGTTTGCCACTATTCTTGGAAGGCTATTTGTGGCTGTTGATATTACTTGACTACAGGAATAGTTCTCTAATGTCACTGCAGTGCTGGTTGCAGAGGTAGACAAATGTTGGAAGGAATTTGCAATGGCTGTAGAACTTTCCTAAAGCTTCTTGCTATAAAAGAAGCAGATCTTGATATAAATGAATGCTTGTAGAACATTAATTTAGGTTAGCACAAGTTGCAAAGTACATAAATGAATTCTTTGATAAGTATTAAGATATAGTTGTCTGAATGTAAATTGTTTGGGGCTTCTGTTTTTTTCTTCTTCTTCTTTTGAGCTTGCAAAGAATTCTTACATATATATTGAGATTTACAACAGATTGTCTATGATGTCACTGAGATGGAGAGCTTCAACAATGTTAAGCAATGGTTGAATGAGATTGATAGATATGCAAATGACACTGTATGCAAGCTCCTAGTTGGGAACAAATGTGATTTAGTTGAGAACAAGGTTGTGGACACACAAACAGCAAAGGTATACTCTGTTACTATATTTGTCTGAACTTTTAACGATCATATTACTGACTGCAGTTTCATTTGCATTCTCTGATACTGAGTTTTTTGCTCCATAAGTGTGCTTAATTAGGATTGCTGTGAATAGTTTTGTCCCAATTGTATCAATGATATGATGATTCCAGTATCTCTCATATTTTGCATTTTTGCATTTGAAGATTAGATGCATGTTTATTGGGTGGTTAAAACTTGCTACTTCTTGTCTTCGGCATGAAGTGTATCTTTATGTGTTAACTCTTCTCTGTAATTGCAATTTAAATTGTAATTTTTATGGAATAATTAGGTACAGAACTGAATATACATTGAAATCTGAGATAATTTAAAGAGGAACATAAAATAACAATTTTGTGGAGGTTGTTATTCTTTGTAAATGGTTATATATCATAAGTTTAAAGTTTTTGCATTCATGTTGCCTAATTGCTTCTGTTGTGGTGGTTAATTTATTAGGACTTTACTCTTCATGGGTACTTTTGTGGACTGCTATGTTCTTTTACGTTTTGCATGAAATAATATTCACCTGCTTTTTTTCCTCAGTTGAAATAATTTGTGGCTTTACAGTATTGACAACACAATTGCATTAAACATTTGTATGATGTAGTTAAGAAAATGATGTTTGGTTGATTTTTCTGTTGCAGGGTTCGATTTAAACAGTTGCAAAGACCCTCTTTCCCTCGCTTTCCCCATTAATCAGGAAGGAAGCTGAAATTTATACTTGATTTAAACAGTTGCAATAATTTTGAGAAGATAAAACATGTTTTGAAATACATGAATATTTTCTTGAAAAACTATGGTAAAATGAAGGGATGTTTGTCCAAATAAATTGTTGGTATGTCTTTTTCCACTTTTTCATACTTTGAGGGGAGAAAAATGTGTAAAGACATAAGGGGAGCCTCAAAGAGCTTCCCACTTGAGTAAACCTTTTTAGGTTTTGCTTCTTAGGCTGCTTATCTCATCATGTGCCTTTCAAGGCTTTTAAGACGGTGTGTTATTGATTGTGAAGAAGTTGTTTTCTTGTGGTAGGCATCTGATGGTCTTCATGATCAAATGTGTTGCAAGTGAAAGTAACCGAGAAGTTCTCTGATGTATCTTTTTTTCTTGGGATATAAGATTTGTTTGCTGACTTAAACACAATTAGCTGCAGATTCCCAAAGTGTGATATATAAGTAAATTTTTGAAGACTACCCAAATTCATCTTCTCTCTCTCTCTCTCTCTCATGAGCATGAAATGTTTCCTTTTCTGGTCTGACTTGGTTCCATTGTCCCCAACGTGGATGAACTACAGGCTTTTGCAGATGAGCTGGGGATTCCTTTCCTTGAGACTAGTGCCAAAGACTCGATCAATGTGGAGCAGGCTTTCTTAACTATGGCTGGCGAGATTAAGAAAAAGTAAAGGCTCTTGTCAACTCTTCATTATTTCTGGTGTTGCATATCATCTTTTACCAATTCAAGTTTGCTGCTTATTTCTTGGTTAGAAATCAGAAAACTTTGCTGTTTTCCTTTCTGTTTTCTTCTTCTTCTTCTCCTCCTCCTCTCTCTTTGAGTTTCTACCTTATATAATATAGTCTTAGTATCATCTCTCTTTGAGTTTCTACCTTATTATGCCCAGTTCAAAATAGTAACCCTAACAACCACCTTGACTGAAAAGGTTAATGAGCTTTGTTTTCCCATTAATTTAACACTGAAAGGTTGCTTTAAGTAATAATGTAGGGCCCAATAAGTTCTGCGCTTCATTGCTGGGATTTATACAGGTCTTGATAGGAGTAGAGTCTGCCCTACCTTTCTCCTTTTTTTTTAGCATCACCTACCTTTCTCCATTGCAAGAGGGAAATTGAGCTGCTTCAAAGTGCCATTGTTGTATTAACCAGAATGGTTTGTTTAGCTCACTAATAATAAAAATTAAAAAAATTAAAAAATTTGTGTCTTTAGCTTCATTGTAAAATGTATTTTGATCTTAATCTCAACTTTTGACCCCTTTTAGACTCGGATGTCGTAGGCATATTCTGTCTATATCTTTAGCAGTTTCATTGATGAGAAGTGACAATGGTGGTATCCCAACCCCCATCTAATTCTTGTCTCCCAGATAATGATCTCGACCGATTCAATTTGATGAGTATCCATCATTCTTTACAATTAAACCTCATCAAAGTTGGTTTTTTTTAACCAACTGTTGTAAATGAAAATGGTTATAACTTGGACAACTGCTACAGTTAAGCTTGGAAAAACAAAGTCAACCAATTTTAATTGAATGATTTCTTCTTCTGCTGCATAGGTCTGTTGACTTATTTGCTTAGACTAGGTTTTAGGGTTCTGAACTACAGAACATGGAGCCTGCATTGGTGATTAGTTCCCTTTCAATCTTCACACTTTGGTAATTCCACATTTGTAATTAGTTTCTTTTCAAAAATTTCTGCAGAATGGGTAGCCAGCCAAATGCAAACAAGAAGTCACCAGGCAATGTTCAAATAAAGGGGCAACCAATTCAGCAGAAGAGCAATTGCTGCAGTTAATTGTTAGTTCCTGTTGTATTCCTAATAGCTAGTTACAATGGTAAGGCTACTAAGCTTGTTAGCAAAAAAACATCTATTGACTGAAGCATCACATATGGATCTCTAACAAACTGTTTGAACACTCCAGCTGTAGATCTTTCAAAACATTTTCTTTTCTTTTCTGTTCAAAGAGAAGGAAAAGAAAAATTGTAGTTGTTGTTCATAGGTGAAGGTTCCAACTTTTGAGTTGTGTCTTGAATTCTGTCTCTATATAATTTCCTTTGTTTGAAAATTGAAATGTGGAAGAGAAGTCAAGCCCTTGCCTACAAAATGGATTGTGAAGAAAACAGAACATTCTCATCACCTAGGTGAATGTGTGCTGTACGCGTTTGTAAATGAATGAATAATATATGTCGATATTCAGGTCGGTAGTGATAGATATGAAGGCTCTAACAATTAGAATGAATAATGCATATTTTGTAGGTTGGAGGCGTTGGTTGAATTATTATGTTTTCATACCACCAAATTTGAAGGATTCCGTGCTCGGCAAAGATTATGCGTCTACCCCTAATTTGACCTCTTATTTGACTTTTACAAGGTAGAAGCATAATTTTTGGACGAGCTCAGTATCCCTTCAAATTTCGTAGTTTGATTAAAAATGTCGTGTCCAATCAAAATGCGAAATTTGAAGGGATTCTGAACTCATTTTAAAATTACATTTGTGCCCTTATTTGACCTCGTCTTTTGACTTTTGTCAGGCAGGTGGGAGTTGAGGCGGGAGTTGGGAGTTGAGGCAGGGATTGGGGTGATAGGGTTGGTGGAATTATTATGTTGCATGCCCATTGTTTTAACAATGATTTAGAGGGGTACTAGTAGGGGAAGCTTGTGTTTTTGTTCTTCTATCGATGAATTGAATGGAAAATGGAACTCATTTATCCATTTAGGAAGATTGGTGAGGTTGATTTGAGTCTAGTGTTTTTTCTTTTTTTGGCACAGGAGTAAATCCAAACATTAAGCAAAATGCCGATAGTTTTACTACCTAAAAGTAGTGCTTGCCTGGACACACTTGGAGGGAATGGACTGATGTGTTAGAGTTAAGACTTTATTACTTTTTAGTTTAGACTAGACATCCGTAAAAATTAATGAAAATATTAAAAGAAGTTTGCAAAAAAAATACACAAGTCAAAATTTAAATATTTAAAAAAAAAAAATGACAAATTTTGGTTTATTTGTCTTTGGTGGAATTTTTTGGGGTCAAATTTTAGCCAAAAAAAGTTTTAAAAAAGTTTACTTGAAAGAAAAAAGACCATCTTACATGCTTTCTAGTTTGATAATTATAAGGTTTAGAAAAATTATTAACTCCATATAGACGGGTTAGATTGAGATTTTAAGTTCATCTCCACATGTTTTAAAAATGAAACACACCGATGATATATCAAGTTTTAATTTTTATTTTACTAGAGAGTTGTAGACCAGTAAATTAAAATAATAAGAATGAATTAAAAGTGACTGTCTTTCTTAATTTATGTGAAATTTGACGCGTCAAATTTAAGCACATTGAATGGAGCATATGCTTCGTGCTTAATTAAGTCGAATATAAAGTTTTGAGTAGAGATGCTCGACATGCTTGATAATAGTGTTCTCATTTTTTTGCTTTCAAATCACGTATGGGCATTGTTAAGTCTTAGACGGCTCATGGCAAGTTCACTTTGGTGATTTTAATCATTCATCTTATATAACTTTTGCAAAGATAATTATTCATACAAAAAATAAAGTTGATTTGATAGTCATATAATCAGATTATATTTGTCTTTAAATAATTTAAAAATATATGTATTATATATTTTCACAATCATACTAGTTATCTATTTTTGTAAATATGAGCTGAAGTCCGACCAGCCTTCTTTTTTGCATAGACAATCTGGAGCGGATTCACTAATACCCAACAGTCCCAACTCTAGTTGAATAAATGAATGGAATAGAAGAACCAGTTCCAATCATTTCCAGAGGAAAGTAATTTGATTCACTTTCCTGAAAACAGTCCACACAAGTAGCAAGTGGGTTTTTGACAATTTCCAGGATCCACAGATGAAAAAAATAAAACAAGCACAATCTTAAAATGAACTGGCATTGCAGCCATCAATTCCAAATCCCCAGAGAGAGAGAGAGAGAGAGCTTTTTTATGTTCGGCTGGATTATTTTAAGAAAATTTTTTCGAAAACAAATTTCAGAAAGAATTCACCGAACAATTGTTTTATTTTCAATGGAAAATGAAAACAAAAACCCAAAAATGAAAACAATACTAAGAATTACCAAAATTTGTTTTTACCTTTAGAAAATAAGATTGGATATACACTGGAATATTTTCTTAAAATGCATTCACTTGTACCCTCAACCTACTTTTGCTTACACACTAGAATTACAAAAACTGTAACATATCTCATGTGAGTGAATCCACACAAAAAAAAAAAACCTTAAACCATCCCAACAACAATAGGCCAAACAAAGTTCAAAGACAAAATACAGACACAAGATTTGAAACAATAGCTCAGCAAGATGAAGTACATGAATAAACAATAACAACCTTTAAGATGAAGAGCAGCAAGCCTTCTTTATGTTAGACTCAGAACCTCCAACAAGCAGCGTTTTCCCCTCTTTTACGCTAGCAGCTGTTGGATCATCCTCCAAAGAAAGCGACTTCTTGCTAATGATCCGATATATCTCTGAAAGGATCGTCTGGAAAGCTTTCTCAACATTTGTTGCTTCTAGAGCTGATGTTTCAATGAATGAAAGGCCTTCTTTCTCAGCAAAAGCTTGAGCATCCTCTGTAGAAACCGCTCTCAGATGCTCCAAATCAGTCTTGTTTCCAATAAGCATGATGATAATGTTGGCGTCTGCATGGTTCCTCAGCTCCTTCAACCACCGGCTAACATTTTCAAAAGTTATTGGCTTTGTCACATCATAAACCAAGAGAGCTCCCAGCGCACCCCTGTAATAAGCACTCGTGATTGCTCTGTATCGCTCCTGTCCTGCCGTGTCCCATATCTGAGCCTTCACAGTTCTACCCTCAACCTAAACAACACAGCAACAATAAGTAACAACTAGATGAGTCTTAAAGCTAGTTTCATGGTTATAAATGAATTTCACTAGATATTTTCACTCACCACACCTGTACCTACAAAATAGTTGAGATAAAAAGTAGAAAAACCTCATTTCACACAGAAGAATTAGCTAGGTTGCAAGCTTTGTTGTTGAATGAAATAATAATCGTGTACTTGTTTGGGCCTAGGTCTAGAAGGTTTTAAAAGGCCTCTAGTCTAATCACAGATTCACAGGCAAAGTTTCAGTTGCCTGCCCAAAAACAGAGTTAACGTAACTTTTTGTATGTTTAAAGCCATTGTCCAAACAAGGCCATTTTGGCATAGAGCTCCCTCTCTCTCTCTCTCTCCACATATGCAGGAGCATCACATGCCGTGGTGACCATTCACAAATGTCAGCCATGAGTCCATGACAAATTAGCAATGGAGAAAGTTGGTAATTGCAGAAGATGAAGGCCAGAATGTTTATTTAATCAATCATGGTATACACAGAATTGCTATTTGAGTAGCAGAGACACGGACACGGGACATGACACTGACACAACACGGACACGCTGACATAATGATTTTCAAAAAATACAAGACACGACATGCTTAGGACACGTTAAAATTTTATACATTTATAAATTTATTATATGTCAAATATGAATAATTTATTCAAAAAATATATATATACAGGCATAGGGACATGTATGAAGGTATTGTGACCACTATTAGATCGCCGGTTGGAGAGATAAGTGAATTTCCAATTACTGTGGGATTACATCAAGGATCAACCTTAAGTCTTGATTTTTTTGCTTTAGTTATGGATGAGTTGACGAAAAATATTCAAGATGATGTGCCATGGTGTATGCTTTTTGCAAACGATATTGTGTTAATGGAGGAGATTAGAGAAAGAGTTAACACTAAGATGGAAACTTGGAGAGAAGCACTTGAATCTAAAAAATTTAGGGTAAGCAAAACTAAGACATAGTACATGGAGTGTAATTTTGGTAATAGTAACAATGAAAATAGAGGAGAAGTGAAGATTGAGAATCAATAACTATCTAAGAGTGAATATTTTCATTATTTAGGATCGATTATCACAACGGCTGAGAAAAGTGGAGCAGATGTGGTCATAGAATTAAAGCAGGGTGGCTTAAGTGGGGGAGTGTGTCTGGGATACTGTGTGATAAACGAGTATCCACTAGATTAAAAGGAAAATTCTATAGAACGGCTATTAAACAAGCGAAGTTGTATGGACGGAATGTTGGATAACTAAGAAACAACATGAGTGTTGCTGAGATGAGAATGCTAAGGTGGATGTGTGGCAAGACTAGAAATGATAGAGTTAGGAATGAGTATATTCATGAATGTGTAGGAATAACACTGATAGAAGATAAGCTGAAAAAGAATAGATTGAGATGGTTTGGTCATATACAACGGATACCAACAAAAACAGTATTAAAGAGATGCAATACAGTGACGGTATAAGAAAGTGTTAGGAGAAGGGGCACACCTAGATTGATGTGGGTTAGTGTAGTAAATAGAGATATGAATCTCCTTAGTGTAACTAACCAAATAGCCTTTGATAAAATTAAGTTGAGAAAAAGAATTCATGTAGTCGATCTCATTTGATGGGACTTGAGGAGTAGTTTGATTTGGTTTGGTTTGGTTTGGTTTTGGTTTATATATATATATATATATAAGTAACATTACACTGAATAAATTCAAAAAGTTACATATTTTTCATAATTTAAACCTCAATATATCGTTCACATAAGAACTACAATCTAAAGAATACAAAAAAATTATAGAACATTATAATACACACGATGCATTCATCTTATAAATGTTTCAAAACATGTGTTTTGAAAAATACAAAACATTGTTATTATGAAGTGATTCATCACGTAGGACATGTTTGGAGCGTCTGCGAAGTGTCAGTAAAGTGCCTGATAATATAAATATAGTTTTTTAATTAAGACATGTTGAAGAAGTGTCGGACATGCTTTTAAAGTGTCCAAACAGTGTCGGTATCCGACACAACACGCTTTCTGCCTAGAAGTGTCCGTGCTTCTTAGATTGCTATACAGTACAAAATGGAAACAATACAAGAATGTATCACACAATTAGAGTTACTGAACAATTCAGCTGATATATAAGATTATAAAAATTATTGATATGTGTGTGTAACATACAAATTTGATATCAGTGATTGCAAGCATTCTCCAAAGGCCATAATACTATAGTATGGTTAATAAATAATATTTAATTTATCTAAAACCCATTCTCCATATCTACTTGGTTGCTTCCTTCATACATGTAATGCGATCTCATGCGAAGGATATTTATTTTCCAAGTGTTTGAAGCATGTTCAATTATAAAAATGAAAACAATAGAACCATGCTTGGACTCATATACTACATGTGTTGGGGAGGATCCAACACAAACATGACACCTTTTTGTAAGTGTCAGTGCTTTTGTGATATTTGATAATAAAAATTGTCAATGATGCCACATTTTAAAGTAACAAATAGAATTCCACATAGGGGCGGCGGCAACTACACTCAGAGTAGTTTTCTATTTTTAAAGTTGGATATATGTTAATTAGTCAATGAATAAGAATTTTGAACATCCAGTCCGTAGATCTTTAACACCTAATTCGTTCATTTTAATCTTCGCACATCCATTCCACATTCAATTTGTAATCTCTCTTTTTAATTCAAAAGGTTATACTCTTATACCAAGATCAAAAGCAATCTTCATCCTCTAAACAAAAAAGTCTGAAAACACAAACATCAAACATACAATCAAACACAAAAAATATATGATTACACAAAAAAATTCAAAAATGGACCCCACCAACAAATCTTGTGAAATCTTATCCATCCATATATTGTGTGTGCTTGGTACTATGTTTGGTTTATATGTTCCTAAATTGTTTCAAATAAAATAGAAGTAACCGAAAGATAGTTATCTCGATGAATATAGCTTATGGTATATAAAATTGAAAATAATTTATTTAATGGTATTTTGTTTGTTATTTGAGAAGTTCAAATTATAAACTTCATTGGAAGTTAATAATAGCCGTTAATGAGTGTGATCTATGTTACCTAGAACGTGGATCATTCCGGTACATAGAACGGGAACAGGAACGGAAAGGAAACGTGATACACCATATGCTCTAAAATGTGGTCCGATAGAGGTAGACTTCTATATATTACACTTAAGAATTTAAGGTATTTCTAGAATAATTTTCTTTTAACTATTACGTATCAAATTTTTTTAATTTTTTTTTCATGTAGCAAATCATTTCTATGAAAATTATGACCAATTTTTGATTTTTTTGTCTTGTCAAAACTTTAACTCGCCTTAAATTTTAGTTTATATATCTGTTTTTTCCTCCTAAGGTAACATTTAAAGAAATATATTGGAAAAAACTTTTGGGATTACTTTAGATTAATAAATTTACCGTTTTGAAACAAAAGTGTACCATATTTCGGAACGTGTGTACCAATCCGTAAATCTCTAGGGCATTAGAGTTTTTTGGTGTGTGATCTCTTTCATACAACTTATACTAAGTTTTTGAATACCCTGACCAAATTTTCTGGAGCCACCACTGATTCCACACGAAACGCACACACAAACAACCCCTAAAAAAGGTAAAAGCCAAAATATCCAAAAAAAATAAAATGGAAAGAATATCCATTTTAAATGGACTGTTCACAAGTTTGAAGGTTTTGTCAAAAATGTATCAAGGAACATCAATTATAACTTTAACATCTATCTGGAACTTGGAAGTCATCTTGTTGACAAGTTTAATTAAATTGTGCATAATGAAGTATTATGCTCACAATCAAACTTGACTAACAATCCCAAACAACCAAACACAAACCGGTAATTTTAAATTTCTCAATAATCAATAACCTAAATCAAATTTCAAAACAAACATGCATACAGAGACAAAAATATTCATATAAATATAAAGAAATAAGACAAATCTGTGGCCTCCGATTCGAACCAGAACCACTACTTTGCTCAATAAAACAAATCAAACACCAAGACCTAAATCCATGTGAGAGCGTGTAAAACCAGATCCACACAAACACCAATTCAAGAGAAATGAGATCAAATACAAATTCATTTGAAATGGAAACAAAACATCCAAAATCGATGAGAGAGAGAGAGAGAGACCTGGAGAGTGCGAGTGGCGAATTCGACGCCAATGGTGGATTTGGATTCGAGGCAGAACTCGTTCCGAGTGAAGCGGGACAGGAGGTTGGTTTTGCCGACTCCTGAATCGCCGATTAAAACGATCTTGAACAGGTAATCATATTCCTCGTCTGGTCTCCTCGCCATTTCTCTCTCTTTCTCTTTAAGCCCACGCGCGCGCGAGTACACAAACAAACCCCTTTAGAATCGGTAGCCGGAGAAGAAAATATACACAGAAACTACCAACTATCACTACTTTTGTACAGATATTTCGAATCAGTGGTCTCTCTCTCGAGATTAGTATGGCGGTTGAGTTGATGATTGAGGCCCGTTTGGCAACTAAGGGTGGGTGATGGGCAAACGTCCATCAAACGGGTTGATCCGAACCCGGTTACTGATTCGTCCGAATAGCTTTTTTTTTCTTTTTTTTTTTTTTATTTTAAAATTTGTCTAGATTAATAGCGGACTCTTGTTTGGGAACATGCTATTTTAGTAACTTTTTGATTTTTTACGAAAAGATGTATAGAAAAGTAGAGAGGTGATGTGACAACTTTTAGTAACTTTTTGACTTTTTGGCTAAAATAGTCACTCTCCAAACGAGACGCTGAGAAAATATTTTGAAAGAAAAAATAAAAGGAGAGATAAAATATGAATAAAATATATTTATATTTTAATTAATTTTACACAAATTTTTCTTTTCCTTTTCTCGGTCTAAAATCGCTCAACTAAACATATTTATGTTTTTATGTTTTGTGTTTTTTAAAAAAATAATATTTTATTCAATAATTATATTTGCTATTTATAAAATATAAAAGCTTAACTTTTATTTTTATTTATAAAAAATGAGCAATTAAAAATTTTTAGTGCAAAATAATAAAGAATTATTGAAAAATAGTTCGAAAAAATATTCAAAATAGTAAAGTTCAAACCACCAAACTAATGCATATTCACCTGCTAACCCACACAATCCGCTCAATTCGTATTTGCTAATCAAGCGGACTAATACAGATTGATTTTTTTCAATCCGCCTATGTTTGGACGGATATATTTTTGAAATAATTATACTGATTTTTCTTGAGGTTTTAATTTACATAGCAATTTGACATTTTTTTATTAAAAATTTATTTAGTTGTATGAATAAAAAAGTGATATTGTTGTATTTATTCTACTATATATATATATATATGTATATATATATTTATCTTTAGAGTAAATTATACTTTGCCCCTTTAAAGTTTCACCCATTTCTCACTTTGGCCTTTTAAGTTTGATTTTTTTCACTTTGGCCCTTTATGTTTACAATCATTCCCACTTTAGCCATTCATGTTTGCAATAATTGCTACTTTACATCTAGACTAACTTCTATCTAAAAAACTAACAGAATCTGTCATATCACAAACATATTAGTCTCATGTGTGATGTAAAAAAATTACTAAAGATGCAAAAAATAAAAAATAGAAAACAAAAAAATTGAAATTTTTTTTGTCTTTAGTGAACTTTTTTTTCTTCAAATTTATTCATAAATATTATTACATTATAGATGCATCTAGATTAGATGCACCTAAAAAAATAAAAACAAATTTAATTAAAAAAAGAAAAAAGTTTACTAAAGATGAAAAAAATTAAATTATATTGAATTTTAAAATGAAAAATTTACTATCATTTTTTATTTATTTTTTTGTCTTTAGTGAATTTTTTTCTTTTTGTTTTTAGTTAATTTTTTTTTAAGGCGTCTCTAAGCTAAATACATCTATAACGTAGTAATGTTTATGAATAAATTTGAAAAAAAGTTTACTAAAGACTAAAAGAAAATTTCAGTGTGTGTTTAGTTTGGTTTTGGGAGATAAATTTTCAAAAAAAAATCTTGGGGAAAGAATTTAATTTTTTTTTTGATTTGTTTGATTGTATATTTTGGAAATAGTTTTACAGTATGGGAGTTTGTAATGATTTAATATTTTGTTGTAGTTGAGTAGATGTGTGTGAGATAAAAATTGATTGAGAATGAGAGATGAGAGGAAAAAAGTGATTGATTGATGTGTAGGAGAGAGAAAGTGATTTTGAAAAAAAAATTTAAAAAATTTCCAACCAAACAAAATTTTGGAAATTTTTTTCAAAAATTGTGTTTTGAGAGTTAAACCAAACAAGGCCTCAATTTCTTTGTTTCTATTTTTTATTTTTTGTATCTTTAGTGAATTTTTTACATCACACATGGAGCCGATGTGTTGGTGATATGACAAATTCTGTTTTTTTTTTTTTTTATGAAAGCTAGTCTAAGAATAAAGTGGGAAGGGTTGCAAACATGAATGGTTAAAGTGAGAAGGATTGCAAACATGAAATGCCAAAGTGAGAAGAATTGCAAACATGAAAGGCCAAAGTGGGAAAAATCAAACTTGAAGGGTCAAAGTTGGAAAGATTGCAAACATGAAGGTATAACGTGGGAAGAATTGCAAACATGAAGGGCAAAGTGAGAAAAATTAAACTTGAAGGCCCAAAGTGGGAAATGGGTGAAACTTTAGGGGGGCAAAGTGTAATTTACCCTTATCTTTATTTATTTCATATTTACCCACCAACTATATTAGTTTCAATCACTTTAATTTTACTAGAAAAGAGTCAATGTAATTATGTCAAAAGTATGAGGCTAACAATAATTTTCTTAAATCTCAAGGGAGGTGAGTGTAATCTATTAAAACAATAAATTAAAAAATCTAAAATTTATTAAATAAAAAAAAAGTTAAGAAGTCAAAAAAATACTAAAAAAAAAAGTTAAACATCTCAATAATTCACAATTTTTTTTTATACAACTAAAAAAATCATAGTTAAACACATTAATTTTTTTCGTCTCATATAAAAGTGGAAAAGCCAATTCTCAAATATTTTATGATAAAATCAAATGGTCGAAATATGAAAAAATACTAAGTGATCTAAGGGCACTACGTGTCTTTGTCTCCGCCAATTACCAAATGCCAAGTCTCTTAGGTCACTTTTATTTGGTAGATTAGGTTGGAGGGTATTGTTAGTAAGGGAATGGTTATTGAAGAAATTATTAATGTGGAGATTGTTAGTGAGAAAATTAAGTAAAAGTATATTGTTTTGATAATAGTGTGGGAGATGGTTAATAATTGGATTGTTAAATTATTTTTAAATAAAATAAATTAAAAAATTATTTCTATATTAAAAAAATTAAAATAAATATTAAAACAAAAGGTGCACTTGGAATTGTTAAAAAAAAAAAAGTTTGGCCTACCAGCTATGTTTGTAAAATAAAAAAAAAAATGGCACGGTATCGAACGTCTGAACAGAGTGAAGCTACTCACTATTCTCTTAATCCCACTCGTTTTCCAACCAAGCTAATCCTCTACTGAGGGGTATTATTAAGCCGCCCAGACTGTGAAGCCGACCCTCTCAAACAACATGGCGTGTTTGATTTGCCGGATTAGGGGGGGGACTATCTACTATTTGGATTGTAATCCAAATACTGCTCTTTATCCGCCGTTTGATTTTTTTTTAGTCCGCCGGACTCCATGTCCGGCCGGACTCCTTATCCCCCATATGGGGGACTATTGTGTCCTAGGGGGGGTATGGGATAGTTTTTGGGGGACTATCCACTGTTAGGATTAGGTGGTCAAAATGACTATTTTGACCATCTACTATTAAATTATGTATTATATTTAATAAAATTCAATAAAATTTAAATGTCTCAATTAAAAAATAAAATAATTTTATTTAACTTTTTATTGATGTTTTATTTATTTAATTTTTTAAAATAATTTTTATAGATATTTTATTGATGTTTTATTTTAAAATTTTGTTTATATTTTATTTAATTTCATTATTTAAATTTAATAGATGTTTTATTTAATTTCATTGTTTGATTATTATTATTTTTAAAAACAAATTTATTTAAAATTTTAATTAAAAAAATATATATATTTTTATTGATATTTTATTTATTTATTTAAAAATAAATAAATTTATTTAATTGTGTAAAAATAAAATAAAATAAATTTTTATTTAATCTAGCTAAAAATAATTAAAATATTAAAGATATGTTTAATATTGCTATTACTTAGTAAAAATTGAAAAAGGGTAAAATAGTCTTTTGTTCATTTATCATATCCAGTCCGTCCAACCAAACGTTGGATTCACTAAAAATAGTCATTTCCAGACATCTAATCCCATGAAAAAAACACAGAATACATATCCAATCCAACCAAATAGTCCGGAGGATTCACAGTCCCAGGACTCAAGTCCGATAGATTCTAATCCCCCCTTATTCAGTCCGTCCAATCAAACACACCCAAATGTACTCTGGATGAGACTCACAACAATCCAACTCCAGTCCGGCTGCTGAAGCAGCCAAACAAACGGAGCCTTACTGTTCTTTACACCCAACACAATTTCGTAGACTCCACCCCTACTAACCACAATACTCCTGATACACACCTCACCATCTCCTGTAACTACAAATAACTTCTTAATGCGAAATATTCCTTAGTGTTTTTAGTAATTTTTTTTTTTTTTGATAAGATGAAAAAAATTAATATATTTGAGAATGATTTTTTTAATTGAATAGATAATTATGAAAAAAATAATTGATTGATATATACTATATAATATTTTGCTAATGCGATTAAATTTTTTATTTTTATTTTTTTATCTGTTGACTTTTTTTTTTTTTTACGTAAAAAGTCACACCCCAGGCCTCACAGGTATTTTTAAGAGAAATCACATGTCAGTGGATTGACCCAAAATTAGGCCAAGTTTGGCATATAGCCAAAAAATTAAAAAGTTATTCAAAAAATCAAAAAGTTAACACTATTCACCAAAAGTCAACAATTACGGCTGCACAACTCCCAAGTCGAATTTTTCCCTACAAATCAATTTTTACAATTTTTTATTACACATTTTTTCATAAAAAGTCAAAAAGTTAACCCAAACATCCATATTTTCAACCTCCATTTTTTAGTCCAAAAAGACAAAAAGTGCACTTATTTAGGACACCCCAAACAAATAATAAAAAAATTTATAATTTTACTTTTTAATATTTGTAAAATTTATCATTAATTTAAAAATTGTTTTTCAACCATCCACTTAAATGAAAATTTCCCTTATTTTTATTGAGAATTCAATTTAAATTGAGATTTTTATTATAAATACTATTTGTCAAATTATTTGATTTGGGAGGTGTCAAATCATTTGATTTGCGAAGTGTCATTTGAATTTTAAATTCCTGCTAAAAATATTAGCTTTTAAAAATATTTTTTTTCGCAATACCAAATGTTAAAAAAAAAAAATAGAGAAATTACAAGGGAAAAAAAAATCTGAGAGTTTTAACTTGATGCAAATTTAAATTTAAGCCCAGTCACACCAGATCACAACCTTCTTTATCAACCATTCACCATTATTAACACCACTCATCATCAAATGTGTGACGAACCTTACCACATTTTATCACAACACGCTTATCTCTCACATTTTATCAACCCAGAGACCTTCACATCTCCTCTTACAGCCGGTAGCTACTCTTCATCTGCCCTTTCCAACATCACTTCATTCATTTTTCGCTTCCATTTTCTTAACGTTGTATTTGGTTAAGAAATTTGAAAAGAAATTTAAAAAATAAAAGAAAAAAGATGTATGAAATTAGGTAAAATATAAATTTATTTTATTCATATTTCATTTACTTTTTTTCCTTTCTCTTTCAAAATATTTTCCTAAGTCCCCCAACCAAACACAACGTAACTATACTACTCATTCCCCTCTCCTTTTTGGTGCCACCTCAACACCTAGCCACCACAATCCCACCAACCCTAACCCTCAAAACCACCATAGAGTCTAGATCTGAAATCAAAAATAAATTGTTGTTGAATTGAGTCTGAATATAAAGCTAGCAAAAATATTTGTCCTTCGTCTTGATCTCTTCCTCCTCCGATCCCACTTTTTTCTTTTTTCTTTTTTGTGTGTGACAAAAATAGCATTAGTATGTTAGTAGTTAGATTACATTGCAGGTCAATGTTTCTCCATAGACTTGAACTTGAAACCTCACCTTAACACTTAAATATCCTTTCCATGACCACTTTAGCTATAACCCGAATTATTCTTCCCTCTTTTTCAAACACACACTTACAAACATAAAACAAGCAGACCGATTATCAATGGGATTTCACAAATTCGACGGTGGCATTTGCTGTAAGAATTTATTCTTAATTAGGCTATCATTGATTATATTTTGTTTGGTTTGTGAAAAACGGGTTGAACATGATTTAGATAGATTGACTAGTCTGAGCCCAAAATTATTATTGTGATCCATAAAGTTTGGGCCATGGTCATCTTAGTGTATATATTATTTTATATGTGGATATGTGATTTGGAGGTGTAAGGCCTGTTTTAAGTTATTTGGGTTCCTTAATGGGAGGACCCAGTAATTGTTTTATTTAGACTCAGTCCCCTCTCCTATTCTTATTAGGGTTTACATATATCTATATATATGTAGATCAAAGGGTTGTCAGCCCCATTAAAAAGATAACATAAAGATTAGGAGAAGGAGGGGAAGAGCTGGTGCTAAGGTTTTCCAATTGTGAATGCCATATTTTTTCAAGGAAGCAAAACTCAAGACAATAACGGAATCAAACGGTATGTATCTAAGTTTATATTTTAGTAGTTAATGATATTCATAGTGTTTTGATTTCTAGTATATAGATCCTATATTCTTACATGTGGTATCAGAGCAAGTTTCTACTAGAGTCAAAATTATGGCAGATTATTTCAGCAAAATTATTTTATATAATGATAAGGAATAAATTAATATTTCTTTTATTGAATGATGCTTTTGCATCTCAAAATCGTGCTTTAGTAATTTCAAGAAAACTTTTTCAATGTAACAAATACATACTGTTTGAGTATTGATAGTTTGCTTCCAATTGTGTTTTATAAAATAAAAAATAGTAATTTGGATCTGGTAGTTTTATGACAATTGTAAAATATGGATGTGTGTATATTGAATCTATATTGATATATATATATATATATATATATATATTTCAAATATTACCTAATCAAATATTTGCAAAACATATGAAACATATTCATTTTTATGATTTTTACATAAACATTAAGATTGTTTAAGAGTTCTATATCATGTATATCACTTTGGTGTAATTTTTGTAAATTCATATGCGAATTTTGGTTGGCCGTGAGATATTATTTTAACTGTTTTGTGGTGATTCGTAATATGATATTATATATGCTTTGATGGGCACTTGGATATGCTGAAAATTTAATAAAAGTCATATGACCTAATTGTTGTGTGTAATTAATTTGTATAATTTATAAATTATGCGTTTGATTTCTTACCCCCCCCAAAAAAAATGTTATTGTTTTTATTTTATAATTAAATTATAGATTGCATGATGGGTTACAGATTGCATTGTTATAATAAATAAATAAAGTTTTAAAGGTAGACAAATATTTATTTTTGTAGTCCCAGTTGGAAGATTTTTGAATCAATGTGGGTGATACTACCGAAGTGGTTAACTTATTGAGATTTAAAGTGATTTCTGGGAAGCTCTTCTAATATTATATCACTCAATTACCTACCCAAAGGGGGTTAATTGAGTGTATTAATTTTAGAGGTAGTGTGAGCCGCTAGTAAGGGAAATTTATTGATTTTGAAACAATTTATCTACCCAAAGGAGATAATTTCTTGATAAATCATTCTTGCTAGTTGACTTGTTTATACGTGTTAGAATGTATCTTATATATTTAGCCCAAAGGTATTTCTATGATGATACATTCTGAAACATCTGTCAATATTGTTAAAGTTTATTTGCAGCCCATTGTTGTGAGATTATAATTATTGCCCATATATAATTAATTAAGATTATATTGAAGTTTAAAGATGTTGATTGTATTCTATATATTCAACCCAAAGGTATTTATATAGTGATACATTCTGGCACATCTGAGAATATTGCTAAAGTTTATTTGCAGCATATTCTTGTGAGATTATACTAATTGCCTATGTATAATTGAAAGTTTGAGTTGTGAAAATGCTTTCTATTCAGTTTAAGAGTGATACATTTTAAATATTTGAGAATATTAATTGTGATTATGAGATTATTATTGTCCATATATAATTGAATGATATTATATTGAATTGAAAGCAATGAAGAGAGATATTTTTATGAAAATCAAATTTACTCCATTAAAGTTTTGATTGTGAATCCGTAAATGGATATTGACTTAGTTTCAAATCTAACTAATTTAGATGTTGACATACTCGAGAATGCACCTTTTTAACCATTTATATTAACACCTCAATATAGTGTGAAAGATTGAAATTATATTCAATGTTAACTATTTAAGAAAGCAGAGTTTTAGAATATCTACTAGATGATTCTTATATGAAAATCTAAATTATACTCTATAATGCTGTATATAATACCTTCGACTTTTACAAATCGTTATCTCTCTTCAGTGTTTTATGTTTTCCTTTTCAGAATATTCCGCAAATCTCTTTATATATTATTAACTCAAGTAAGAAAAATTCTTTAGAATTTTTTGTGAGCTATGACGCTCTTCCCACCTTCGGAATCTCCTTATTTGTTTTTTAAACTGCTTAAAAAAATGCTTGTGTTAATCAAAATTTTATTTTCAAGTCAAGTTATTTAAGTTATAGTCTAGTAATGATCTGATTTTAAAGAATGTTATTTTTATATCATCCATGAGATAAAATTCAATTTTAATGTCAACAAAATAAGCATTGTTATTATTTTTAATTTTGGTAATAAATAAAACAATAATAATAATTGAAATAGATTTTATTTTGACTTGGATGATAATTATCATAAAGTGTGTGGGAGAAATTATTCTATTAATTTTATAAATGAGTATTGATGTTATGCATTTGTCTATCTCATTTATGTTGAAAAACATATTGGTGAAGATTTTAAAATTATTAATTGAAGATGGATATTATAGTGAACATGATAATTTTGGTTAATGTAGTAACCTCTTATTAATTTTTGCAAAATTGTGGAATCAATTTAAATATATCATGGTTGTAACTTCGGAAGAAAGTTGAGCACTTGAGCGTATTGGACTGTAATAAAATGATGATGCGTATGTTAACATGTTTAAATTATACGAGTGTTTTTGTGATAGAATGTTTTTAATTACTATATATACTTGTGTATACTTTACATATAATACTAAGTTAAAAATATTTGAAAAAAAAAAAAAAAACACTTTTGAATTGTGAATTAGTAGAAAATTTAGAATAACTTTTGAGTTTGGGATTGTACAGAAGTAAAAAATTTTATGATATATTTTTGAAATCAAAATGGGACCTATAGCTATTTGTTGTTACTTTGTAAGTTGTCAATGGTTCTATTATCTTGTTCTGACATAAGAATCTTTTAAGCTTTTAAAATGTGAAGTTATTAGATTGGTGAACAGTTTAAATATATAAATCTTCTTGTATACTTGTGCCTATTATAATAAATTGGTATGTTCATTCTCACGTAGAGAAAGTGAGAGTGCAAGTAGAATCTGAAGTGTCTATTCAGTCTATTGATAAAAGTTGAACATGTATAACACGTGCAACCTTCTAGACATTCTCATACAGTTCAAGATCCTTGTGATCATATTATTTTTCTAAATGAGCAATATCAAGAAATTGAAGAGATGATTGTTACGTATGATGAAGATATTGACGATTTGTAATATGGTAAACGAATTGATACAAATTATTAATTGGATATGAGATCATATTATATTTTTTAAAAATTTGAAATCTAATGAGTATTTTAAAGATAAATAAATAAATACAAAGCTATTGTAAGAGGTTGTGATTTGAAAAGAGTATTGTTCTTACCAATGTCATAAATATAGGTTTATAATGATTATAGTGCTATTGTGACATTTTTATCTATTGCTTCGCCAAACAAAATAAATTTGATTTGTAAGTTAAACAAATTTATCTATGGTTTTAAACGAATTTATGAGCAATGATATTTAAAGGTTCACCAAATATTATTACTTGGCTTTATGGATAATACTGTTAATTTATGCATATATCTCAAGGTCCGTGGGAGCAATTTATTTTTCTTGATCCTTTATAACGATGGAATTTTACTTCCTAGTAATAATTTCGAATTAATACTTGATGTGAAGCTATTGTTGTTAACAATTTTTTTTTATATAAAATATCTTGATAAAGTATTTTATGTGTTTGGCATTGAGATACCTGAAAAATAACTTAGAGGATTATTTGTCTCATCTCAAAGAGCATACCTAGATCACATTTTTACTAAATTTAATATGCAGAATTGAAAGCTTTACATTGCTCTTCTTAGTGATCGAGACTAATTAAGTAACATTCAGTATTCATAAAATGATTTTGAGAAAGAGTTCATGAGAAATGTCTCGTATGCTACTGTTGTAAGAGTTTAATGAATTATGAAGTTTGGATTGAACTTGGTGCATATGTAATTAGTTTGTCAGACAATTATTATTTTAATTTAAGCCTTGACTATTAGGTTGGAACATATAAAGTGTTATGATATTTATAGAGAATTAAAGATTATACGATTGTCTATAAAAGAATTAATCATGTTAATATTATTGGTTGTACTATGTCGACTTTGGTAGTTGCTCAAATGATATAGTATCTATTATTGGTTATATTTTTATGTTTGCATGAGGTGTTGTTTCATGAAAAAGTTTCATAAAATCTCTTATAATTTTTCACTATGCAACATGTTTTAGAGCTCGACTTGAGTTATGTAATTAAAGAATTTTATTTCAGAGCTTGGAATTGTTAATTTCATCTCCAAACCTATAAAAATGTATTATGATATATGGTTTTAATTTTCTCTATGAAGAATAATAAGAACTCTGATGGTGTTAAATACATAAATTTAAAGTACTTCAGAATTAGAGAGTTGTTAAAGATGATATTCTTTATGAGCACATGTTATAGAATACATACTAGTTGATCTTCTAAATATAGGGCTTAGGCCAAATTTTAGTTTGCTAAATATATTGAGCATATGGGTACTTTACAGTTTTTTATGTGCTTGGTTAAATTTTTTTTTTTACCCATGAATATTATCTATGATATATTTCAGTTAATAAAGTTTAATGTGTTTATTCACATTTGTTTATAGTTATGTGTGTACACATAAATGGTAATTGTTTTATATGTATTCCTCTTATATGAGCTCTTACAGTTATATTTTAATTTTGAGTTATAAAGATTAACACTTTGGTTTAGAAGTGTATATGGATCTATAAAGTATGATGCTTGGTTTAAAGCATGAAAGACCTCGGTTTAGAGGAATAATGGCTTCTTTTGGAAGTGTAAAATGGAATAATATTCCTTGCAGGGTCTTGTCAAGACCATACAGAGGACTGAATGTGGAATTAGCATGTTATATAATTTTTGGATCAATTATGCTGAAATTCCACACTACACTTTATCACATATAGGAATCCATGTTGGTGAGATATTAATGTTTGTAATTGTGGAAGGTGTTTTGTTGTTCAATAGCATAATTACCGCTACAGTTCGATATTAATATTTCTCATTGAGCGAGATTTTGTGCTGAGATGTTTCTATTCTGAATCATGTTTATGTGGCCACTAAAGTTGTTTAACCCGAAAGTCATTTTTCTTAAATAAAATATTTTCTTAAAATAGTAGTCAATGTTGCCTAAGTGGGAGAATGTAAGAATTTATTCTTAATTAGGCTATCATTGACTATATTTTGTTTGGTTTGTGAAAAACGGGTTGAACATGATTCAGATAGATTGACTGGTATGAGCCCAAAATTATTATTGTGATCCATAAAGTTTGGGCCATTGTCATCTTAGTGTATATATTATTTTATATGTGGATACGTGATATGGAGGTGTAAGGCCTATTTTAAGTTATTTGGGTTCCTTAATGGGAGGACCCAGTAATCGTTTTATTTAGGCCCAGTCCCCTCTCCTATCCTTATTAGGGTTTACATATATCTATATATATGTAGATCAAAGGGTTGTTAGCCCCATTGAAAAGACAACATAAAGATTAGGAGAAGGAGGGGAAGAGCTGGTGCTAAGGTTTTCCAATTGTGAATGCCATATTTTTTCAAGGAAGCAAAACTCAAGACAATAACGGAATCAAACGGTATGTATTTAAGTTTATATTTTAGTAGTTAATTATATTCATAGTGTTTTGATTTCTAGTATATAGATCCTATATTCTTACATTTGCATCTTTCCCCTATAAGACCTTTGGTCCTGATGGAATACAATCCTTTTTGTTTACCAACATTGCTGGAATAAGATTACTCCAGCCATAATTTTAGTTGTGTAAAAAGCCTTTGTGGACGCAGTTTCTTTTTCGAGTATAATGCACGTTTCCAACCACATTGTGCTGACTTGCTAATTCCACATCAAAAGAGTCACCACTTAATTTTTTGGGGAATTAAGAAACCTTTAACAATGAAAACTAAACTAAAGACCTGATCCATTATAATCAGAGATTACCGGTTTGGGAGCTAAGATACAAAAAGGGAAGGTCATGAAATGAAAGCACATCTTTTCGCCCAATCTAGAGATTGGCCTCTACTAATTCTTTATTTTATGGTTTTAGTAATTAATTATTTTATACAATTTGAAAAATCTAAAATTTCTGAGATTTTGATTTTGTGATTATGTTCCAATTTAAAACAATAAATAACACTCCCAATCAAACAATCAAGACAAATTGACACAACGATTTAACATGGAAAAACGGATTGGAGCGCCTCCAATTGTAATAAAAAAACACGGGCTAAAGCCACAAAACAATCCACTAAGAAAACAAAAAGGAATTATACAAGTGTATCTTCAATTACCTAGCAAATCCACGTCCGAATTGAACCGACCCCTATGTGCCTCTTCCATCACCGTTTTCACCTCGGAATTGTCTTGTCCAACGTTGAATCCACAATGCCGATGTTAAATCCACGACGATGAGCCACTCGAAATCTACCAAAACTTTAAGCCCAAGTCCCCCGGAACCCACCAAAGAACAACTCTCTCTTTTGTGAATAAACGAAAACAAACAATCCCTTGATGATATTGATATGAAGTTCACAAATCCATTGGTCACTCTTAAATTATCAAGGAAACACTCATAAAGTACCCTTAAATATAAAAACACTTTGTATTTTGTTCCTTTTTGAAAATTTGGACGGCACAAACCTCAGAAACAACAAACTACACACTTTATAGTAAACTAAATCGCGAAGACCGCTCGAGCGTATATTTCACCGCTCGAGTGGTGTGAGCAAAGGTGGTGCAAAACATATAGGTTGACCACTTGAGTGACCATTTCAGCGCTCGAGCGAACTCATTAAAATACGTGCCCATCGCTCGAGCCAAGACTCCACCGCTCAAGCGCATATAAGATGCTCTCAGAAGTTTGGATGCTCTACAAAAGTATTGGATGATGCCATTCACCGCTTGAGGGCACAAACGACCGCTCAAGCGGTCAAATAACTTTGACTGCATCTTTTTTTGCTTCAGGGACGTTGCCCCTTGACCCCGCCATGGGGCACTGCCCCCTAGACCCTCGCCAGTTGGCCGGGCAGCTCGACCCCCGTACATAGTTAGCGAAGTGGCAAACATGAAAGGATCAGGATCACAAACTCCTCTGCATAAGCACAATTTAGATTGAATTTGCATCTAAACACTTATAGCTTCAGTGTAATAAAAGAGCGAATAAAATTACAATTGAAAAGAGTTTTGTCAAACAGGATTTCCAATTACAAAAACCTAACACAATTCATTTTAAGCTTAAAACCATCATTACCCTAAAAACTAAATGATTTGAATAAAATAACTATCACTCAATTTAGATTCCATGAATAAGGCCACATCGTTTCCAAAAACAAAGATTTTTCTATTAAAAAGAGATTTTTAAAGTTATATAGCCATAAACATGAACTAAACAAAGTAATATTCATAAAAGCATTTAAAACAAACAATTTTGCATAGAAAGAGCACATAATTTGGATTATGGAAAAGGACAATGTAGCAACGGCAAAGCATATGCTATGTGGATTGGGAAACTTATCTGGGTGCCCACTCAAGTGCCTTTCATGCATTACATTAAATAAACATGACCTAATATATGCCTATTCATACAAACAATGACCCTAAGCCCCGCTTGTGGTTACTAGAATGATGCTTATGCAATAAAGAGCAAATAACAAGTAAAAAGGAAAATACAAATGAATTACATTACGGTTCAAATCGGGCTTAATGCATGATTTCTACATGATTACGCAAGCCTAAACATGCTGATTTAATGAAAATAAAGAAAGCATGCAAAATAAGGTGAAAAACTTAGCAAAACCAACACCCTACATGATAAGATAATAAACTAACACCCTAGCAATGATAGACTGAAATAAACACTAAATGAGGTACTAAAATTAACAAACGAAAGGATTTTACCTGCTGGTTTGAATAAACTGAAGGCACGCGAAGAAAAGTGCAAGAAAGCTCGTGTTTTCTTGCTTGTAAGTCTCCGTCAAGCTAAGGGTTTCGAGTTAGTTCAATAGTTCCTAGCTTTAGATGATTTTCAATTGTTAAAGTTGCTCTAGGATGTGATATTTTTGGAGCTAAGGTACTCACCAAATTCTCTCAAAATGCTAACCCTTTGCAAAGGAGGGTGAGGGACTCCTTTTATAGGCAAAGGGGAAGCTTGGGGAGCACCCTAAGGCTTCCCATCACATTCCCTTACCACCCCCCTCCTCATTTGCACCAAGATTAAGTTTCCAAAACTGACTTTGCCACGAATGGATGTGTGTGCGCACAGCTTGTCTCAGTACATGTGCCATTCATGCATGCACAAGCGCAACTCAATCAATGTTTTTGATAAAATTGGCTACAAATTTTGAAAAATATACCTAATCAAAACACAACTGGGCTTCTCTGTTTCTCTTGGGGTTAAAAAGTTGATTTTTAGCTAAAAACGAATTTAGGGATAAAATGGTCATTTAGCTAAAATAGGTTTGCACAACAAGTCCAAACAACCTCAAACATTCTAAAGATGAATCAATTACCATTTCATCATCGGGACCCTTACAACTGCCCAAAGTCTTAGGATCAGTGAAAATGAGATATCTATAGCCTTACAAGAAGGCATGGGTCCGACTGGTTTGAATAAGACCTTGATAACTTTAATCACCATAACCCAATACCCTGAAATTATGAGTCATTTTCTCCTCATCTCTTTATGCAATGTCAGTATGAGGGTTTTTTTTTAAAAATGTTGGTTGCTCAACTTCGTCCACTCCTACCTAAACTTATCTACCCCTTTCAAAGAAGTTTCATTTCAGGCCACCAATTGATAGATAATGCGGTAATTGTTCAAGAGGTATTACATAAAATGAGAATCTAAAAGTTGAAAAAGTGTAGTAGCTATAAAAATCGACTTGGAGAAATCTTATAACCAAATAGAATGGAGTTTCTTACAGAGTCTTAGAGAAAATTAACTTCCACATTGTTTCTCACTGCAAAATTTAATTTTTTTTCTCTGTAATTCACTTAAATTTGATTAGTATTATACAAAATTATCATCATATGTATGACAACTTCTATAATTTCTCTACTAAAAGTAGTTCAATTTTACATGATGGATTATCAAACCTTAATCCTAAAATTGGTAGATTAGTACGAAAGAGAAAATTAGTTATGTCACGTCAACGTGATCATGATGTTTGCTATGCAATTCCAAGTGCAAGATGTCGCGAAGTGGTATTTCTCGGTGAATCCGAGGTCAAATCCTCGGGGATCAGCTTATTTAAAGAAATTATTGAGCACTCAAATAAAATAAAGAAAAATATGATTTAAAATTTTTGAAAATGATTAGATAATCTAAGAAAAATTAATTAGCTGAGAGACAAATTGAAGTGACAATAATAATAAAAAAAGGTGCTGAGATATCAAGGATCCTCTACCAATGTTTTCTTTAAAATATTTCATATTCAATTCATGTAACTAATTGAGACATACACAAAGGGTATTCTTAATCGGAAGATAAAAATGGTTATTTCATATAAAAATTAATTCCAAAAGATCAATTATTTTGACTGATTGATTACACCATAAAAATCTAGTTATTTGATTCGCAGGGAATATCAAGCTTCTACTTTGTCCAAAGCCTACGATAGAATAAGACATTATACAAAACAAATTTTTTTTATTGAGGTTTTAATTTACACTGATTTGTGATATAATGACACTGATTTTTCTTGAGGTTTTAATTTACAGAGCAATTAGACATTTTTTTATTAAAAATTTATTAGTTGTATGAATAAAAAAGTGATATTGTCGTATTTATTCTACTAATATATATATATATATATATGTATATTTATCTTTGGTGTAAATTACACTTTGTCCCTTTAAAATTTCACTCATTTTGACTTTAGCCCTTTAAGTTTGATATTTTCCCACTTTGGCCCTTCATGTTTGCAATTTTTCCCACTTTAGCCATTTATTAGCCATTTATGTTTGCAATCATTCATACTTTACTTCCAGACTAACTTCCATCTAAAAAACTAACAGAATCTGTCGTATCACAAACACACATTAGCTCTATGTGTGATGTAAAAAAATTACTAAAGATGCAAAAAATAAAAAACAGAAAACAAAAAAATTGAATTTTTTTTTTGTCTTTAGTGAATTTTTTTTTTCAAATTTATTCATAAACATATTACATTATAGATACATCCAGATCAGATGCACCTAAAAAAATAAAAACAAATTTAATTAAAAAAGAAAAAAGTTTACTAAAGGTGAAAAAAATTAAAATATACCGACTTAAACATCTATATTGTCAATTTTAAAATAAAAAATTTACTATCCTCTCTTTTTTTAAATTTTTTATTTGAAGGTATATCTAAGCTAAATGCACCTATAATGTAATAATATTTATGAATAAATTTGAAAAAAATTTACTAAAGACTAAAAGAAAATTTCAATTTCTTTGTTTCTATTTTTTATTTTTTGCATCTTTAGTGAATTTTTTACATCATACATGGAGCCGATGTGTAGGTGATATGGCATATTCTGTTATTATTATTTTTTTTTATGAAAGCTAGTCTAGGAGTAAAGTAGGAAGGGTTGCAAACATAAAGGGCCAAAATGGGAAGGATTGCAAATATGAAATGCCAAAGTGAGAATAATTACAAACATGAAAGGTCAAAGCAGGAAAAATCAAACTTAAAGGGTCAAAATGGGAAAGATTGCAAAAAATGAAGAGGCAAAAGTGGGAAGGATTGCAAATATGAAGGGCAAAGTGAGAAAAATCAAACTTGAAGGCCCAAAGTGGGAAATGGGTGAACTTTTAGGGGAGCAAAGTGTAATTTACCCTTATCTTTATTTATTTCATATTTACCCACCAATTATATTAGTTTCGATCACTTTAATTTTACTAGAAAAGAGTCAAGGTAATTTTGTCAAAAATATGAGATTAACTATAATTTTTTCAAATCTCAAGGGAGGGGAGTGTAATCTATTAAAAAAATAAATTAAAAAGTCTAAAATTTACTAAATAAAAAAGTTAAGAAGTCAAAAGAAAGTTAAACATCTCAGTAATTCACAAATTTTATTTTTTATACAACTAAAAAAAATCATAGTTAAACACATTTATTTTTTTCTATCTCATATAAAAGTAGAGAAGCCAATTCTCAAATGTTTCATGATAAAATCAAATGATCCATATATGAAAAATTACTAAGTGGTCTAAGGGCACTACGTGTCTTTGTCTCCACCAATCACCAATGCCAAGTCTCTTAGGTCATGTTGTTTGGCAGATTAGGTTGAAGGAGATTGTTAGTGAGTGAATGGTTAGTGAAGAGATTATTAATGTGGGGATTGTTAGTGAGAAAATTAAGTAAAAGTGTATTTATTTTGATAATAGTGTGGGAGATAGTTAATGATTAGATTGTTAAATTATTTTTAAATAAAATAAATTAAAAAATTATTTCTATATTAAAAAAATTAAAATAAATATTAAAACAAAAGGTGCACTTGGGATTGTTAAAAAATGGCACAGTACTGGACGCTCGGACAGAGTGAAGCCGCTCACTATTCTCTTAATCCCACTCGTTTCCCAACCAAACTAATTTTTCTATTGAGGGGGATTACTAAGCCGCCAGACTGTGAAGCCGACCCTCCCAAACAACACTAATGTGCTGTGGGTGGGACTCATAGCAATCCTACTCCAGTCTGGCTACTGAAGCAGCTAAACCAACGGGGCCTTACTGTTCTTTACACCTAATACAACTTTGTAAACTCTACCCCCACTAATCACAATACTCCTGATACACACCTCACCATCTCCAATAACTACCAAATAACTTCTCAATGCGAAATATTCCCTAGTCTTTTCTCTGAATTCAAGTCCTGCTTAGGAACTTAGTGTTTTTAGTAATTTTTTAATTTTTTTTATAAGATGAAAAAAATTAATATATTTAGAAATAATTTTTTAATTGAATAGATAATTATAAAAAAAATAATTAATTGATATATATTATATAATATTTTGCTAATGCGACTAAATTTTTTATTTTTTAATTTTTTTTATTTGTTGAGTTTTTTTTTTTTTACCTAAAAAGTCACACGCCAGGCCTCATAGGTATTATTTTTAAGAGAAATCACATGTCAGTGGATTGACCCAAAACTAATTACAAAATAATAAAAAAAAAAGTTTATAATTTTACTTTTTAATATTTATAAAATTTATCATTAATTTAAAAATAGTTTTTCAACCATCCACTTAAATGAAATTTTCCCTTATTTTTATTGAGAATTCAATTTAAATTGAGATTTTTATTGTAAATACTATTTGTCAAATCATTTGATTTGGGAAGTGTCATTTGAGTTTTAAATTCCTGCTAAAAATATCCAGTGCGTTTGGTTTCAGTTTTTTAAAAATTGAGTTTTTTATTTTTCGTATTTTTTTGTTTTTAGTGAATATTTTTAAAATTTAAGTAATTTTTTTACTTTTTTATATGCATCTTACTTAGATGTATCTAAATAGTAAAATATTTGTGAAAAAATATTTTTAAAAATTAATAAATACACAAAAATACGAAAATATATTGAATTTTCATTTTTTTTTGTATTTTTTAGTATTTAGTGTATTTTTTAAAGATTTTTTTCACAAATATTATACTTTTTAAGTGTATTTATGTTAGGTGTGTCTAAAAATTAAAAAAAATGCTTAAAATATTAAAAAAATTCATTGAAAACATTAAAATATGAAAAATAAAAAAATAGAATTTTTTGGAAACTGTTTTCTGAAAACTGGAACCAAACAAGCTGATTAGCTTTTAAAAAATATTTTTTTCTCAATGCCAAATGTTAAAAAAAGAAATAGAAAAATTACAAGGGAAAAAAAAATCTGAGAGTTTTAACTTGATGCAAATTTAAATTTAAGCCCAGTCACACTAGATCACAACCTTCTTTATCATTCACCATTATTAGCACCACTCATCATCAAATGTGTGATGAACCTTACCACATTTTATCACAGCACGCATATCCTCTCACATTTTATCACCCCAGAGACCTTCACATCTCCTCTTACAGCCGGTAGCTACTCTTCATCTGCCCTTTCCAACATCACTTCATTCATTTTCCGCTTCCATTTCCCTAACGTTGTATTTGGTTAAGAAATTTGAAAAGAAATTTAGAAAATAAAAGAGAAAAAATGTATGAAATTAGGTAAAATATAAGTATATTTTATTCACATTTCATCTATTTTTTTCCTTTCTCTTTTAAAATTCCTTTCCAAATCTCCCAACCAAACACAACGAAACGAAACTGTACTACTCATTCTCCTCTCCTTTTTGGTGCCACCTCAACACCTAGCCACCACAATCCCACCAACCCTAACCCTCAAAACCACCATAGAGTCTAGGTCTGAAATCAAAAATAAATTGCTGTTGAATTGAGTCTGAATATAAAGCTAGCAAAAATATTTGTCCTTGGTCTTGATCTCTTCCTCCTCCAATCCCACTTTTTTCTTTTTTTGTTTTTATAATTATTATTATTAATTTTTTTTTTTTGTGTGTGACAAAAATAACATTAATATGTTAGTAGTTAGATTATACTACAGGTCAATATTTTTCCATAGACTTGAACGTGAAATCTCACCTAAACTCTTAAGTACCCTCTCCATAACCACTTTAGCTACGATCCAGATTATTCTTCCCGCTTTTTCAAACACACACTTACAAACATAAAACACACAGACCCATTATCAATGGGATTTCACAAATTCGACGGTGGCGTTTGCATCTTCCCCCTACAAGGCGTTTGGTCCTGATGAAATACAATCCCTTTTGTTTACCAACATTGCTGGAATAAGATGACTCCAGCCATAATTTCAGTTGTGTGAAAAGCCTTCGTGGACGCCGTTTCTTTTTTTGAGTATAATGCACGTTTCCAACCATATTGTGCTGACTTGCTAATTCTACATCGAAAAAGTCATCACTTAATTTTATTAAAAATTAAGAAATCTTTAACAATGAAAACTAAACTAAAGATCTGATTAGAGATTGTCGGTTTGGGAGCTAAGATACAAAAAGGGAAGATCATAAAATGAAAGCACATCCTTTTGCCCAATCTAAAGATTGGTCTTTACTAATTCTCTATTTTATGATTTTAGTAATTAATTATTTTATACAATTTGAAAAATCTAAAATTTCTGAGATTTTGATTTTGTGATTACTAGTGGTAACATGTGCTACGCACAGTATGTAAAAAATTAATAATATATTTTATACAAAATAATATAAATAGTTAAATTTTTGTATGCAAATTATGCAAACAAATAAGATGGAAATTTACAATTTAAGTCCCACAATTTTATCACAATTTATTTATTATTTTTTCATTTGTCACAAATTTAATCATGTAATTTTCAACCGCCCTTGCTAGAATTGCAAATTTAGCTGAACCCAACCCAAACAACTTGAGTTGAGCTTAAATTTTTTTAAAAATTGAATAATATAGTTTTTAATTAAGTGAGGACCTATGCAAAAATTAAAAAATTTAAATTAAATTTGAGTGAACTTGGGTAGAAACATCAAATAACCAGAAAAACCAAAATAAAATTATATATATAAATATATAAATTATTTTCTAATTTATTTTTTAAATAATAAATAAAATTATTTAAAAAGTAAAAAAGTATACTTAATTATCTTTTCATAAAAAATAAAAAGAGTATACTTAATTATTTTTTTAGGTCACATCACATCTTTACTTTTCTATACATATTTTCGTAAAAAGTAAAAAAGTATACTTAATTATCTTTTTTAGGTCATATCACATTTTTACTTTTTTGTATATATTTTCGTAAAAAGTAAAAAAGTATACTTAATTATCTTTTTTAAGTTATATCACATCTTTACTTTTCTGTACATATTTTCATAAAAAGTAAATAAAAGTATATTTATTTAGCACTTTCCAAACTACCATTAAGTTGATATTAAAAAAATTTACTTTTTATAATGGCATAAATAATTTAGATATGATTTTTTAGAAATTCTTTTTAATTTAAAAATTACAATAAAATATTAAATAGAATAAAAACAAATTTCTTACAAAATAAAAGTGTTTGAATAAAAAAAAGGTAAGAAGAAAATTTAATATGGTATTTTCATTTGATCTAAAAATAATTTTAGATGAATAATAAATTATCACTTATAACCCTTTTTTTTTAATAAAAAAAGTTTAGCGAACTATCACTTTTAATAAAAAAAAAATTAACGTTTCTTTCTAATTTATCTTCGCAAAAGTTTTGAGCCAAAGATATCTTTATTCTTTATTTTAGTTTCTTTAATTAACAATTGAGATTTAAAAAAAAAAAATCTAACAAAATTCACCATATTTGATAAGTACTAAAAAAGTTATGTTTTATTCTTTTGTCAAAAAAAAAATATATTAAAAAATATTATTGTTCAAGCCCTTATAGTTTAGAAATATATAATTTTTTTTAAAAAAAACTTAAAACAAAAAAAAGAAAAAAAACAATTAATAGCGATTAATAATTTAAACACATGTATATTATGACACATGTGAATATTGATCTCATTTAATTGTAGCAATATAATTTGAAAAAAAAAATTAAATTTGAAATTTCATTTTATAATTTAATAAAGGATGCAAAATTTAAGGGAATATTGGTCTCATTCCAATTATAGCAACATAATTTGAGTAAGAATCCAAATTTGAAATTTTATTTTAGGATAAATCATAAATACACCCCCTGAGGTTTACTTAAAGTACAGATTGTCCCCTATGGTTTGAAAAATTACAACACCTCCTTGTTAAAAAATTCTATTTAACAAAAGTAACTAAAAATATAAAATTCATAATTGCTCTCCTATACAATAATAAAATTACCTAAATTATTAATTGAAACATATTTCTAATATCATTAAAAGCTGTTAATTGATTTGATGATTTATTAATAAAATGAGCAATTTGTTATGAAATTAGAAATTTCAGGGGGTAGAATGTAATTTTCAGAACTACAGGGGGCGATTTGTATTTTAATCAAATCTCAAGGAGTGTATTTGTAATTTACCCTTTATTTTAAGAATATAAAATTAATTTATAGACCAATCATATTGTAATATGTATTAACAACAAATTAAACAAAATAAAAAAAAATGAGAAAAAAGAATTACAACTTTCAACGTTAATGAAATGACAATATTTTGCAATTATAATAGTATATATATAGATAAATCATAGAATAAATCATTATTTAAAACTTATATATTATGGGATAAATCATTATAATTTTAAATTTAAATTAATGGAATGCTTTCCATATTTAGTGCCCTCAAAATTGAATTTTGAAATGGATTAGTATACTTTATATTTGAAAATCATAAATTTAGAGATATTAAATATATATATATATATATATATATATTTGCTTGAATGAGAGCTATAGAGGATTTTTTTTAATTATTTAAAATCAAAAAATAAGAAATTTTAGTTTGAGATATTGGAGCTCTCACAAGATTTGTGGTTATAAACCCCTTTTTACTTATATAATAGATAGATGGATAGATAGATAGATAGATAGATTTAAAAAAAAAATTATATTTGTTTTAGATATTTTTTTAATATACAAATTTTTTTTATAAAGATTTTTTATAAAAAAATTTAACAATCTCATCACTAACCATAGTATATAAGAGAAGTTGGAAAGGGTGTAGCAATAGGTATGAGAGAAGTCAAAAAAACTTGTTGATTGGAAGAAGTCAATAAATGCTAAGTTTTTTTTTTTTTTTAAAAAAATTCAAAAAATTAGAAAATTAAGATTGAGATATTAGAACTTCCACAAGACTTGTGGGTTAGAAACCCCATTTTTCTTATATAATAGATGTTCCAATTTAAAACAATAAACAATACTCCCAATCAAACAATCAAGACAAATTGACACAACGATTTAACGTGAAAAAACCAATTGGAGCGCCTCCAATTGTGATAAAAAATCACGGGCTAAAGTCACAAAACAATCCACTAAGAAAACAAAAAGGAATTATACAAGTGTACCCTCAATTTCCTAGCAAATCCAAACCCAAATTAAACCAACCCCTATGTGCCTCTTCCATCACCATCTTTACCTCGGAATTGTCTTGTCCAACGTTGAATCTACAACGCCGATATTAAATCCACGACGATGAGTCACTCTAGAATCTACCAAAACTTCAAGCCCAAGTCCCTTGGAATCCACCGAAGAACAACTCTCTCTTTTGTGAATAAATGAAAACAAACGAACCCTTGATGATGTTGATATGAAGTTCACAGATCCATTGGTCACTCTTAAATCATCAAGGAAATACTCATAAAGCATACTCCAATATAAAACACTTTGTATCTTGTTTCTTTCTGAAAATTTGGACGGCACAAACCCTAGAAACAACAAACTACACACTTTATAGTAAACTGAATCACGAAGACCGCTCGAGCGCATATTTCACCGCTCGAGTGGTGTGAGAAAAGGCGGTGCAAAACATATAGGCTGACCACTCGAGTGACCACTTTATCGCTCGAGCGAACTCATTAAAATGCGCATCCATCGCTCGAGCCAAGAATCCACCGCTCAAGCGCATATAAGATGCTCTTAGAAGTTTGGATGCTCTACAAAAGTACTAGATGATGCCATTCACCACTCAAGGGAACAAATGACCACTTGAGCGGTCAAATAACTTCGACTGCATCTTGTTTTGCTTCGGGGACGTTGTCCCTTGACCCCGCCATGGGGCTCTGCCCCCTAGACCCTCGCAAGTTGGCCGTGCAGCTCAACCCCTGTACATAGTTAGCGAAGTGGCAAATATGAAAGGATCAAGATCACAAACTCCTCTGCATAAGCACAATTTAGGTTGGATTCGCATCTAAACACTCATAGCTTCACTTCAATAAAAAGAGCGAATAAAATTACAATTGAAAGGAGTTTTGTCAAACAGGATTTTCAATTACAAAAACCTAACACAATTCATTTTAAGCTTAAAACCATCATTACCCTAAAAACTAAATGATTTGAATAAAATAAATATCACTCAATTTAGATTCCATGAATAAGGCCACATCGTTTCCAAAAACAAAGATTTTTCTATTAAAAAGAGATTTTTAAAGTTATATAGCCATAAACATGAACTAAACAAAGTAATATTCATAAAAGCATTTAAAACAAACAATTTTGCATAGAAAGAGCACATAATTTGGATTATGGAAAAGGACAATGTAGCAACGGCAAAGCATATGCTATGTGGATTGGGAAACTTATCTGGGTGCCCACTCAAGTGCCTTTCATGCATTACATTAAATAAACATGACCTAATATACGCCTATTCATACAAACAATGACCCTAAGCCCCGCTTGTGGTTACTAGAATGATGCTTATGCAATAAAGAGCAAATAACAAGTAAAAAGGAAAATACAAACGAATTACATTACGGTTCAAATCGGGCTTAATGCATGATTTCTACATGATTAAGCAAGCCTAAACATGCTGATTTAATGAAAATAAAGAAAGCATGCGAAATAAGGTGAAAAACTTAGCAAAACCAACACCCTACATGATAAGATAATAAACTAACACCCTAGCAATGATAGATTGAAATAAAGACTAAATGAGCTACTAAAATTAACAAACGAAAGGATTTTACCTGCTGGTTTGAATAAACTGAAGGCACGCGAAGAAAAGCGCAAGAAAACTCGTGTTTTCTTGCTTGTAAGTCTCCGTCAAGCTAAGGGTTTCGAGTTAGTTCAATAGTTCCTAGCTTTAGATGATTTTCAATTGTTAAAGTTGCTCTAGGATGTGATATTTTCGGAGCTAAGGTACTCACCAAATTCTCTCAAAATGCTAACCTTTTGCAAAGGAGGGGGAGGGACTCCTTTGGGGAGCACCCTAAGGCTTCCCATCGCATTCCCTTACCACCCCCCTCTTCATTTGCACCAAGATTAAGTTTCCAAAACTGACTTTGCCACGAATGGATGTGCGTGCGCACAGCTTGTCTCAGTACGTGTGCCATTCATGCATGCACAAGCGCAACTCAATCAATGTTTTTGATAAAATTGGCTACAAATTTTGAAAAATATACCTAATCAAAACACAACTGGGCTTCTATGTTTCTCTTGGGGTTAAAAAGTTGATTTTTAGCTAAAAACGGATTTAGGGATAAAATGGTCATTCAGCTAAAATAGGTTTGCACAACAAGTCCAAACAACCTCAAACATTCTAAAGATGAATCAATTACCATTTCATCATCGGGACCCTTACAACTGCCCAAAGTCTTAGGATCAGTCAAAATGAGATATTTATAGCCTTACAAGAAGGTATGGGTCCTACTGGTTTGAATAAGACCTTGATAACTTTAATCACCATAACCCAATACCCTGAAATTATGAGTCATTTTCTCCTCATCTCTTTATGCAATGTCAGTATGAGGGTTTTTTTTAAAAATGCTGGTTGCTCAACTTCGTCCACTCCTACCTAAACTTATCTACCCCTTTCAAAGAAGTTTCATTTCAGGCCACCAATTGATAGATAATGCGGTAATTGTTCAAGAGGTATTACATAAAATGAGAATCTAAAAGTTGAAAAAGTGTAGTAGCTATAAAAATCGACTTGGAGAAATCTTATAACCAAATAGAATGGAGTTTCTTATAGAGTCTTAGAGAAGATTAATTTCCAAATTGTTTCTTACTGCAAAATTTATTTTTTTCACTGTAATTTACTTAAATTTGATTAGTATTATACAAAATTATCATCATATGTATGACCACTTCTACAATTTCTCTACTAAAAGTAGTTCAATTTTACATGATGGATTGTCAAAACCTTAATCCTGAAATTGATAGATTAGTACGAAAGTGAAAATTAATTATGTCACGCCAACGTGATCATGATGTTTCTTGTGACTTTAATAATGCAATTCCAAGTGCAAGATGTCGTGAAGTAGTATTTCTCGGTGAGTCTGAGGTCAAATCCTCGGGGATCAGCTTGTTTAAAGAAATTACTGAGCACTCAAATAAAATAAAGAAAAAATATGATTTTAAATTTTTGAAAATGATTAGATAATCTAAGAAAAATTAATTAGCTGAGAGATAAATTGAAGTGACAATAATAATAATAAAAAGGTACTGAGATATCAAGGATCCTCCACCAATGTTTTCGTTAAAATATTTCATATTCAATTCATATAACTAATTGAGACATACACAAAGGGTATTCTTAATCGGAAGATAAAAATGGTTATTTCATATAAAAATTAATTCCAAAAGATCAATTATTTTGACTGATTGATTACACCATAAAAATCTATCGTGTCCAGCTTCTACCGTGTCCAGAGTCTACGATAGAACAAGACATTATACAAAACAAATTTTTTTTTTTCAAATAAATCAATCAAAATAATCTAATATTAAAAATCATGATTGAATCAAAAAATATTTATAAATAAACTATTGGAGTTTCATCCCTATCCTTAACAAAGAAAATTAAAACATCATAAAAACGAAAGTAGAAAATATGTATTGAAAAGTGAGTTCTCTAGAATCATCCCTCCTCAATGAGATTGACATGTCTTTATAGTGAGTTGTAAGCATCATCCAACCAATTGCATTTCTTCATGCCATCATTGATCTAATAGCTTTTGATCCATGCATCACCTTTCCATCATCCATCCAATTAAATTCAGAACCATGCATCATCAAACCAATTGCACTTGTTTCATGCATCACATTGCATCAACCATCCAATTAGATTAGCATCATGCACAATTTATCATTATCCATCTAATTGAATTACTTCATCCACGTGAAACACCACCTTTAATTGGTCGTGTGATGCTACAGCTTGTGATAAAAGAGTTTGGTTTCAATTTGCCTTCCTTTCCTTTAATTGCCAACTAGCCCCAATCTTTATCCTAATTGCAAGTTATCTATACTATATATTAAGTAAAAAGGGATTTTTAACTCCGAAGGCTTGTGGGAGCTTCAATATTCCAATTTGAATTTTCTAAATTTTTTATTTTTTTTAAAAAAAAACTTAGCATTTATTGATTTGGTCAAAATCCCATAATCAGTATTTATTAATTTTTTTCAATCCACATGTCTTTCCACATGCCTACATTTATTGATTTGGTCAAAATCTCTTGATCAGCATTTAAAATCTCGTCATACAAATAATTATAGATATAATCCGTGTATAATTACTGCAGTACCCTTTTCAACTTCTCTCATACACTATGGTTAGTGATAAGATTGTTAAATTATTTTTATAAAAAATCTTAAAAAATATAATTTATATATTAAAAAAAATCTAAAATAAATATAAATATCTATAATTATCCCGTGCATAGTACGGGTGATAGGCTAGTTATATATTAAGCAAAAGGGGGGTTTTTAACCCCTAAGGCCTGTGGGAGCTTCAATATCCCAATCTGAATTTTCTAAATTTTTTATTTTTTATTTAAAAAAAACTCAGCATTTATTGATTTTGTAACAACTCAGATTTTAATTATTCTGTAGAATTTATACTAATATTATTTAATCACAGTTAGGAAAAATATATATTTTATTATATATTATTATGTGTAATATTATTAAAAATTTAGGGGTCAAGGTAAATAAATAAATACATAATTTAGGAAATTGGGAATTAATCGGTCAAATTATTAAAGAAATAAATTGTGAGATACTATACATTAAATATTTTAGTAAGTGGTAAGTAATGTTTTATAATTGGGTAGTGAGGTTTTTAGACATGAACCTAACTTATAATTATACGTAATTTTAGGAATCATTATGAATCATCAAAGGAGTGATAATCCTTAAAATTTTATAAAGCCAAATTAAATTAAGTGGCTCATGATACAACGTGGCAGGAAACTAAGCAACATGGCTGCCAAGTCCTTGGCCCTTGGTGAATTCATGGAGAAGAAACACCTAACACCTAAGGGGCAAAACAGGTGTCAACAAGGAATTAAAAATTTGGAAAGTAAAGGACATGTGGCAATAGGTGGCAAGGAGGGAATTGCCACTTGTTAGACATGTGGCTACACTTAAGCAAATCACATGCGAAAAACCACCTATAAATAGTGCATGGTTGGAGAGCTTCAGAAAGGTAAGTGATACGAATAATTAAGAAGTTTATTGCAAGGAGTTTATAGTAGAAAAGTAAAGGCTAAGGGTTGATAGTAAGGTGAGTTTTATTATACATTGAGTTACTATAATATGTCTTTTACATGTCTTAAGTTACCATAATATATTTTACGAATGTTTTAAGTTACCACAATTTATTTTATATAATTTATGTTTTATGGTTAGGTTAACGTTCCAATTATGTAGATTATTTTCTAAACTCTATTTGTTCAAATTAAAATCCATGGATATGTTTGTTTTATTTTTAAAGAATATTTGGCTATGATCTTATATGAAAATATGTTTTGTGAGTACCACCACGGGAGTCCCACGCCTTGGGGGACTTAAATAATCATTGGCTAGTGTTTGACCATTTTGTGGTCCCCTATTTGTCATGGATCCATTGACCCCTGTAGTGATTGTCACTTTAGTGACCCCTGTTCTGTACCGTGGTTATAGTGATTTATTTCAGTGTTTACCACCGTGGTTATAGTGATTTATTTCAGTGTTTACCACCGTGGTGATTTATTTCAGTGTTTGCCACCGTGGTTATAGCGATTTATTTCAATGGTTGCCACTTAATTAAATTATGTATTCAACTCAAATGATGTTAATGTTTTAGTATAAATAATTATCCATGGTCATTTTGTATCATAATACTCACAGTATAATATTTCTCACTCTGCTATGTGCTTATAGCTGTTACCCCTTTCAGGTGACGAGGTTTAGCAGGATCAAGATGGAAAATAAACCGCTGTGTTGTTTTTTTTAAAAATCTTTTTATTTCTATCTGTTTTGTTTTGAACTCTTGTAATATAATAAAGTTCAAATGACTATGTTTTATTTCCTTTTAAATAAGCATTTGGTACCCAATTATTTTATTTTAATTTATTTTATCCGCTTGCGCTGCGACCATAGAATTATCCACATTATTTTATTTTTATCTTGTTACGATGCCAAGCCTTCGGGTACCGGGTTTGGGTCGTGACAGATTTGGTCAAAATGCCCTGATCAGCATTTATTAACTTTTTTCAATCCACATGCCTGCATTTATTGATTTGGTCAAAATTCCCTGATCAGCATTTAAAATCCTCTCATACAAATAATTATAGATACAATCCGTGTATAGTTACTGCTGTACCCTTTTCAACTTCTCCCATACACTATGGTTAGTGATAAGATTATTAAATTATTTTTATAAAAAATCTTAAAAAACGTAATTTATATATTAAAAAAAATCTAAAACAAATATAAATATCTATAATTATCCCGTGCATAGCACGGGTGGTAGGCTAGTTCTGCATAAAACAAAATTAAATTATTAGACTCATGACTAAAAATAAAATGAGGGAATTAATATAATAAAAGTGCATTAATGATTAAAAATAATAAATAATTATACATTTTTAACAATTTATCAATGTTATTACATATAGAGAACATCTGAGCAAAAATACAAATAAGCATGTTGTTTAAGAAAATGTGTTCTACACAACAAATAGTTACAACATCGAACCAATATACGCAACTACTCAAATAAATGACGATCATATTGTTATGATTGTATTTACAAATTTATGTAGATTTCTTTTTATAGTTATATGACAAAATTATTCTCCTAATAGGAATAATTCAATTGCATGGGAATATACAAAAAGAAGTGACTATAGTGGCAAACCCAAATATTATCCTATGAAATGGTAAGCTCTAAGATGTCATTATTCTTTTTTAAAATAATATAGCTACTACAAGTTAATAATTTTGTGTATTTAATACCAACTTGTTTACTTATAATAGTTTCAGAAGAAGTGACTATAGAGGCAAATCCAAATTTCACCCTAACAAATGATAACCTCTAACATGTTATTATTAATATTTTTCTTCTAAAAATATAGGCACTGAAGTTAATATTTTTGTGTGTAACACCCTCAAAATATTGGCATCTGATATATCTCGATTAACTCATATATGAGAACCAAATCCAATTACTTGCAATTATTAACATACAGGAACATTGAGTATTATAAACATTTCAATAACTAATATTCATACTAAATCCCCATCGTTCCCTTAATAATATTCAACGTGAGATTTAACAAAAGAGTGACCACATGCATTAATATTTTCATCATCCCTAAGATATGAATCTATAACATGTGATAATAACAAGTCAAAACAAAGTGACTACAAGTTCCAAGGTTTTGTCCTGTTACGACAAAGTGGTTTTCAAACCTATACATAGATAGCCCTTGGCTTGCAAACAGTGCCAGCCCTGGGCATGGGCCAACAAGGCCATGGCCTAGGGCCCCTCAAAATAAACTTAAAAAAGGGACCCCTTTCTATTATGACTTAGTGTAATATATTAGGTATGTTTTAAGTTATAAAAAAAAAAAATTAAAGAATGTCCAAACTAACTTAAAATAAATTGACCCATTAAAAAATTGAAAGGCCCATTAAAAAAAATTAACATTGTTATTCATTGAAAATAGACCCAAAAAAGGGGTCCTTCTATTATAGTTTATTGTAATATATTAGGTATATTTTAAATCCAAAAAAAAAAAAAATTAAGGAAGACCCAAACTAACTTAAAATAAATTGACCTATTAAAAAATTGGAAGGCCCATTTAAAATAATTAGCATTGTTATCCATTGAAAATAATTTTGCAAAAAAACTAAATTATGCAAGTATGATTGATTTATTTGCTTCTAAAATGCAAAAAGAGCGAGGATCAAGCGACACTTATTAATTGTTGTAATGTAATACTAAGTATTTTTTGTGATTTCGATACAATTTTTTTGTCTTTTGTCTTTTATCTTCATTTTTTTTATTCAATGAAAAAAAAAATATGAAGGGCCCCAAAAATTTATTAGTTGATTATTGGCTTTGGGCCCCGAAAATCTCAGGGCCAGGCCTGCTTGCAAAACAAAACAAAACAAATAAATAACTGAGCCTTGTGCTCCAAAAAGATCCTCTACGCATTCACTTTGGCAGAGGCACACCACAATCACCTAAAAAATGGTTTCCAATAAGGGATGAGTATAAAACCCAGCAAAGATAATCTAAATAAATTGCACGGAGTTTAACAATATCATGAGGTGCAATGCATATGAGATGCTAATGCTAAAATCATAAGTTTTCTCATTTTAAAATTCTCATGCCATGTACTTATTCAAAAATATAACCAATTCAATCATCCGTTTGATAGAGCAAGAGGCGGTAAATACGACACTGGTAATCCCTAGGCTGGTGTCTGCAAGTAGGCATAACTAGCACTACCAATCTCCACTTTACCAGCTCCTAACCGGAAGGCATGTAACGTCCCGATATTTTAACCCATGTTATAATTACCAATCCTTTATTAATCTCCAATTTCAAAGTATAAATAAGGATTATAGAAAATTAATCAAAGTACAATATAAGTTCAGTATTTATCCTTCTCATTGATATTACATTTCACTTTACAACACTAGCGATCAGCGAAGTGGCAAACATGAAAGGATCAAAATCACAAACTCCTTAGCATAAACACAATTCAGGTTGGATTCGCACCTAACTACTCATAGCCTCGCTAAAATAAAAGAGCAAATAAAATTACAACTAAAATGAGTTTTGTCAAATGGGATTGCCAATTACAAAAACCAAACACACTTCCCTTACAACTACCATTATAATTCATCGACTACTCGTTAATTAATTAAATTTTTTTTTTTTTTTGTAACTACCCCATCATCCAACAAATTGCATAATTTGTCACTCCCGTAAGGGACACACACACACCAAGAAAGCAATTCTCATTCACATGCCTTATTTCTAGGCTTAAGGTAAGTTTTGAAGTGACTTCCTGTCACCCTCTCCTCTCCTAAGACCACAACAATACTAACACACCACGTGAGGAAAATCATCTACCAATACATGTACAACACACTACATTCCTTGAACCCATACCGGATTCCTTAGACCAAATTGTACCACTCATGTTCCCAAACAAATCACCATCGATGTGCCTATATGGCAAACATATCCTCACATCACACATGAGTCCGAGCTGGACTTCTAAAGGTCGAAGCATACTTGGCCATTAAACATCTCACATCACGCACAATGACTAATAAGGTCACAACAACTCACTCCTTGTACAAACCCGCTCCACACAATATTACTATACTTTTTGGAGTTCCACACACCAAAACCTCAAAAGAAATTGTCCCACCACCACGGATTTTACACAAGGTCAATAAGAAACAAACACACACAATGAACGCGACTCAACACTATCAACTTTAAACCACATACCAATAAGTCAAACATGCTATTGCCCAAAGCCAAGGCAACCCCTGGAATAGTCCCATGACCAATCCCCCTCTACACATCATCTCACAAACATGCATTCAACACCGTCACGCATCACACCTTACTATAAACCCCCAAGTGGTTTATTCTGACATATGACTCAATACTACATTCCACGAGTTCTCTTACAATCAAGACCAGATCCACAATAACCAAGTACAAACGATTATTTTCTTTGAACGCTACCACTCCAAGCCAACTCACGAGGGTTTACCATACTGAAAAATCGCCGCTACCATGTAGCCACCCAACCTTATCACAAATAAACACATCACCTCAACCCCTCAATGACCAATAGGGTCAAACCTCAATTTAACACACTATACCAACATGCGTTACACTAGTAACTAACAAAAAATACCATTTCCATGGCCAGCTCATCGGTTTGTTGACATTTACTGAACAATCACTTAGAAACCCTCACACCATCTGTAAACTTAGAAAGTCCTACTATCCCAACCCCAAGGAATAACAAAAATGAGCATTTAATTCTCCTAACCCTTTAAGCCACAACGCACCATCACCAATTATCCTCTCAACCAACTTATAACACTTCATGAGCCAAGGTCAATGGCACACCTCGATGGACCATCACATCCCCAATGCCATCAACAACTTCTACCAACATACCTAGAACTACCACGACACTACGATTAGATCACAACACCAACCATGGGTTATATGCCCAGCCGACTATTCCAAAGCATCTCCTATTTCAAATCGAAATAAGGTATATGTAGCTTGCTTTTCGTGCTCCTTTCTTATACGACTAGCCCTATAGTTCGGACTCCTGTGGTTCTGAATCTGGTTTCACAAGTGCAATATGAAATAGACAAACACAAATGAGTCCAAATCTGGCAAATCTTTTAGAAAATCAATTTTGAATAAAAAATGGACCGTTTTGCCAGATTTCAGAGTCACCACCTAAATATTTTTGAAAAATTTAGGAAACCCGTGACTCGCGCTAAAAGCCCATTAGTCCATCATCACCAAAGTGTCTCGGTTCAGGAACTTAGGTATGAGAGGAGAAGGTTATGAATTGAGCACCCCACTCACCCAATCAAAGATCGACCTCTACTAATCATGATGTGACTTTTATTTACATCATACACTCTTGTTCCGGTTATTATGCTACTTTTACTAGGTGATGCACACAATTATAGACTAATTTGCAAAAGTTGGAACACTTTGATTTTATGCTTGTTTGAAAATTGTTTTGAATACGCTTCATCTAAAAAAAGTGAATTTGTATGTGTATTAATTAAATCTTCCCAATTGGAGCAATTAGCCTTCATTCACTAGCATTCAAACAGGTATGTCACTTAAGCACTTAGCCTCATGGTATTATGCTTGATATAGCAAAAATCACATGCATGCAATATGCTAAAGAAATAAATGCTCACCTAGTACTCCCAGGCAAGCCAAAAGAAATAAAACACTTAGAAAAATGCATGCTCTAATAATGCAAATGACTAATGCAACACATACAAAATGCAACTACAAGGTTTGGTTTGTTAACATAGCGTATGACTCAACTCAAAGCATACGATATCGCACGTATTCAATTAAGTAGGAACTGACAATATTAGTTAGAATGATGAACTGAACCCGATGCATGCAAAAATAGATACAAGTCATGGTAATGTTATGAAATCAAAACGTGAATGCAACATGCAACCATCATAAGCAGATAAATAAAAGAGAGAAAGAAATGGGGGTTAGAAGACATACACAATATTACAAGTGTTACAAGTTTGCCCTCGCGCAGGAGGGTTCGAATGTCTAAGTGTCCGAATTAACTACTTATTACAAATTTGAATAAATAATAACTGAAGAACCATCTAATTTATTACAACATTAATATTACAACAAGAATATGTAAAGGATCGCATGCATGCCGATTTTTAAAAACTGCTCTGTCTGCCCTCTGTGAAACTGCTCTGTTTCATCCTCAGCCACTGCCCTCTGTTTCAACCAAAAGTGCCCTGTTTACCATGCATTGGAGCCCGGTCAACCCCCAATGAGGCCCGACCAGATCCAAACAAGGCCGGTCGTGCCCTATTTTCATGCAGAAAAATATTTTTGTGCTCTGAGGTGAAAACAGTACAGACAGAACCTTTCTAAGCCCTATTTGTCCCTCTTGCTCTTCTCTGTCATAGGGAAACTCAAAAGAAGAAAGGATTCGATTCTGAAACCATCAATGGTAGCAAGTTGATTGCTTGATGATTTCGAGCACATTTGGACAAAAAGTTAATAAATGCAATGAAAAGCAACCACCCCTCCCTTTTATCATGAAGTTAGCTCAAAGAGGGAGGTAGACATGCCTCAAAATTCATCAAAATATCATGAATTAATATATGATGACTCTTGACGTGATGGACTTTATGTCGGTTTCATTGATTTTAATCCAACCAATTTTATTCATCTTCTTTATGTCGATTTCATTGATTTTAAGCCAATTTTATTAGTCATTTTTAACTTACCTTTCCATTCTTTAATCATTTTGTCCCAAAGTGATATTTAAGTCCACTAAATGAAGAGAAATGTCAAACGAGAAGTGATCCTTAGTATGAAAGAGAGACTATGCCTTGAAGATGAACCTCCGAAGAGATTAAGCCATTGAGCATAGGAGGTCTCTTTCTCATGCCTTGAATAATAATCAATTGCTTGAAACAACTCTCAAACAAAGAAAACCAAGAAAGGAGGGAGGGTACATAAATGATTATGCGAAGTTTATTATTACCAAAAATGGAAATCTTTACATGAAAACTAAGTAAAGAAAGCCATCAACTCAAATGACTTGGTGTCTAAGGCCTAAACAACCGAAGCCATGAGGACTTACAACACAACAAGCAAAGTATTCAAAGCATAAACTATTTGAATGAATTAAAATAGCCCTAAGAAGCCCTAACATGTACAAAAACAGTAGCTAAAACATGTTTAAGAGAGCACAAAATATAGGCAAAAACAAAGGGATACAAAACTAGTAAGCAAGACTAAGGAGAGATGGCTAACCCCTCCACTTTTGGAACTTCTGAACCATATTTTTCAGCCCTTTTAAACTCTAAAAATCAGTGTGTAAACCAAAGAAAAAAGTGGAAAAACAAAGGGAATGAGCTATGGGATAAGGTGCAAGAAAGGGTGTTAAGCCTCTCCACCTTTGGTAGCTCTTTAACCCCAAGTTCTAACACTTGAAATGGATCCAAAATAGTAGGAAAACACAAGAAAAAGATAGAAAAAAGGTTGAAATGAAAGCAAGGAAAAAGGTGGCAAGCTTATACCTCTTGAAAGAGAGGATGCTTGTAGTTAAACAAACTTGATTCCAAACACTCAAGTTTTTGAAATTTAGTTTGAAATCTTAACAAAAAGCTCCAAGAACAGCTCTAATGGTGTATGTACTGTGTATGTATAGCTAAAGAAGGTTGAAGGTAAAGAAAGGTGTTGAAAATAGAGGGGGTCTCTTTAGCTCTTCAAAGATATTGGAAAATTTGCTAACCCTCAATTCTGAAGGGAGAGGTCGAATTTATAGAGTTTGAGCCAATTTGGTTGAAAATATCTTCAAACAAAGCCAGTTGACCAATTCCAGCCAGCTGTTCTGTTTGGCCCTAATAAGACCCGGCTAGGCCACAAAACATACGGCCGGGCCCAAAAATGAAAAACCGAGTCTAAAAAGGTAGTCTGGACTATTTTTCATTGAAATCCGACTGGGTCTAAACAAGCCACGGCCGGATCTAAACAAACCCGATCGATTCCAAAAAACTAGTTTCAAGTCTGACTTCAAACGAGCATATCTTCCTCATCCAGACTCGGTTTTAGGTGATTCTTGAGCCTAAATTGAAGCCCCAGAAGTCTAATTTCCAATGGTGGTGGCCTCACATCTAAATTCTAAGTGGTCAGAGAGATATTCCTAATTTAGTGAAGGCTATTCATTTTCTTTCTTAATGGTTTAATGCTCAACCTTTTCCTAAACTAGTTTTCTTCCATACCCTCCTATTTCCTTCAACTCCAAACCTATAAATAAGATGTTTTTAAATATTTTTCAAAGAGTTTACCTCCCTTCCATTTATTTCTACTTTGTCCTTACTTGGTTTACCAAAAGTGCAATATTTTAATTGAAATGTGAGCCTCGGAACATCGTAGAAACATTTGGAAAAATATTTTGAAAATAGAGATTTAAGCTCTAAAATAGTTTGGCCAAAATGGGGCATAAGGTTTGGGATTAGAGCTCGAATCCAAATTTCCTTGCTAAGAATTCGAAAGATTGCACAGTGTAACTTTCATCATCGGGTGTTTGGAATAAAGCGCCCAAGTCTTGCGGGCAGTCAAAAATAAGGTCTCTATAGTTGCCCCTCTTTGACAGAGCTCGAATAGTTATGAAATGACGTGAGTCAATGTCAAAGCCCAAAGACGATCTATTTTGATGAGGCTGTAAGACTTGGGTAAATAAACAAAATGTAGATGCAGTTGGTTGAACCAGAGGGTTGCCTACGTATCCCGTTGCAAAGAATCAAACCAGCGTAGTTCAGGGACAGAATGCAAATGACACACAATATAACAAAATAATCCAACCACAAGCAGTGCAAAACACACGAATACCATAAAGGAATGGAGATACAAATCAAACTACATTTTATATAGAAAAGAAGTGGGCATGAGCCAAACGACGCCTAACACAAGCTAAGTGCCTACATCCTCAATACTGGCCTCAGCGCAGCATGGATGCTTACACATAATAGAACCATGTTTTAACGTGAAAGGGGTGCGAGCACATGCAAAACTATGTTCTTTACAGAAAGAATACAAGTAATTGGGTGGTATGATATGAGTGAGGAATGATCTGCTGGGAAAAGATAATGACCCTAAGTGCTGAATGCAACAAGACAAAGTACAATGCAATGAATGCAATGGATGAAGTGAATAAGGGGCGCAGGCCGAACTACATCTTACCTAGAAAAGGCATGGACAAAAAACAAACCACGTCTAACACAGAAAAGGTTTCGAAACCCTCAGACCACAGTTCTTGGTGGAATAGGCGTGTACACATGCAGAGCTATGCTTTAATGCAGGAAATGTATGAGCACATGCCAAACTAAGCTTAACATGGAAATGATGCAGGTAATAAAATGGTATGATGTAATGGATAATGTAATAGATACATGCGATAAATGTTATATGCAATGCAATAGAAGTAATAGATAATAAAATGTAGCAGTTGGGAAGTGAATGTACCTTTACAGGGGCAATTGGCAATGACTCACCTCATGCTGCTAGGGATTTTTTTCTTTTTCTTGGTTTGAAAACTTCTTCCTTTATCTTGCGCTACGAAATCACAGGTACTACTTTTCTCCCTGGCTATGTTTGTAACTTTCCCTATTCTCTAATAGGGTGACAGACTAGGTTGGTTCAATATCCAGAATTGAGGTGCATAGAAGCTACCTCAACCTATGGGGCTGCCATACAGATTTCAAGCCGATGATACACGCCTGGGTATTTAAACCAGACTTTAGTCTCGAAAATTCTGAACCTTTGCATTCTAGGCATCGCCATTCGAACTCTAGTTTCTACTATTTCAGTTGGTCTCCTAGGAACTCACTACAAACACAGTTAGATGGCTATACCAGACTGATTGAAGTCGTTCAGGTACTGTAGACATCCCATTTTTGACTGTCTTCAAGACTTAGACGTCATCGTTTGTGCACTCGATGATTGTGCTTGTTTATGTTCGTTTTGAGCGCCTGAAGTCCTCGGTAGAATGCCCTGTCTTTGAGCCTTTGAACCTTGTTCTTTCTGCGCCTTATTTTGGACCAAAACTTGGTGTCTGGACCTCTTGGTGACCTATCGGCCACCCCCCAAGGCTGTCGGCCATGGGAGGCTTTTGTCGGCCATGGGTGTGGCCGGTCGGCTATTAGTGGTGGCTGACGGCCACCAGTCTCTTTTTCCAGATATTTCTTGATATTTGTTGCCAGCTATGCTAGCTGTTGTTCACTGAGCTGCATTTTCATACACGTGTATGAGAGGATGTTTCCAAGCTCTAGACTTGTTTTTCTATATATAGGGGGTGTCCTCCCCCATTTTGGTGGGTTGGCATTTTTAGAACAAAAATCTCTCTTTCTCTCTAGAATTCTCTCTCTCTCTTGCTATTTTGCATACACTTGTCTAGTTTCTCCTAGCTTTTGCACATCAACCCTTAATCAAACACTCTCAACTTTGGGCTGAGATTACTTGGAGCCTCCTTTGAGCTCTAGAAGGTGGTTTAAGCTCAGATTTGTGCCTGTTTTGTGCTTTGCTTCAAAGGTATAGAACTTACCCTATTTGAGCTTGCTTTGTATACTTGTTTTGCCATCCTTTCTTACTGTTTTAAGGCTGGTTTTGAAGTTTAAAAATCTCTGTTTTTATGACCTAAAAATGGTGGTTTGATCCCTTTTGAGTTAGGGGGTTGTCCACCTCTTTTGCTTCTTAGCTTGTTAAGCTTTTTGTGCTCTTTTTTATCACTTTGAAATCAACTTTTTTGGGCCTTTTAACCACTGAATTTCAGAGGTTTTTCAGTAGTAAAAACTTTGTTTTGAAGTCCAAAATTGGAGGGGTTAGACTTCCCTCCTTGTGTCTTGTTTGTATGCCTAGTTAGCTTCATGTGTTAGCATATTTTTCTAGCTTAACTTAGCTCTAGTCTAGCATGTTTTTCCCTCTATTTTGACCTATTTTGGCTCTGTATTGGGCTGGTTAGTTCAGTTGAAGCTTGTATTGCATAGTTGTAGTGCTATTTCCTTCACTAGCTTGATGTTTTAATGCTTTAATCATCATTGTTTTTAGTTAATAGCATATTTTAGTGTTGTTTTGTACTTTATTTCAGCACTTAAAATCTCTGCAACCTCCCTTTTTGCTTCACTCTTTTATTTACTTTTGAGAGTTGTTTCAAACTTGGGATCTTTTAAGCTTAAGATTGAGGTTATACTTAATGGTTTAATCCTCTTTGAGGGTTCATTACCAATGGCATGATCTCTTTCATGCCTTAAATTATCCATTGGTTGACACTTCTTTCACTTTAGAAGACACTCACTAATGGACTTAATCGATTAAAGAATGAATCAGTAATGTAAAATGAGTAAACAAAATGAACAAGTAAAAGAGGCAAGATAAGCATCTTTCGTGTTGCATTGCATGTGTTCGAATCGGACGTTAATTCGAACACAAGGAAAATGGGACATTTCGTACTCGAAAGTGATAAAATGTGCCACTTTCCTTGGTCATCATCACTCTTAATCATGCATGATGGGGTGGTGGTCTTTTTGAGTCTTGTTTTGCACTCATCAAACTTGTACAAACTTGGTTCTTTGGCTATCATGCATGGAAATTGCTTGATTGGTGGTTTGAGAGTCAAGAGTTTCACTTTTTTGAGCTTGTGTGATGATAAGGAGTGTAAACAGTACACAGTGGTAAGTTGAAGCACAAAGAGGAGTTCATGCCACCAGTAGCCGACCAGCCACCAGTGGTAGCTGACCGCCCACCATTGGTAGCCGACATGCCCCCTGTCAACCACTAATGAAAATTGCACAGTGTGTTGGTAAGTTGAAGGAGAGGTGTTCTGGAAGTGGGCGGCCTTTTCAGTGTTCAAAATGTGCAAACAGAGGCTTGCAGTAGCAGAGCAGTGGCTTTTCGGGTGGAGAAACCGAGCATGCATGCATCCCTCGCTTCCCAGGGCCTTTTAATTGCTTTGTTTAGTTAATTAGTGGTAGCTAATTAATTAGTTTAATTACTTTGTAATTAGTTAGTTAAGTGTTTAGCTAATTAATTTGATTTGTAATATTTAATTAGTTTATAATAAGTTAGTTAATTCGTTTCAATTGTTGTAATAATTAGTTAGTTTAATTAGCGTAGCTAGTTAGTGTAGACCGCCCGGAACTCCGCTCCGCGCGCGAGGGCGCGAATCGTTTTGTTCTGAGCTACTACAATTCGGACTCATGTCACGGTTCTGAATCTAATCTCACAAAGTGCAATGCGAGACCGATAAATCACCAAAGAGTCCAAATCCGGCAAATCATTTTTTGAAAACTGATTTTTATAAAGAAGTACCAAACATGGACTGCTTTGCCAGATACAGAGTCGCCACCTAAATATTTTATTTTGGGGGAATTTAGGAAACCTTGACTCGTGCCTAAGGCCACGTGTCCGTCATCACCAAAGTTGCCTTGGCTCGGGAACTTCGGTACGAGAGGGAAGGGTCATGCAATGAGCACCCCCGCTCGCCCGATCAAAGATCAGCCTGTATTAAGCATGATATCTTGTTTTTGAAAACACATGTGTTCTTATTTCGGTTATTAACCTAGAATTACTATGTGATGCGCACAGCATACAAGTATAGACTAGATCGCCTAAGTTGGAACAAAACATTGCATGTTCGTTTGTGAAAATGATTTGAAGTTTGCTACTCGCAAGTAGGCTAAATCGGGGATTTGATGAATTGTTCCAATTCAAGCAATCCAACCTTCACCCACAGGCATTCAGGCAGTTATATCAAATAAGCAGTTAGCCTCATGGCAAGCATGCTAACATGGCAACACTTAACACACATGCAATACGCTAAAGCGTAAACACTCACAGTGTACTCCAGGCCAAAACAAAGAACTAGTTAGAAATCATGCATGATCCTAGTTCATGTTAAGATGGCTAAAGCAACGCATGCAAAAATGTAACTAAAATAGGCTCGGCTATTCTAAGATGTCATGTGAATGCGACAATTCGATACATGTATTCAACTTGGAATTGAAATAAAATGCAGTTAGTATGATGTGCTGAGCCCGGTGCATGCAAAACAAATGAATGATGTACGCATGCAAGCATAAGGTATGCTAATTGAAACATGCCCTAAAACTAACCATCATAAGCGGTTAAGTAAAAGGGAGAAAGAAATGGGGGGTTGGAAGACATGCATCACACACACACGCTTATTACAACAGTTGGCCCTCTCGCAAGAGGGTCCGAATAAGAAGCTAACTAGCTAATCTAAGCTAATTAAACTAATTATTACATCACAAAACTAATTAACTCACATGCTAATTAATTAAGCTATTACAACACAAATTGAATAGTTAAACTCATTAACTAATTAGGTACAAAACCAAAGCATAAACTAGCTAAGCAAATTAGCTAAGTAAAGCAGTAAAGCAATGTCCTCAGAGGGAGAAGAATGCACGCATGCTCGGTCGCCTTGTTCAGAAATCCGTTGCGATGCCCCGACTTGCCTCTGTTTGCAACTGTTCTCAGAACCTTGCACAAAGGTCCACAAAGCTTCAACTCCACCATGGGAACCTGTAGGAACATGGCCGACCACCTAGGGATGTTGCCAGCCACTGGCCGACCACTTTTCTTTGCTGCAAACTAGAAAAACTGGTCGGCCAGCCACTTTTACTGGTTGGCCGACCAGTTGTTGCTGCACTTCTCCAATTTGCTACAATAGAGAGCAAGAAAGGGCATGGCAATGTATTTGCAAGATATGTGTGCACAACCACCCTCCCTATCATTTCATAAGCTCAAGGGAGTGCGGTTCTCGACTCTCGGGCCACCAATCACGCATCTCGATGCATGATGGCCGAGAAGCCAAATTGCACAGTTCCATATAAAATGAATGCACACATAAACACATAAAGCCTAGAACTCTATCATGTATGATCAAGAGCGTCGACGACCGAGAATTGAGGCACATTTCATCACTTCAAATATGAAACATCCTTTGTTTCTCGTGTTTGGACTAACACCTAATCCAAACACAATGCAAGCAACAACATGCATGCAAACATGTAATGCAACTTAAGCATGCAAACATGCAATGCAAGGGACAAGTATGCAACAACATGCAATGTGACATGGCATACTCAATGCAATGAACAACATGGCATACTCAATGCAATATGATTATGATCAACTTAACAAAGCTAATAACATGCAAACAAAGCTAATGCATGCATGCACAAAGCAATGCAACATAGGCATGCAACAACATGACGCAATGTAAGCATGCGAATAACATAAAAGCAAACATGCTCAATGGACTTAAACCAAAATGGACAGACCTTAGTCATGCCCAAATCAGTGGCCATAATGCTAAGAAATGAAGGCACAAAGGCATATACAAGCATGCACATGCAAAGGCCCATCCACTAGGCCTAAGATCACAACCCTTAAGAGTGCTCAAAGAGTGACAAATGTGGAAGTGTAACAACACTATGTGCACTGAAATAGGGTATGAAATGATTCCAAATCACTCAAACTATAGGCATAAGGCATGCTAGAGTCCTTAAGGCATAAGGCTAGCAAAGAGCAACACATAGGAGGTATGCAAAACATGGCACAAATGCACGAACCAACCATGGGCAGAGCTTAAATAGGTCTAAACAAAGACCAAAACATGCTAAGATGGAGGCTTAAGGACCTAGGCAAGATGGCATACATGCTAGGCCACAAACAAGGCAATAATGCATAACACTCAAAGGCACTTGAAGAGTGAATGAAGTGGGAACATGGCAATGCTACATGCTCTAAAATGTCATGGTAAAGGATGTCGAATCATGTACACAACACAAATGAAGCATGCTATGGTACCCAAAGCTTGAGGTTAGCATAGGCACTTGCACTACAACTATGCAAAACATGAAGCATATGGCAAGGGAAACCTAAAACAGTCCTAGAACATGTCAAAATGATACTAAAACATGTATGGAAAGAAGCCAAAATATGCTACCATGAAAGGGATGAAGCATGATGTATGCAAGGCAAATAAGGTGGATTACACTATACCTACCAAGACCAAGCATGAGATGGCTTCACCAACAAAAATCAGAGTTATATCATGGCAAAATAACCCCAAAAACACACTGAAATGATAACTCGCAAGCTTAGGCATGAAGGCATACGCAATGACTCATGTTTAAGGCATAAAGGGCAAACCCTCTAACGCATTGAAAGAGTGACAAATGCAAGTGTATGACCATGAAACATGGACTGAAATCACATATGAAATGATGCCAAATCATTCAAATAGGCCAAGCATTGCATGCTAGTGGACTTGATACAGAAAGCTAACAAGCTAGAATGCATTATAGCTATACAAAGCACGACATGCATAACCAAAACAACACAAATCAGAGCTAGAGCATGCTAAAACATGGACAAAAGTTTCTTGAAGTTAAGCCAAAATCATACTAGAAAGACATGTTAAAGCATGATACACATTAGGCTATTTCATGGAATTGTACTACAAGTGCATGGAGCATGCAAGGGGCTACTAGGAATGGCAATTTGAACCCGGCCCGACGGGGACCCAACCCCCCGACCCCGATTAGAATGGTTTTTCCCCAAAAAATACCCCTGTGGGGATGGGGATGGTATTCAAAATTAAATCCTCGATCAATTTCGGGCCGGGGACGGTGATAAGTTTTCCTTCCTCGGCCCCGGCCCCGGCTTCGGCTTGGCCCGCCCCGTAACTTCCCCGAAACTTCCCCGTATGTGCATATATGTGTATATTATATTATATCTATCTATATGATATTATTATATGTGTTTTGGGTGGCTGTTTAGGATATATGATATTATATTATATTTATAATATCAGATATATGTTATATTATATTATAGTCTGCTGCCTCTCTCACTCACTTAATTCATTTTATTTCATTTCTGAGTCTCAACCTTAGCCCCTTTCTCTCTCTCTACGCAGGTGGTCTTACGAGGCTCAACCTCAGCCTCTCTCCATCTCTCTCTACGCAGGTGGTCTCACGGCATCGGTGGCGAGCGAGCTCCTATCATCACCGCCGATCGCCACTGTCCTTCCCCCCATAGCCGTTGTCCCTCCTCTCCATCACCACCATCTCTCCATCGTCGCCGATTGCAGTCGTCTCTCTCTCTGAATGTGTTAATTTTTTTTTTTTTTGAGCTCAGATCTGTTTCGATCTGTTGTATATGATGAAGAGATCTGTTATTGAATGTGTTGTTTTTTTTTTTTTTTTTTTGATCGGTGAATTTTCGGGATCGGGGAAACCCGATCCCCGTTAGGGGACTGGGGTGGGGGCGATGAGAGACTCCCCGTCAGGGATCGGGGCCGGGGACGGGGAAATTCCTACCTTCGGGGATTGGGGACATGAAGTGTGATCCCCGGCCCCGCCCCGCCTCGCCTCGTTGCCATTCCTAGGGGCTACCAAACCAAACCTTAACAGAGGTATGACATGGCAAAACAACACCAAGAACATGTTGAAAGGGACTCAAAACAAGCTAGAAAGACATGCTACTTAATGAAGCACACAAGACTAGTTTGTGAGAAATACACTACAAGTGTATAAGGCATGCAAGAGGTGACAAAACCAAACCAAAATAGTGGTATGCCATGCTGAAATAAGGCCTAAAATAGGCTGAGATGTGGCCAACACAAGCTTAACAAATATGCTTAAACATGAGGCATTCAAAGCAAGCAAACAAAACAACAAGGAGAGGGGATGACCCTCTCCTATTTGGGACCTTAAAACACCATTTCCCCCACTGAAATTCCTCTGGAATTCAGTGGTAGAAAGGTCATGCAAAGGTTAAAATAGGAGCCTAAAGGGATGGCTCAAAACAGGGCCTAACAAGGCCTAAGATGGGGTAGACCACCCCCAACACAAAAGTGACCTTAAACAAACATGACAGGCGTGCAAAATCAGAACTTTTTTCAGTAGAAAGTTAAGCTTAAATCAGCATACAAATAGGTCCAAAAGCTTAATCAAAATCAAGGGATTTGAGAGTTAGAAGCTCACCCTTGAAGAACACCTTTAAAGCTGCAACTCCAGCAACTTCTTTGAGTTCAAACCAATCCAAAAACTCCAAAACCAACCTCAAAGAGCCTCAGCAACAAAAGATGGTGTTTTAGTGTGTGTTTGTGCGTTAAAGTGTGATAAAATGACACTTTTGAACACAAATATGAAGAGAATATGCAAGATAGATACAAAGGTGTATGTATAACTTTCAAGAACAATTTTCTGAACCTGGAGGAGGAGGGGGGAGGTTCTCTTATATAGAGAACCAAGCCTCAAGCTTGTTGAGGAAGCTAAGGGTCCAAGGTCATCCCTCTATTATGGAGGATGGTTTTAGTGCCTTCCAGCTGTGATAGCTGTAGAGAAAATATCTCCAAGAAGCTGGTGAAAAGTGGCCGACCAGTTGAAGTGGTCAGTTAGCTACTTACACTGATCGGCCAGAGTCAAAAGTGGTCGGCCACAGGGGAGAGGTGGTCTGCAACATGAAACCAAGGTGGTGGTGTGGTGGCTGACCAGAAAAGGTGGCCCAAAGACCAAGAAAGCCAGTTGGCCGACTAGAAAACTGGCTGGCGGGAGGAAAAGTGGTCTCCAAGGGGAAGAACTGGTCTCCCACCCTTGTACCACCTTCCAAACGAGGAAAACAAGGTTTGTACCAAAAACAAACCAAAAAGGATGCAAGACGAAAGTTCGGGAGGCAAAGCGCGCAGCCGAAAGCCTCGAAAACTAGTCCACTGGCACCAAAAGTGGTCTACGACCACAAAAGTGGTCTCCTAGACCACAGTGTCCCTCTAGGCAGAGGCAACAAGGTGTGGTTCAAAAACCACGCCAAACAGAGAACGTTAAGCGGTCCCGAGTTAAGGCGCACGGCCGAAGACTCCGAAAACTGGCAATTGGTCTCCAAACGAGGAAAGTGGTCTACGACCACGAAAAGTGGTCTACAAGACCTCTCCCTCCTTCCAGGGAAGAGAAATAAGGTTCGGTCCACAAACCCAGCCAAAGCACAAAGAGTTCAGAGGCCCGGAGGCAAGGCTCTCAGCCAAAACTCTGGAAACCTCGAAACGAGCACAACATGCATTATCACCGAGCGCTCAATCGATGACGTCTGAGTCTTAAGGTCGGTAAAAAATGGGGTGTCTATAGTTAGCTTATTCATTCGGACCCTCCCTCGCGAGGGCGTAATGTTGTAATAAGTGTGCGTGCGTGCGTGTGTGTATGTCTTTCAACCCCATGTCTTTCTCCCTTTTATTTAAATCGCTTTCGATGGTTAGATTAGGGACATGTTTCAATTAGCATATCGCATGCTTGCATCCATTCATTCGTATTACATGCACCGAGGCTTGGTATATCATTCAAACTGCATTGCTATTTCAATTTCTTCTTTGAATACGTGTTAATCGCATGTTGTTCAAATTGATCATATGCCATATTAGTAGCCAAGCCTATTAATTGCATATTACATGTGTTACATTAGACATCTTGTATAGTTAGGATCATGCATCTTTCTAACTAGTTTCTATTTTTGCTTAGAGTACTCGGTAAGTCTTTATGCTTTAGCATACTTGCATGAGTGTGATTGCCATGTTGTCATGTTTCGCATGCTTGCCATGAGGCTATGTGCTTAAATGCTAAACTGCATGAATGCCTGTGGATGAAGGCTTGTTGTTTGAATTGGAACGATTTAACAAATGTAAGTTTTAAAGCCCACTTTGTTGTGGCAAATCATGTTTTAAGCCCACTATGTTTGGTGGCAAATCCGCATCTTTAAGCCCACTTGAGGGTGACAAATTCAAACCATTTTTGAAAACAAACATGAGTTGAGTTGTTTCAATTTTTGCAATTTTAGTCTATACTTGTTTGTGTGCGTCACATAGTAATGTTAGCTAATAACCGGAATAAGAACACATAATGTTTATAAAACATCATGTCATAATTAGTAGAGGCCAATCTTTGATCGGGCGAGCGGGGGTGCTCATTTCAGGACCTTCCCCTCTCGTACCCAAGTTCTCGAGCCGAGGTAACTTTGGTGATGACGGACACGTGGCCTTTGGCACGAGTCAGGGTTTCCTAAATTTTCCCAAAACAAAATATTTAGGTGGTGACTCTATCTAGCAAAGCAGTCTAATTTTGGCATTATTTGATTTAAAATCGATTTTCCAAAAAGGTTTGCCGGATTTGGACTCTTTGGTGATTATCAGTTTCACATTGCACTTGTGAGACTAGATTCAGAACTGCGAGAGTCCGAACTGTGAGGCCTTCTTTTCAAACTCTTTTCGAAAGGCGGGGCGCGGAAAAATGTGAGTCCACAGGTACGACAAACACCAAAGGAATTGCTTCTTTAGAGGATTTAAGGTCTCCTAGACCCTGTGAGTGCACAAGACAGTGCAAGTGAGGTGCAGAAAATATTGTGGGGTGAATGAATGCACAAAACAGTGCTATGCAGGTGAATGCACAAAACAGTGCTGTGTAGGTGCACAAGACAATGTGATATAGATGAATGCACAAAATAGTGTGATGCAAGGTGCACAAAATAGTGCGATACAAGGTGAATGCACAAAACAGTGCGATGCAAGGTGCACAAAACAATGCGATACAAGGTGAATGCATAAAACAGTGCGATCCAAGGTGTACGAAACAATGTGATACAAGGTGAATGCACAAAACAGTGCGATACAAGGTGCACAAAACAGTGCGATACAAGATGAATGCACAAAACAGTGTGATACAAGATGAATGCACAAAACAGTACGATACAAGGTGCACAAAACGCTGTGATACAGGTGCACAAGATAGTACAATACAAGGTGAATGCACAAAACAGTGCGATGCAAGGTGCACAAAATAATGCGATACGAGGTGCACAAAACAATGCAATAAAAGGTAGAATGCACAAAACAGTGCGATACAGGTGTACAAGACAGTGCGATACAAGGGAAAGATGCATGGTATGTAAAAGGAAATGAGTAGTACATAGATTAGTGCATCATGTACCTTATGAATTGAGTGTGTGGTAACCTGCCATGAAATGAGTGTAGGGAAACCTGTCACAACTTATTGAAATGTAACTGAAAAACACTACGAAAGGTAACTCAACAAAACTCTGTGAAGTACAGAACAAAGTCAAGATTAAGGGCAACTAACCATGCAATTCAAATCAACCATAGTATATGAGCATGCATGCATAATCCAAAACACATGTATTAATTATAGAAAAGATGGCAATCCCGAGAGAGTTTTGAAAATGGTCAGAGACAACTTTCGAAAGCTGAATCATATCAGAATCATTATGGAGGTAAACTACCCTAATCCAGGGGAAAGCGTCCAACAAATGGCTTTGAGTGGATTGAGAGAAAGGTTGGGTTCATGCCCCTTGTTCAATTGATGACTTGACCAGATGCACTGAAAATTGTCTCTAGTGTCCAGTCATTGGCTGGGTTCATGCCCTTTGTTTGATGGATGGCCCAATCAGATGTATTGAAAATTGCCCCTAGTGTCCAGTCACTGGCCACTGTTTTCAACATTATGCAGGTACATGTAATGGGGATCATCAGATCTTAGAACGGTTGCCAACCAATCAGAAACATGCTTCTCTTCTATCCCGGCATATTGAGAATTTACTCTACTTCTCTCCAAGGTAGTAACGGATTCCTCATATACGTCGATCATGAATGCGTTGCCCCTTGTATGGGCACTCTCAGTTTGTTTATGAATTCCACATATGGACTTGTTTTTGAGTTTTAAGCGAACACTCGTGTATGTAATTTTCACCATGCTACTCTGTTGAACATGAGCGACTAACATGCTATAGTGACTCGATAAAGAGCGTAGACTGAGACAAACACCAGGCACGACACAAGAGAACTCACAATTGATCTAAAAGCAGAAAAAGACTCAAGGTAACTGATCTTTCATAGTGCCCCTAGTATTACTTATATTCCCTTTAGAACTCAATTTTGTAAAACCCAAGTTTTGATTCCTTTTTTGCTCAAGATAGAGATTCTACTGATAAGTTCAAGTATTGAAAATTGCTCCACTTGTAGATTCAAGCTAGTTCTTTCTTACCCAACGCAAGTATGATAAGCGCAATAGTCAATGTAGCTCATGAAATGTGAATTGGGCAAGATGATTGAGTCGAGATGAATAAGATGGATATGGTTTAGACCGCATTTCAGGATGAAGTTGCCTACGTGTCCCAAGATGGGAATCAAGTCAACGTAGTTCATGCACTACAAGAAATTGCATTTTTGGCGACTATTTTTGGCGACGACATCAATTTTTCATAGCCAAAACTATATTTTTGGCGACACAATGATCAATTTCGTTGGTAAAAGTAGACATTTACCGACGCAATTTACTACCGTCGCAAAAAAAAACATGACATTCACTGGTCGCCAAAATTATTGGTTGGTGCCAAAATTTCAAAAAATTTAGCTACGAGGTTTATTTTTTAGCAACACAATAAGCGTCGCTATTAGTGTACTTACTTTTGGTGACTACAAGTTGGCGTGGGCAAAGAGTTAAACATTTAGCGACGATAACACTATTCGTCGGTAAAAGTTTTGCTAGTGAAATGAAGTGATTTATGTGTTTTTAGTATAACTTTTCAAAGAGTTTTAAATATTCTAGTTATTGAATTGTAAAATTAAAGTGATTATCGAATTAGATCACAAAATAAACTCATCAAGCCCAAACACACTCTTAAGTTGAGATGGCTAATTTGGAATAATCTAAACTTTTCCAAAGAATGTGGTTATATTATCAATTTCAATATGTTTGGTTTTATTTTCAGAAATTTGTTTCAATTTTTTTTTTCTAAAAAAATTTAAAAAAAATGGTAAAAAAATAAAAAAAATACTTATTATTTTTGCATAATTTTATTTTTTAGGAGGTCATAAATAATTTTTAAAAATATATTTTTGATTTTTATAGTTCTCAAATTAGTTTTAATTTTTTCAAAAACAAAAAAAAGCTGAAAATTATTTTAATTGTTGTTTATTAGCTATCACTACAAGGAAATTTTTTTTTTTTTTAATCAAATACAAACTCTTTGCCTTCGTTGAAAATTGTATAAGTGTGCAAAACTAAAAAAGGGAGGGTTCGAAAGGGAGACTTCGGCAGTGGTGAGATTTCAACTTGGAAACGGGGCTCTCTCTTCGGCGGTGAGACTGCTTGGGCGACGGCGGCGATGATTGACGGTTCGAAGGGGAAGGGTTACGTTCTTTTCACTTCGGTCTGAAAAAAATATCAGTTCGATTCTTGAGGTATGTTCGGATTCCACCATTCTCTCTCTCTCTCTCTCTCTCTCACACACACACACACACACACACACACACACACATTCACTCCATATTTGTTCGATTATTTGGTGTTTTTAACTACAATTTCGATTATGGGTTTCAATTAATGTTATAGGTTGTTGGATCTATTTGAGTGTTGGGTTTGTTTGGGTGTCTACATTGAGACTCTGGTTCATCAACTATTTCAAATGCTGCAACAGAGCTTAATCGAACCTGCATGAAAATGAAATTAATGGTTATAAATCTATGTTTATACAAAGAAGGTTTGATATATATATACCTTTCGGACGAATCCCAAGCCTGTGGAAATGGCCATGGATGAGTCGGTTCTTTAACATCCCATGAGAATCCAGGCATTTTAGCGAAGAAAAGTCCTAGATTATTTACACTCTGTTTGGATTGATAGTTTTTGGTGAGAAAAGAAAAGAAAGGTTGGGAAAAGAAAAATCTCAATCAACTGTTTGCATAATTAAAGGTTTTTTTTTTTTTAAACACAATTAAGGGTTGGTTTGTGAATTGATTTTTAGTAATATTTTAATTTTTTACGAAATAATATGTATAAAAAAAAAGAAGTAAGAAGACAGTGTACATAATCTATTTTTTTAGAATTTCATTTATCTGTAGCAAAACCTTTTTGTTGCCGATTTCATTGCTTTGATGCTTTGTGGTCCAACTTTCCTAAGTACCTATAAAAAAAAAGATGCTTTTGTGGTCCTGTTAAAAGGCCAAAAGTCACTGATTTATTGGGTTGTTCATTTTCAAAATATATCTAAAAGAAAAAGGGAAAAAAAAAATGATGCTTTCCCAACTTTTTCCCAAATTTCATAAGCAAATTGGAGTTCTAGTATATCTCCACCAACATATCTAAAAATGACTGTTAGACTATTTAAATATGTGAATGGTATCTTGAAATTATAAATATTTTGATAATACAAGTTTCTTATGCTTTTGTGGTCTTGTTAATAGGCCAAAAATCACTATTTTTATTGGGTTGTTCATCCATATTTTTGGTAGAGCTCAACTTGACTTCCAATTACAATAAAATGTCAATCTTTCTTGTTTATAATCACTCACCGTTTTGACAATATGCCGAAATGCTTTTGGAGTTTAAATAATATTTGTGAAATCAATTACAATTTTCTGAGTGTGACTTTCTTAAGATATTCAATCAACCCCAATTTAGGTCTCACATCAGCAACAGTTTTGAGTTGCTGGGATTGAATTAGACAATTTATAGAACCACTTCCCTTTAGATCCACCCTAATTCACATAATGTTTTTAGACACCAAACATGTGTATGCATTTTGACACTTCCAGCATTGTCACTATCCAGCAGCCTCTCTCTTTCTTTGTTATGGAGAGAGATAACAATACATAAGTCACATAATGTACACAGCAATCATGATATTCATGATAAGGGAATGAATTTGTTTCGATATTGGATTTGAATTATCATTTGTTAAAAAAAAAAATGAGTTAAAAAATAGTTTCTATTTAATTTTATTTTACTTTAAATTTAGAATTCAAACATAATTAAGCTATAGCAGGGTTTTAATAGCCGTATTAGTAGACAAATTAGTAGTGGTGAGTTGTAGCAGTATAGGAATTATTTAACTTTTACGAATTCTTTAAAAATCATTAATTGTGTGAACTAGTTTGTTGTGTTGTTTATGGAGGGCTGCTTGTTGCTCTCATAGCTTTAGAATTGTGTCATCCCTTGCCTTACTAAGTCACCAGAAGTTTACCCTTTTTTACACCAATGCAAACCCTTGAAGCACCACTTTTTGCCAATTTTACAGTCATATATGGTCTATAGATGGACATTCACATCACAGATTGGTCTTCCTATCAAGCACATCTGGATCTGCATTTGTGACATTGACTTTGAATTGACACATGCTGCTTAGTTTATTGCTTATTGATTTGTTTGTTCCTGCAAATTTTTTCTCCTTTCAAAATTTAAAGCTTTCTAGATTTGAGTAAGTGGTGAATTTTGTCTTTACTCTTGTACAGTTGCATTCTTAAAGTTCAAATGCTGTTAATTATGGTGTTTTTGTTTTGATAGAGCTTGCAGCTTGGCCTTCTGAAATTTGATATGGAATTTGACATGGTAGTTGCTGAAATTTGACATGAAACTTGTTAAAGAAATAAAAGAGAAAAAAAAGTATGATAAGGATTTATTCACAAAATTTGGGATAATTTTCGTTTTTATTATTAATAGGAGTTTGGTGAAGTGGTTATTTTCATGTTATTTTCTTACTAATATAGTCTCCGTGAATACGAAGTCGGGATTTTTGCTAACTTATCCTTTAGTGCACCTATCCCACTTTTGAATTTGTTAAGAGTTGAGAAGAAATACAACAACCACCAGCTCTTAGCTTGAGTGGTGTCTTTTTCCACTCCCTGAGAGGAAGTTACAGGGTTAAAGTTAGTAATTCAAATTCTCATCTATTTAACATATTTAGCTGCCTTTTGCTTAGTTTCTTTTTTTCCTTTAATTTAGGTCACCCTTTTTCATAGCCTATCACTGTAAAGGAACTTTGTTGTAACATAAAAAATTCTCACGTAATGGATTGCTTGATTTACATTTCATGACATTGTTTTCAAATATCATAGCATTGTTTCTCATCTCTTTTCATTTAATTATATGCCATATCTATAGTTGCAAAGATGTCCAAAAATAGTAAATTATTTCTGAAGCCTGGCGCCTGTGCTGATGTGCTTTTGGCCTGCTATGTTGTTGCTACTGTACAAACTGTTTAGATACTAATATGCTGCTGTTTATTCCAATTATGTAGCACTTTGTTATTTATTTTTATTTTTTTTGGTGCATGTCTCTGGCTATTTTTGGATGCTGGCTATTAGTTGTCTGTTGCAGTTTGTTGCTGTCTGCTGTTGTTAGCCAGTATATTGCTATTTTGCCAGTGTGTTGTAGTCTATTGCTATTCTGGATGCTGATATGCTAATGTTTTTCCATTTCTGTAGGAGTTTGTTATTTTTCTTTTTTTGGTGCATGCTAGCCTGATGCTGATGGTTGTTGCTTGCTGGTCTGCTGCAGTTGCTAATTTGCTGCTGCTGCTGGTTTGAATCTTCTGACTGATTTCAATTTTCTCTACCAATTTACAGAGACTAAAACTACAATGACAATCAACTGAAAGAGATAAAATTAAGAAAAAATAGATCAGAGTAATTTCCTCATTACTTTTCCCCTACTTTCTTATCAATCATATACCAGCACTTAACCCAAGATTGGAGAGGATTCCATCAAATAGCCAATAAAGAGAAATAAAACAGTAGAAACAACATAGTACACCAAGGTAAAATAATCCCCAAAGCTACAAATAAACACCCAAGGCCCAACACAGCTCTATAGCAGCAGTAGCAACTGGCAGCAGCTCTATATCTGTAAACATTAGCACATCTAGCAACAATAGCAACTTGGTTACATTAAGAGTTTGGAGAATTAAATAATGTTGTGAATGTTAGGTTATGTTGCAAGTGCCTTTGGTGTGGTGTATATTTCTATGATACCTTGGAGAGAGAAGAGGATTTTAAAAAATACATGTTAAATGAATGAATGTGCTTGATAATCTTATAAGATTGAGAATTGTTTAGTTTATTCCTCTTATATGGATTATGCATTTATGCTTGTAAGTCATTTTATAACTTGCTTACATAAGGAATATTTTGGGTAAATTGATGGTCATAGTCCATTTTCTTTTCTTTTCCTTCATTAGAATTAAAGAGACTCGTAAAAAGAATTTGGAGAAGTTCTCATAGTTGAAGAAAGTATAGGGCTCCTATTTTGGCTAGTGAAGCAGCACTGTTTTTAGGGCTTGAATAACATTGTGGCCAAGACATGATACATGTCTGAGATTCACATAACTTCATTTTCTGGTTCTGAAATTATTAATCATATTTATGTTGCTATATTATGATTGTGTTTATTCAAGAAAGATTCAACCATACACTATCATCTATATTCTTTTCTGTCAGAGACAATGAAAATTTTCTCTGTTCCCTTTTTTAACTGTTGTTATAAACTTTAAATACTTATTGCAGGGTAGTGGTTGGAAAGTTGTTGCTAGTTTTGATGGCAACTTCCTTAACAGGATTAAACAGCTGCCTTTAGACAGACATTTTGACTTGAACAATGTCAAAAGGGTATTAGTTCTTGTCTATTTGAATTTTCAGTTACAATATGTAGTTTTCTTGCTATTTGGTTCTATGATGACCTTTTTAAGTTGGTTCTAGATTGTGCTTGAAGCAGATGATTATCAACCCTATCGTATTTTCCCTGAGAAAGCAATAATCGAGATCAAGAAACAGTATGTAGTGTTTGATGCCAAGGTTCTCAGTAAAATTCCAAGAGGACCATTGAAAGACAAGAAAATGGCTATTGCTGGTTTGATGGTCTCAGTAAAGGGCCCTGCTGGTCTGATCTGCTGGTGGCTGATAGCTGTTGGTTGCTGGTCTGCTGCAGTTGTTGGTTTGTTACTGCTGTTGCTGCCCTGGTGGCTAATGCTTGCTGGGCTGCTGCTGCAATGTTGTTGTGAGGCGGCTGCTATTAAATGCTGGTCTACTGCAAATTTGTAATAGTGGTCTTTATTTAGAGTCTTGTAAATGGTCTTTAGTGAGTTTAGCCTTTTAGGTTTTATACACTGCTTCTAAAAGCAGTATCAACAGTGTTTTTTTGCATGCACATCAACTTAGGTGATTTCATATCAATGTTATTAGTTTATAATAGTGGTGCCTGAGGGATGCCTCTTGTAAATCTGTAAATCTTATAAAAAAAAATATAAATAATTTTTAATTATTTTTGCCATTGCAAATTTGTCGTTGCCAAAAAGTAAAGCTTTCTCGACAAATAACTTGTTAATAAATGTGTTGCCAAAAGTTTATTTTTGTCCACTCATATTGTGCTGTTAGAAGTGTATTTTTTGCCAATGCAAATTTATCGTTGCCAAAAGTAAAACTTTCTCGACAAACAAATCGTCGGCAAATGGCAACATTTACCGACATAAATGTGTCGCCAAAAGTTTACTTTTGCCGACTCATATTGTGTTGCTAAAAGTATATTTTTTTGCCGACGCAAATTTGTGTCGAGAAAAGTGCCACACAATCATCATATTTGAACTACTTTTACCGACGCAAGGTAAATTGCCGGCGATGGAGAAGGCTTTTACCAACGACTATGTTTGTCGCTAAAGGCATTACTTTTACCAACGCAATGATAATTTTGTCGGCAAAAAGTTTTGCCAACTCACTTTTACCTACGGGTTGCCGACGTAGCTCCGTGTGTCGGCAAAACTTTTTGCTGACGAATTTTCCCTTTTAGCAACATATTTTCTTATGTTGCGAAAAATGCAATTTCTTGTAGTGATGGCTGAGGTTCACTCGGGTATTAACACTGTCCTTTTGCGCTCTAACTTTTGCCAAAGTTGCCCCTTTGGGGTTTTCAACCTCGCGAGCTCTATTTATTTGATTTCTTATTTTTATGCTTGTAAATTTTGCCTAGGTCGCCCTTTCAGGTTTTTGACCTAGTGAGCCTCTCAAGGATAATGTTACAACATTTGCGGTGAATTTGATCAATAGTCATCCTTGCCCTAACACTAGAACTAGTTTCACCTTGATTTGAGTTTGGTTCTCCATTCCCTTATACATGTCTTTGTTCTTTTCTTTTGCTCCATTTTCAGAGTTGGTTCATCTTGCAATGCTCTACTTCCTCGCATTAGCTTCCTCGAATTCAGACAAAAGTGACATTTCCTCACAATTGATTGGATTTCATTCCAATGGATACCCTTGGCTTGATGGTTGACTTCTTTTCTTTTTTTTCTTTTATTTTCTTTTTCTTTTTTCCTTTCTATTCTTTTTCTTTTTTCTTTTTCTTCTTCTTTTTTTTCTTTTGGTTTCTTTTATCCATTTCTTTGTGAAATAATGAAAACACCAGGGGGAAAATTCTATGATTGTGAGGGCTGAAAGCCGTCTTGTGTTCGTATAACGGTGAAGAGCATCCCCAAGACAATGCAAAATACCACGCACAATTCCAAATCCATCTTCACAAGTTTGCAAAAGAAATGACTTAAAATTTTGAAATCATGAAGGACTTTGCGCCAATAATTCAGAACCTCAAACCATTTCGGGGATCCTTCTTAACACTCAAGCTTATTAACGGAATCTCATTCAAAAACAAATTCAATAAATTTCTTATTTTAAAAAGGTCACACATGCATTACTGTAGGCACAATAAAATGATAAATGATCAAAAACTTAACTCCTGCTTTCTTATTTAACGACAAAACGAAGGCCTAAGGGTACATGAGAGCGATGCAAGAGAAAAGACTCAACTGATGCAACAACGCAAGAAAAGACAGTGAAAATAAAACTCATAACTCAACTATTTACAGGACACAACTCAAAACAAAATGAGCATTCTTGAGACAAAAGGGCTTTTCACTCTCCAAGTCCATTTATAGATTTCAAAAAATAATTTCAAGTAGCCCATGGGAGGGTCCAAACTTGCTTTCAATTCAGCAATACTAACATCCACACCCAGTAGGATTGATTTTAGACTTTCCAATTGGGTCTCATAGATTGAGCCTCACAATTACCCCGGTTATCGCCACACATCTCATTGACCGTGCTGGCTGGGGTCAAAGCAAGCCATGGATGGGATTTATGTTATGGAGTGGCATTCTATTGCGGTCAGTGAGAGGGTTATTGACAACTTTGGAATTTTCAGGTGGGGTGATGACCTTATTGTCAATCAGGTCTTGAATTTCATGGCAAAGGCGAAAGCAACGGTCAGTATGATGACCGTACTGCTGATGAAATGTGCAATATTGGGTAGGGTCATGTCTAGGTGGGAGAGGATTAGGGAGAGATCGAGGATTGAGTGGTTTGAGATACCCTTTCTCTGTCAGTACCCTCAATGCATAGGTTAAGCTCATATGGAGATAGGCGAAGGTTCGGTTTTGGGAGCATGGAGCACTAGTTTTGGAAATATTGGCAATGGGTTGGCGGGTGTTTATTGGGTATTTATAGGCTTGGGACTGGAATTAGGATGGGTGTTTTTGGTAAAGCATCTCTTTTCAAGGCTTGCCCCTGATTCAAATGCTCTTAACTTGAGCGATAAAAGTGTCATCCACAGTCTTCGCAACAACTGTGAGCACTTGCTACTTGTTCAACCCTTTGACCTTCAAAGTCTCAATAGCCCACCCAAGATGTGCATAGGGATCAATACTTGTCCCAGCCTTGTTCTTGCAACTTGCTTCTGCTTGGCCAAGAAATTGGGTGGCTATATCGAAATGAGGCCCATTTGTTATTGATCTGTCATCACCCAGGCTTGAGATAGCTTCGAGTTGGCCCTTTTCAACTACAGCTCATCCCAAGATTGGGGAGTTTTTTGACGGGATCGAAACCCCAAATGTTAAATCTACCACCGTTCCTTGAAAGTCTTCAATTATTCCCAACATCTCAACAGTAGTGGGTTCGGCCATTTGGTGCTTTTGGCGTACCCAAACTGGATTGGATGCATTCATCATGCACAAATCGGTACTTTCAACAATGAACACCTTCGGCTTAGGCAGATAGGCTAAGGTGATACATATGTCGGGGTTGAAGGTAGGTGTTGTGTATGGATGAGGTTAAGGTAAGGAGGAGGTACTTGGTTGTGGATGGGAAGTGGGCTGGTGGTAACATTGGGTTCTTGAGGTAGAGCTATTGTCTGGTTGTCGATGAGATTCTGAACCTCATGACGAAGGTGGTAGCAACGATCGAAACCATGACCGTGTTACTAATGGTACGCACAGTATTTGGTGGGGTTATGTCTAGCAGGGAGTGGGTTTGAGATACCCTCTTTCCATCAGGACTTTTAGTGCGCTAGTTAGGCTCATATGGAAGGGATGAAAGTTCTACCTTGAGCTTGGGTTGGGCCGGTTGTTTGTGGGTTGGTATTGGCAAAAGGGTTGGCAGTTTTGGGATTGGTAGCGACGGTATTGATTTCAGTGGGGTTGGGAATAGTGCTACTGCTAGCATTGGTACTTCCGGAAAACACCCTCCTTGTTGGTTCCCTCGGTTTTAGGTGATTCTTGAGCCTAAATTGAAACCCCGGAAGTCTACTTTCCAATGGTGGTGGCCTCACATCTAAATTCTAAGTGGTCAGAGAGATATGCCTAATTTAGTGAAGGCTGTTCATTTTCTTTCTTAACGGTTTGATGCTCAACATTTTCCTAAACTAATTTTCTTATATCCCCTCCTATTCCTTCAACTCCAAACCTATAAATAAGATGTTTTTAAATATTTTTGAAAGAGTTTACCTCCTTTCCGTTTATTTCCACTTTGTCCTTACTTGGTTTATCGAAAAGTGCAATATTTTAATCGAAATGTGAGCCTCGGAACATCATAGAAACATTTGGAAAAATATTTTGAAAAGAAAGTTTTAAGGTCTAAAATAGGTTGGCCAAAATGGGGCGTAACGTTTGGAATTAGAGCTCGAATCCAAATTTCCTCGTTAAGAATTCAAAAAATTGCATAGTATAACTTTAATCATCGAGTGTTTGGAATAAAGTGCCCAAGTCTTATGGACGGTCAAAAATGGGGTGTCTAGAGTATACACCCCAACACCCGGACACAACAATTAGGATCCTATAACTTGGGAAAAAGTTCCCACACCATGTTCAAAAGACACCACCCACCAAACACACAATCAAAAGAAATAATACAGGAGATCAACATCCCCCTTTCAAGGAATACCCAAATGCACATTGCAAGTTCCACTATCATTTCCTACAATTAAGATACAAGTTTATGCCTAAACTAAACGACAATTCTAGGCCCAACTGTAACAACCCTCGTCACTGTTTATTGATTACCTACTGATTACTGTTAAACTGAGACTGATTATGATCGATAATTGAATTGATTGAGATACTGAACTGACTGACTGAAAACTGAGACTGATTGATTGACTGTAACTGTTTAAATGCATAATCTATCTGTTTGACTGCCAAATTATCTGTTCTCATCTTATGCATTAAACTGCAAATTGAAGGCCTTATCAGCGGCCAAATCTGAAATTGATTGATGTTCTGTGTTCCTCAAAATTAAGGTGATTTTATGGCATATTTATCTGAAAATTGTTTTGGTATGATTAAATTAGATTAAAATAAACTAAATCAAAGAGTTGCCTTATTTACGGAATTGCCACTTAGTGGCCCACTTCATACCATATTTGAGGCTTGGCTTATGCACTTCATTCAAAACATTTCCTCAGCCCATTTTGAGAGCATAGCCGGCTAGAGAGAGAGAGATTGGGAGAGAGAGTTTGGTTTCATCTTGAAATCGACTTGTATACTTGAAGAATTGAAGTGTGGATTGCTAAATTGAGCTTCTAGTCTTGTGATTGAGGATCTAAGGTAGAGTAATTACCTTCTTGTTTATGAATTGAATTACTCCTTGCATGGTTTAGAGGATTATTAAAGATTAGAGCCAAGATATGGCTTATAATGTTGAATTGAAGCTCATCTCTTGCATGCATGCTTGTATTGAGGAATTTAAAGTTGTTTTCATGGCAAATGTTACATGCATGCTCATATTTATGTTTAAGCCCATGATTTCACCATGTTTTAAGAAGAATTGACTCATCAAAGACATGTAATAGCTTCATATGTTGAGTTGAGTTAGAATTCATGCATGCATGTGTTTATCCTTGCATTGTGAGGTTTGATTTCGTGGAAATCTTGCATGCATGTTCATATTCATGATAAAGACCATGATTTCACCTTGTTCTTGAAGAAATGAGCTCAGTTGAGCTAACATTTGAGGCTTTGAATTGATTGAATTCATGGATATTGCATGTTTATCATGTTTATGAAAATTGTTTTGAAAATGAGTTTAATTGAACTACCCTTGGGCTTTGATTTTATAAATTGAACTTGGAATCATGTAATATTATGAGTTTACAAGAGTTTCCCAGAAATTCAGCCCAAGAGGATCGATTTTGATGCTTTGAAACTTGGTTTTGAACTTGGAGTTCAAATCTAGATTTTCCAAATTTTGGTCGTCCGCTCGAGCGGGGAAATCGAGCTCCCAGTATCTCTCACTGTTTTACAGTCCGCTCGAGCGGGGTATTGTACGCTCGAGCGGAGGCTTGTGTCACGCGCTCGAGCGGGGACCTTTGTTTCATGTCCGCTCGAGCGGGGAAACCTGCGCTCGAGCGGGGAACTATTTTTCTGAAAATTCTGAAACTATTTTCTGGGTACATCTTTGCATCCTCATCCCATTCTAGGCATTCTTAGGCCTAGTAAGACATCTTAATGAGGATATAGATGTAGAACACACCGAGGCAAATTAGGGATTAAGTTATTATCTTTCCCAACTGTGTAGCTTAGTGTGTGTTCAATCTATTAACTATGTAGGGTTGGCTATCCAAGGAGACGCTCTAGCTTACTGTAGCCCAGAATTCTGTGAGTAACAACTGTGTAAAGATATGTTCAAAAATGATTATTTACTGAACTGATACTGTTTACTGAATTGAACTGTTTACTGAACTGATACTGTTTACTAAATTGAACTGTCTACTGAACTGATACTGTTTACTGAATTAATGTATGTCTCTTATGTTGAAATGTATTGTGGCATCCTTAGCACCTACTGTTCACTGTTACTGCCACTGTTACAGAGATCTCTGTCGGTTCCCAAGTTTGGAACCACTACTGTTTACTGTTGTGATGGCCATTCTGTATTTCTGACATGGAACAACGTGCTGCACGGAGCTAAGTGCTACAGAGTGAGCCACCTCTAGAGTCTGTGCGAGACACCTCTTGAATCCATAAGTACTGTACTGTTTTCTGAAATGGTACTATTACTATTGTTGTACTGCTACTGATGGCCATCATTCACTGTTTGGTCTGTTAAGACCCGGTCTTTTAAGACCTACTGTTTACTGTACTGTTATGCTAATGGATGTACCACATATTACTGTTTTGCCTGAATGACTGTTATGGCCTGAAATATGAGCCACAAACTGAATGACTGATAAACTGATTGAAATGACTGTTTTCAATACTGAAAGGATATTCACTCTTAACCTCTTTACGCATTGTGTTATTCACTGGGTTTTAGCTCATTGCTCATATATATATGTAGGTGTACAGGCACCGGACCGTTGCTAGAAGCGTCAGGGTAAACCCCAGTTTTGTCAAGCCAACCACTGTGCCTCACTGCGAGGTTCCGAGCCTATCAAGCTATGGCTTAGGGGCTTAGAGGTGTTTTATTTCCTCGTTTGTCTCTGTGACTGTTTTGTTTACTGTATAGACTGATAGCACTGTACTGTAACATTTAATAGGGATTAAGTCGCTGTTTTGACTGATTGTATATATTGTGCATACTGTTCTGTACTGAAAGTATAAATGTATGAAAAATCTTTTTGCATACAGACTGCCACAGCTCATTGGACCTTATTTATTTATTGTATTGGCTTCCGCCATGCCCCTGTACTTTGTATTACTGTTCTACTATTAAGCAGGCCTTCGGTAATCTCGGATTACTGGCCGGTTACGGTGCTAAACCCATAGGGGCGAGTTTGGGTCGTGACACCAACACACTGATAACCCTAAGTCTCTATATACCTACGATGAAACAAAGTTAACATAAAACTTCTAACTCAGTTACTGATAGTGATACTCCTCTGGATACGCCCACACACCACGTCTTACCAGTACATTAGTTCGATTCTAAACAAGTCCACTGCGATAATCTGCCGCAAGAACACTCACTCCAAGACCAGCCATGCCATCCATAAAGTCCTAGAGCACCTCGTGTCTCACTAAATCACTCTCAACCCACTATGAACTCCACAAAAGGTTCAACTCACCACCTACTTCAAATAACCACAAAAGCATATAATTACATAAAGTACATTTGAATTATCCTCCTAAGATGTCAATTTACCCCACTAACATTCAAAGAATTCGAGTTAAAATGGCATTGATTAGGTGCCCTCCTAACAAGACTCCTAAGAAATTCAAAGGCACATACTTCATCTTACGAGTTTAATCTCATATCCACATAGTCATATAAGCACACACATGTCATGCAAAGCACATAAACGTCCCATCCTAACTTGATAAACCTATTGTGACAAACATCACTTCCCACCAGCCCAAGGTATTCAAACTTGGTTAGCTTTGATACCAAGTTGTAACTTCTTGATATTTTAACTCATGTTATAATTTCCAATCCTTTATTAATCTCCAATTTCAAAGTATAAAGAAAGATTATGGAAAATTAATCAAAGTACAGCCACTTCATAAGTCCAGTGATAATGCTTCTCATAGATGTTGCATTTCACTTTACAATACTAGCGATCATAATAATAATACATTATAGTTCAAGAAATAAAAGAGATACAACAAAATGCCCAAAGAGGGCTTACACCTTTCAAGTTTAGGGCCTTGATTACACACATAAGTGAAATTTCTATTCCAAACACTTAAGCCTAGAGGCTGTAATCACATAAAACATCCAAAATAAGCCTTTTTGTTCCATCAAGATCTTCACCAATCCCTAGCTGAGTGGAGGCATATCATCACAACCTGAAATGTTTGTTATGATAGGAATGAGCTAATGCCTAGTAGAGAATACATTTAATAAGGTATATAAACATTAGATATAATGATGTGTAACCCAAAATATGTTGCTTCAAGACACTTATTAAAAACAAATCCACATGAGTCTTTATATATATAGAAGAATATAAAATCTTTCAAAACAATCAAAAAAATTTCGTTCTCATACAGAAGGGCCCGTGGTCACCTCACACTTTCCACACTGGACACCTCAAACATTATCCACATTTATTGTCCTCACACGATCGGGCACGTGGGCACCTAAAATTCCCCATGCGGGTACCAAATACATGACACAACAATATCATTTCAACAAATCCATAAGCTAGTCTCATCACAAGATATCTTATCTCAACATATCCACATAACTTCAATTTATTTCTAGTTATCTCCTAAAAACCAAAACCAATAATTAGGTTTTTGCAAAATTTAGGACTTTTCTCTATATTCTTTATCAACCCAAAAATCATGGGTTAAAATCCAAAAATCATGGGTTAAATGTTGGTTCTATCAAAGAATATTAAAAAATGACAAGATCATTGAAGCAAAACCCCTCTTTTATCATTAATACCCATTAAATCAAATCATCTATCTCATCCTATACATATAGTATGAACAACTAACACATAATCAAGTCAAAATATAGATATAAAAGGTTAAAGGTATTCCTACTTCAAAGGTGATGATGAAAAGATGAAAACCCAACTCGACACTTCAATAAAATCACGAATCAATCGGTAGAAATCTTGATCAAAGCGTGTTCTTCAACTCTTTTGAAGGATCTAAGGTAGATTCTTGGTAGAAATGAGAGAAATCAAGTGTTTTTGGGGTTACGGTTTGGAAATGGATGTTAGAGAAAGAGAGAGAGAGAGAGAGAGAGAGAGGATATGAAAAAGTGAAAAAAAAAAGTGGGTGTAAGTCGACTTTTAAATCTGCTAACCTGAATAGACTGCTCGAGTGAACATTTCACTGCTCGAGCGATGAACGCAATCTCTCAGAAGTTTTGTAGGTGTACATTGAAGATACTGGAAGCATCGCATCTTCGCTTGAACGACCACTTGACCGCTTGAGCGGTAACTCTAGACACAGCTAGTCACACAGCTCAGCTCCTAAGACACTCTTAGTACATCAACCTTATTTCTATATGTAACCATTTAAGTAAATACTTTAATTTAGCCTCTTACATTTATATTTCATTTACTTAAGTTTACAATGTAAATAAGGAAATATCCCCATTTGGATTCAAAGAAAAATACAAAAAAATCAAAATCTAATTAAATCAAAAAGTGATTCCCCTAGTTTTAGTACAAAATAATTTTTCGACTGAAATTTCCAAGTTCGATGTTGAAGTAAAAGAGGTTAATACTTTGTAGAAAAATCTCATAAAATCAATTTAGACTATTTAATATATAAGGAATAATTACCGTCAAAAATTATTTTGAAAATTGTAAGTTTTGAAAAACCCAATTTTCACGCTTAGAAAAATTTCAAGTCAAGTCAAGTCAAATTTTTGACAGCAAACCTTTTTAATACAACCTCTATTATATGAAAGGGAATAAGGGTTAGGTTTCGATTCGAGTCGTTACAAGGCATGTGGTACCTACTTCGCGCGTGTTTTCGGTCTTTTACATTGGATACTCAGGCTAACTTAAACAATATCAATCTACACCCTCTATCCATACTTACCAAACGTATTTGTTGGCTTATTTTTCCTATGAAGGAAAATATCATAAATGTGAGCGTGCCAGCAAGGATTAAAAAATCCTTACAGATTAAATTCAAGCCAATTATCAAGCGATTGTGTTGACAGTTCTTTTGTGTGCATTGTTGTTGGCACTAAAATCTTTAGTTTAGCCTATCGACAGGGGATGTTGACGTGGCCTTGAACTTTTGGATGAGGTCCGAGTTGAAGACTTGTAAAGTGGACAAGTGTCTTAGTACCAAAAATGTGCAAGCATGTGACTAAATGGAGCACACAATCAAATGAAGAGGTAGTTAAAAGCAATTGTAGTGAGTGTTCAATTATTCCAAGTGGTGGAGCGAGTTCACTTGCATGCATCAATGAGAGACACATGGCTGTAGTGATCGTGGCCAGTGGAATTAAACAAAAGCTGGGAACTTAAAAGAGAAAGAACCTTCAAACTCATTCACAAATTTGTGAAAACTTAGGAGTAGCAGTAGAAGTTACTTAAGGCGTTGTTCATCCGTAACTTAGGCATATAAATTAGCTTGTAATCTTGTAACTTTATTGTTCTTGTTTTTTTGTTCTTGTAATCAAGTACTACGTTCAATTTCAATTCCAATTTTAGTTGTACTTGTTTCTTTAATCTATTGTCTCCAAAGAAGTCCTTGAATTCTATCAAGGCATAACTCAACCACAAAGCTTGATATTTTTCACTATTTTTTTGAGTTTTCGGTTTGTCTATGGACTGTCATCTGTCCATCTTGTCCAAACTAGAAACTTACTAACAATTGCAATATAAACTCTTTACTTATAACAATTTCAAAAGAAGTGATTATGGGGCCAAATCCGAATATTACTGTACCAAATGGTAATTTCTAATATGTTATTATTATTGTTATTTTAAATTCACCTACTAAAAGTTTATAATTTTATGCATTCAATACCGACTCTTTACCTATAACAGTTTTATTTTTTGTGTATACATAGATAACATGATGACATTCAATTCATCAACATCAGATAAAAATAACTATACAGGTTTTGTATATACATTATCTTTGTAACTATAATGATTGTGTATACATTATTTTCTAGCTATTATTGTTCTTTTCTATATTCTTTATTTTTATATTCTCATAAATATCTTTGTTATTATTCATAGGTTTTATAGTTACCCATTATACTTATTTTGCTCATCTTCATCCATACGGAAAAAATTGGAAGGTTAGAGCACGGTTAGTCATATTAACACTAGTGCTCAATCATGCTAGGGGCAACATGACATTGAGCTTGATTTTTCTTGATGTTTAGGTATTTATATATTGTCATTAACATACGCCTTAATACTATACATTAATAAAAGTTACTTATAAAAATTTATTATTTAACAAATGTGTACTTAATTTTTCTTTAGCGTGATGTTTTGAAGAAATGGTATGTCATGAAGAAGTTGATTTCTTTAAAGAATATCTTATTGAAGGCAAAGTCTACTGCTTCAGGGAGTCCAAGTTATACCAGCAAATGAGAAATTTAATTTAGTGCTATACTACTACAATAATGATACAACAATTGAACATATAATTGACCATTGTGTTAAGATACCACTATACTAGTATTTTATTAAAAGATTATCGAATATTGATCAAAAACTTCATCAAGATGTACAACTAATATGTACATTATTATAAACTATTTTTTTCAATGAGATAATAACTCATAAACAATGTAATAATTATATATAAATATTTTAAACCATCTTGCATTTGACAGATGTGATTGGCTTGGTTGTTAGCTTCACTAAGTATCAAACTATTCAAAATCGTTCTTATTTGAAGAGAGAGATTGTGCTACTTGATAACAGGTATGATACTATCATTTAAATTATATTATTATAAATTAAAAATTCCTATGAAATAGTATATCAATCCTTTTATATTAAATTTTTTAAAATTGTAATATCTAATCTTTATTTTTTTTTATGATACATTGAGAAACAATATGACTTTAGTTCGTGTAACTTTATCAGATTAGTTTACAACAATTGATGAGATGTAATTGTTAGAGACACTTGATAATGATAATGTTTTGTTTGTCACTAGATTAATGATTAAATATTTTCACGGTAAGCTCATAGTACATTGTCTTTTATAATATATACTCAAAATTATTTTATTTGACAATTATATTTTTTCAACTATCAAATCCATGTCTCTCTACATGCAAGTATAACAAGTTATATGTTAATCATTTCCTACTTAATGCAAAATGTATTTGTAAATGGTAAATAAAACTTGAATGTTCTTATCCAATCACAAACAACAATGTTTTCATGATATGTATTATATTAAAAAAAAATTATCACAGAATAAGGTGCACGAAAGCTGATCTCTTGGAATCTCGAGAACAGATTCTCAATTTCACAATCATTATTAACATGGTTGTCAAATTGCAAATTGAATCTTGAATCGTATTTCTAAAAAATTGAATCATGAATCGAATCGAATTGTGAATCATAAGATTCACAACACTATATATATATATTACATATTTATATACATATAAAATCACAAATATAGTGCTTAAAATGAAAAAAATAACAATCTAATATAAATTTCATGCATCATTGTTTTATTCTATACACACCTCCCCAATAATTATTTCCACAATATTTGCATTTCAGTTTTTGTTTTGTAACTTTTGTACAATGTTCCCATGTTGGGTTAGCCACTTTTTTTCACTTTTTCATCACTGTTGATTCACAAGAATATCCACAAAATTTTAAAAAAAATTCACACACAAGAAAATAATAAACTAGACAATAATGACAAGTGAGAACCATTAATAGTGAATAAAGAATCAATAAAAAATCAAAATTAATCAAATAAGGAAAAATATATAATTTATATAAAATATTATATAATATATATATATATATATATATATTAAAGGAGGATAGTGATGTAGAGCCTTACAACAATATTAAACCAACACCCATTACTTTAATGTTTTCTCATCCACAAGAAGACCCCACAAGGAGACTCTATGGTAAAGAAAAGCTAACCCACAGATTGATTTTTTGAGTACCGAGAGAGAGAAGACTGAGCAATGAGACAGACAATGGGTAGAAGAAGACCATTCCTAGCTATTTCTTTACATACCTTCAGGTTTCTTCAGATTTCTCACTGGTAGATTCGAAAATCCTCTTTTTCGAATAGGTTTGTCTCTTTTCTTTGATTCGTCTCTCTCAGAGTCAAACCTTAGCTTGAGTTTTTCATCTGTTCTTCGAATGATTTCTTCTATTTATCATTCCTTTTTCTTTTTTGCTTTTTTTTTTTTTTTTTGAATTAAAGAGGTCAAACGACTTCATTTAACAGATTTGGGCAGGAGAAAAAAAATGAAATTTGAATCGTGAGTATCGTACGTATCGACGATTCACATTGATTCCTATGATTCTTATTTCGAATCGCACGATTCCTTTAAATTTATGATTCAACTACTTAATTCGAATCGTTCGATGAAAAAATTGTACAAATCGTATGATTCAGACAACCATGATTATTAATCTCAAATGTTAAGAGAATTCAAATAAGAAATTGTGCACCTATGCTTAATGTAAGATTTCTTAATCTTTAACAATGAAAATTATAAAAATATAAATATATAATATATGCAATGTTTAATTAATTTAAAATTGTGTGCAGGTCTAACATTTTTCGTATTCTTGAATTTATTGAAGAAATAAATATTGATAATTTGTGGGTTAATTTATGCAAGACCTATTATGAAAAGGCTGAAGATTATTAAGGTCAAAATATTTATTGTCATTGCAAATGTTATAATGTTAAAATTATAATGAGGTATTCATCTTTTAATTAATAATTACAAAATATAACATAATAATATTAATTTTTCTTTTTATTGTTTATAAATATATATAAAAAAAAAGAAAAAAAAAAGAGTATGATGTTGTATCCTTTAAACTATTGGAGAGTATATTTAATTTCTTTATTTTCATTTTGGGAATCTTTGGAGTTGTTTTTGGAGGGGTACAATTCGATTGGGACTTGGTAGGATTGTTTGTTTGCGTTTGATTTCATCGAAAAGTTCTTTAGGAACTTAGAAATTCTGTTCTGGTGTCGACACTATGGGTTCCTGGGGTCGACACCACCTTGCTGCCTTACTCTTGGTATCTCTACTGGTTTTTGGGGTCGACACCACGGGTTCTGGAGTCGACCATTGTCTGCTACTGTGTTCTGGGTATTGCTACTGGTTTATAGGGCCGACACCACGGGTTCCTAGGGTCGACCCTTGTCTGTTGCACACATTAGTGTCTCAGCATTTCTTCTTGAGGTTCGACACCACTGCCTTGGGGGTCAACCCCTGTGAGTAATTTTCAGATTTTTGGGTACGATTTGGACCCTACTTTTAGGGGGTTTTGACTTATTATTTTCATTGACTTTGGGGCTATTATTCTATTAATACTTTGTTACTATAAATAGGCTCTAAACACTTATTCATTTCACTTTCCTTCTCTTTTCTCTCTCTACATCGTGAGTTTCTCTTCTCTCTCTCTCAAAACTCAAACTTTTTCACTCAGATCTTTAGATCTACTCACCTAGAGCTATCTTTTCACTTTGGTTCTTTGAGAAAGATTGTAGATGTTGTCAATAGCTTCCTTTTGATCTAAGTAGTTCATGGTTTCGTCGCCAGTGATTTTTAGGTTGTCTCCTCTTCGCTTCAAGAGGTAGGGATTTCTTTACTCTTGCTCAATACCTCGTCTATAGATAGATACGTGGTAGATTTTATTGCATAAAAATCATATTCATTGTGGATTTCCTTGAAAGTCATGAAAAGTGATCTAGGGTTTGATATTTGTGATTGAAGTTGTTAAGTTAGGTTTTTTTTGGGTTAATTGGGGAGTAGTTTAACATGTTTATGTTGAAAGGGAGGAAAACTATAATTTAATATTATTGACTTGATGGATTTAAAAGCGAGGAAGTTGAATAATCTTTTGTATTTTGTTAATATGGATTGTGTAATTGTGTTAATATCGAAAAGGGAGAAGTAACCATGGTATTGGAATTGTTTGGATTAATCATATTGAGTGGGGTTGGGTTGTGGCTTTGGCATCAAGAATATGGTTTTTAATTAAATGAAGAGAATGAATTTTTAGAAAATGATTGGAGTAGTGTGGATTGGAAAATAAGAAAAATTAGTTTTTGGAAAGAAAATGAAATCATAACTCTTCGTAAATTAATAATGAACTTAAGGTCAGATTTTGAAACATTTACATATTATTATTGTTATTAGACTTAAGGTCTCATGAGAATTGGATTGTTTTCTTATGTGTATTTAATACTAAAAAAATCTAAAAAGCCGCTGAGATATTTATTTGTGATTATGTATCAATTTTAACTAGTAAATAACAATCCCAATCAAACAATCAAAGACAAATCGACACAACAATTTAACGTGAAAAAAACACAATTGGAACACCTCCAATTGTGATAGAAAAAACCATGGGCTAAAACCACAAAACAATCTACTAAGAAGACAAAAAGGAATTACACAAGTGTACTCGCAATTACCTAGTGAATCCATGCCCAAATTGAATCGACCCCAATGTGCCTCTTCCACCACTATCTTCACCTTGGAATTGTCTTGTCCAATGTTGAATCCATAACGTTGATGTCGAATCCACGACGATGAGCCACTCCGAAATCCACCAAAGCTTCAGGTCCAAATTCCACAGAATCCATCGAAGAAAAGTCTTTCTCTTTTGTGAATAAAACAAAATAAACAAACCCTTTGATATAATCCACTCAATTCATGATATAAACTCTCTGGATATCAAAGGATACAAGCAAAGAAGCTGTAGATGAAAACCCTAATACCCAAAAAGAAGATCTGGAAGTCGTATCCTAGAAACTAAATTAATTGCAGGTTTATAGCAAACAGAATCGCGATCTTCACTCAAGCGCAGGAATGGACGCTCGAGCGGTCCGACTAAAACGTGTGTTTCAGAACAAGGATCTACGCTCGAACGTAGGAAAGGCCGCTTGAGCATAAAAATACAACTCCCAATACTTTTGCAGGTGAGTAAAACTTCTGAAAGGATTGCATTTTCGCTCGAGCGCACAATTGACAGCTCGATCCCCAATATAGTCAGCGAAGTGGCAAACATAATAGAATTAAGATCATAAACTCCTCTGCATAGGCATAATTCGGGTTGAATTCGCATCTAAATACTCATAGCCTCACTAAAATAAAAGATCAAATAAAATTACAACTGAAAGAAGTTTGTCAAACGGGATTGCCAATTACAAAAACCTAACAAATACATATGCTTAGAGGTTTTGTCCTTGGTCATTGGTGGATGATGGCATTGTTGTGTTGAATAATATCGTGTATGTAGTACACTTGTGTTATTATGCATTCTAGTATTTGAGATGATTGGAAATGTTCATGCGCTGAGAATTAGAGGTACTATTACCTTCTAGCTAGCGCTTGGAGAATTGGTCGTGCTTAGAATAAAAGGTACCAGTACCTTCCAGCTAACGCCTGGAGAACTTGGTAGAGATACCATTACCTTCCAGTCGGTGTTTGGTAAATTGGCAGAGGTATCATTACCTTCCAGCTTGTGTCTAGTAAATTGGCATTTTGTTGTGGAAAGGTATATCCTTAGCTTACCGTGCTTAAGGCAGGTAGAGTATTGTTTCGTTTCTCATTTTATCTTGGTGTATGCTTGTATATCATGAGTAGGTGATGGTTATGGTTGGGTGAGGTGGGGTTGTTTTATGTGATAGTGTAGTAATCATTGTACATGTATTGATTTTGTATTCGTGTTAGGACATATATGTATGTACTAGGAGTATTAGATGAGTTGTTGAAAATGTTTATTGATCAAAGACTTAGGGCCAAGGGAATGTGATGAATGTATCACAAGTGAACGCATGTTTTGTATTGGGCGTAAATAATAAGAAGTAATTGGGTTTTGTAAAAGTATTTTTAAAACAACTAGTTGTGATGCGTTATTAATAATTTGGAAATGAGAAAGAAAAGTGAATTGTATGTGTTGTTCGGTCAATTGAATGATTTTGAGAAAAGTACCTGTATATGTATATTTTCAGTATAAACCATCACATTATGTATATGATATGATATAAAGTATTCATGATCATAGCTATTTGTATGTTGTTATTGTTCAGGATCACGTTGGGATCCCTACTGGATTTTATATTCATCCCACGTTGCTAATTCTTTCAGGTGATGCTAAAAAGTGTTCAAGATCGAGGATCATCCTTAGTTGTTGGCCACGGGGTCTTTTATTTGTGGGCTGAATGCCATTGATGTAAAAAGGTTAAACCTAAACCTTTTCTTTTAATTTAAAAGATGTTAGCCTACGGGCAGTTTATTTAATTATAACTCATATTGCATTCATATTGTATTCGGATGAGAAAATCTTTATTTATGTGTTCTTGTTAATGTAAAAAGTTTTCTCATGTTATCTCTGAAATTGAATCTATAATGATGGTTTGGTAATAGAATCCGAGTAACAAAAAGTGGGGCATTATAGATGTGACTACTATAGTGAAAGACTCAATCGGTTCAATGACATTTACAGTACAAGATAGTCCAGCAAAGTTTATCTTGCAATGCTAAGCAACATATTTGAAAAATAAGAGATTGAAGGTACAATAATTACAAAATTTATTATAAATCACATTACATAATTTTTTATAATAAAAAAAATCATTATATTTAGAAAAAATTATCCGTAAATCCCTTTAGGAAAAATTGTGATCCATTTAGTCTTTTTTGATTTCTTATAAACTGCTTAGTTCCACTGATTTTGATAAGGAATATATATTCTTGAGTGGGTTTTACGTTTATGGCATTGTTCCACATAGATTTGAATTGATTGTTTTGTTGTGGAGGGAATGTTACAGATAAAGATATTATTTTGTGGAATCCCATGGAGAAAATCACAGATTTGATTTGGATGGGATTCCCGTTGGGTGGTGAATGAATGTAAATATATACATTAAAGGTGCTCATAAATTCTACATCCTATAAAATCACATCTCATAATGTCATAAGGTTTTACAAAGTTGCACATCCACTAAACCACATCTTATAAATTTCACATCTTGCAAAACCACATCTCATAATGTGGGAAGATTCTGATATATGAGATCTTCTTGTTTTGGAAATGCTGATTATGCGGGATTCTTCAATCATACCAAAAACAATTATAAAATCTCTTAATACACTTTGGGCAAAACCACAACTCATAAATTTCACATCCTGCAAAATCACATCTCATAATGTGAGAGGATTCTAATATGTGAGATCTTCTTATTTTGGAAAGGCTGATTATGTGGGATTTTTCAATCATACCAAAATCAATTATAAAATCTCTTAATACACTTTGGGTAAATTTGTCATTCAGCAATATGGGGCTTTCATAATTTACCCTCACCAACTATTGATGAAGCATACAAAATATAGGTTAATCAATTCATTTTCCATTATATGGGACTATTGAGTTCATTCAATTTTAAAAAGGTAATATTGGTGTATAAAATGGGGATATGAGATTTATTGGTGCTTTCTCCTAAATCAAATGTTATATTATACATAGTTAAAAATATGATTCATATGTGTATTATTAGAGAAAAATGTAAATATCATAATATAACTTTTTTAGAATTTGCACATGCATCGTATGTGCTATTATTTATAAAATATATATTTTAATTTAAATTTAAAAAACATGCGCCATGTGTCACTGAAGTAGCAAATATGTTGTTTCCTTTACATAAGGTCATGTGTTCAAACTGCATTTACATCACCATGTAATTTTTTGTTTTAAAAAACTATTATAGGGGTATTTTGGAAAAAATAAAAAATATGAGACATATTTGTGTCTACACCATGAGAAGCTCTTACATATATAGTAGTACAGAAGACAGATAGTAGTATAGATAGTTATAAATATGTAAAAATCAAATAAAAATATAATATCATGATAAATTGTAACGCCTCGAAATAATTGTAATAACTCACTTCATAATATTCCAGATCTAGAAGAAACTTACACAAGATTAACCCTTCTTTAATTCTTTTTTCTCACACAAAGATGACATATGCATGTATACATTCATAAATCATAGATCCTGAATCTATAGCATATGACATGAGAATACAATGTGAAACAAAAGGAAGCACGTGTAAGTTATACCCTAATGGCTACATCTTTCCAAGTCAATACTTGGATACAACAAAAGTAAGTTAAACTCAATACAGAGAAAGCCCAAGGCTTGTACATAAATTAATTACACAAAAGAAACAAAAAGAAACTCTCAGCTCCAAGTCGTCATAAGCTACATCCTTGGTGGATGCATATCATCAGCACTTGAAAATTATTTTCTACATAGGGCAAGCTAAAGCCCAGTAGAGACACTTTAACACAATATGTGATGCTTAATAAAGTCATAAGGTAAATGCTCATGCATGCCTTTATCAAAACGTTTAGCTTCCTTCTTCTCAAATAATGCCATGATATGATTATGACCAACTCATAAAAAAAAATATCTTGAAGACAGAAAACAGGGTAATGGATACATAACACTGAGAATCTCTAGGTGCGTGTCTCCTAGTAGGCTATACAAGCACTATCAAAGTTATTTTACTGGTACTATCTGGAAAGAACAACACATAATAGCGTGGGTTTCTGGACTTTCATCAAGGATACATAAGCCAACATAATAAAACCACAACCACACCTCCTAATCAGATTCACCAAGGTATTCACCAATTTTTCTCAAAAATAATATATTTTCAAAATATGTATTTAAAACAATGTTCAATTCAATGTGTATGAGTAAATAGTTTTCAATGAACCTATTTCTCATGCAATTTTTACAACAATTAAAGCTATCCTCCACCAATAGCCCCAAAACAGATATTTATAAACAAATGATAAGTTTTCCAACAACAAGCAAAACCTCATAATTTCAATATACGAGTGATATTACATACTCAACTCCGTCTTCATCATCATGTATATATTCTCATTCTCATTTCAAATTTCAATCACTTTCCCTTGTTCTTAGTTTCCAAAATTCAATAATTTTCCAACCAAAATCCATTCCTTTCTATAATGTATTTCAAGAAGAGATTTTCAAAATTTCAACGCAATTTAACATTATAACCATCTCCAAAACATTCCCCATAATCAATTTGAAAATCTCTCTTTTATATTTCCAAGAACCACCCAAGTCAAAACCCTAGATTCAAACTATAACCCCCAAATCACTAGGCCTTTTAAAGGAACAAATAACCAAGTTAAGAATCATAAAAAAGGTTTAAAAAATCTCTACCTTAAACTTAGACGAAGAGGGAACCAATAGTTGAAGTTTGATGGAGCCGAAAATAAAATCTTCTCCGATTAAAACAAACCTCTCTACGAGCTCTATGTTTTTCTCCAAAGCAATATGGTGGTGGAATCAATGGACAAGGGTGTATGGGAGGGTTTTGTCTAGAACTAGAGAGAAAGTGAAGAAATTAGGTTTTGAAGGGTTTTAGAGAGAGAAGGAAATGAAAAAGTGACTAAAAATTGCTTTTTTTCGATCTGATATACACACAGACCACTCGAGCGACTAATCCATCGCTTGAGCGTAAGATATAAAAACGGAAGACCGCTCAAGCGACGAAAGAACCGCTTGAGCGAAGATCACTCTACTCTTAGAAGTTTTGCAGGCTTGTAAAATTACTGGAAGATCTCAAAGACCGCTTGAGCGACCATAGCATCGCTCAAGCGAACAAGAAATGAAATGGACAACAACTCTTTTGAAAAATTAACTCTCAACTTGTTTCAAACACAACCAACAACTCCAAACAACCAAACTCAACTAACTACAGGATGAAAAGGGTATAAACAACAATTAAAATATGAAATTCGGATCTAAGAACATGAAAATGGTCAGGTCCAAATCGGAACCATTATATAAATTGTTGGTTATTTTAATAAATTATAATTATGATAAAATCAATGTATATTAATTGTATATAGTGCATTATGATTTTTCATAATTAATAAATGTGCATTATATAAATTGTTGATACCATGTTATAATATTTAAGAGAGTGAGAGAATATTATATTATGTATATATTCAATATTGTGTTAAATAATTATGTAACAATATATACAAGACTCCTTTATATAGAAGGAGAGAAACTTAAGTATAGTAATCTTAAGTATGGTAATAAATATAATATATGCCTCATTTGGGAATAGATTATTTTAGTAACTTTTTAATTTTTTAGCTAAAATATGAGGCCAAAAAATTAGTATGTGTGAAATGATTTTTTAGTTTTTTTTTTTTTTACAAAAAGATGTACAAAATTAAAAGAAAATAGAAACTTTGACTTTTTGATATAGGTTATTGACTTTTTAAAAATTTTTTTAGTGACCTTTTGACTTTTAAGCTAAAATATTAATTTGTCAAACAAGGCAATAATATGTATGATAGACAAAATATATAATTATTACATTTAAGTAGTTGTTTGGGATATGCTATATAAATGCACTTTTTTAAAAAGTAGAGAAAAAAATATATATATTTGAGATAACTTTTTGACTTTTTATGAAAAGACGTGTAATACTCTTTTGACTTTGGCTTTTAACTTTTTGACTTTTTAGGTAGTTGAATTCAAAAGACAAAATAATAATTTTGTTCCAGTGACTTTCTTACAAGCTACTTTGAATAATATAAGCTCTGTTTGGTAGAGTTTTGGAACGTTAATTCCTGGTTTTGATTTGCATATGGTGTTTGTTTTCAGTTTTCAAAAATTAATTGCACATTCACTTTTGAAAACTCTGCTCAAGGTGGGAAAATTTGAACTAACCGGTCATCCTATCGGTTGACCGGAACAGTGCATTTTTTATTATTATTTTTTTTTTTTTGCAATTGACACATGTTAATTTTTATATATTCAATAAAAAAATATTTTCTAAATTTTAAATTTTTTTTATGAGTTTTCAATAGAATTTTGAGTTGTGTGTTTGGTTATGAGTTGTAAGTTTTTATATCAAATATCATATGTCACATCAAAAATTCTCCACTCAATTCAAAATTCTTTTCAAAACTCTCTTTAAAACTCATTCACTAAACAAATTTTTCATACTCAAATCATAATTCTAAAACTCATAAACTTAAAATACAACTCTATTCTCAAATCATATTTAGAAAACTCTACCAACCGCAACCATAGACTTTTTAACTTTTTTAATTTTTTTTGAGCTTTTTAACTTTTCAAAAATGATTTTCCCCCTGAATTTTTCTCCCCCGAATCCCCCGACTGCCTAAAACGACGTCGTTTTGGGCAGTTTCCATTTTTTTTTCTTCCCTCTAGTCTGAAATGCAGAGAGGGAGAGGGAGAGGGAGAGGAGAGGGAGAGAAAGAGAAAGAGAGAAAGAGAAGAGATGGTCGAGGCCGTCGCGATCGCTGATCGCCGCGCCTCCGCCTCTGCCGATCGAGGGTTGAGGCCGTCCTTCGCAGCCCAGTTCTTCTTCTTCTTCCCGGTTGATGTTGGCCCCTCCAGTCCTTCTTCTTCCTTCTCTTCTTCTTCATTCTTCTTCCTTTTTCAGATTCGGGGGATTCGGGGAGAGGGGGCTCTTTCGAGCTACAGATCAGTTCTCTTAACTTTTTTAGTTTATTCTAAACAAAACCTTAACAGATGTCATTGAAGCTATGGCTGCCCTTAAAGCGGTTGTGTTTGCGATGGATTTGGGGCTTCAGGATATCCAATTGGAAGATTATTCGTTGACGATCGTTAATGTTGTCCAAGGACCATAATTTATTCTTTCTGCATTTGAGTATGATGTTAAAAAAGTGTAGGATTAATTTTTTAATTTTTTTTTGACTTTTTTTCAAAAAAACGTGTAAAAAAAGTAAAAAGATAATGTGGTTCAAAATAAATTAAAAGTTGTCTTTTACTTTTAGCCATCTTTCTAAAAGAGGCCTTATAATGGTTTTAGCCCTTCACCCATAAGAAAAAAAAGAGTATTTTTATTTTTATTGGTTTTGTTTTTGTTTCAGATCTTATACTCAATGATAATGTGGAGCGAATAATAGGATTCAAATCTCATTGACTATTAAAAAATTCATGAATATTTTGTATTTATAAAGTTGCAACAAATTATTAAAATCTAAAATTAATCGTCTATAATTGTTATGGTAATTTAAAATAAATTATTATTAAATATAAAAGAAAAATATATTGATGTGGCTTTTTAATCCAAAATTAAATAATATTTTTTTTTATTTAATACATGTAAATGAGATAATCTGAATTTGTATAATGTTTACGTATTTCTATCAAAATTTGAAAAATCCCTAAACTATACACATCACAAGTTGTTCGAGTCAATATAATGATATTGACTTATTATAATTCTAATTCAACTAACTTTAAGTGTGATTTTATTGTCATAATTTAATTGAACGATAATTTACAAACATTTTACTGTGTGAGTCAAAAAAAAAAAAAAATAGACTCTATTTGGTAGAGCTTTGGAACTTTAGTTCCAGTTATTGGGTCTCACGTAGTATTTGTTTGCAGTTTTCAAAAATTAATTCTGCGCTCACTTTTGAAAACTCGATCGAAGGCGGAAAAATTTGGGCTAACCGATCTTCCCACTGGTTGATCGGAACAGTGTATATATATATATTTTTTGCAATTGACACGTGTTAATTTTTATATATTCAACAAAAAATATTTTTTAATTTTTAAAATTTTTTTTATGAGCTTTAATAGAATTTTGAGTTGTTGGTTATGAGTTGTAAGTTTTTGTATCAAATATAATATGTCACATCAAAAATTCGTCACTCAATTCAAAACTCTTTTCAAAACTCATTTACTAACGTTGTGTTTGGTTGGAGGTTTTGGAAAGGGATTTGGAAAGGAAAGGAAAAAGGTGTGTAGAATTAGGTGAAATATAGACATATTTTATTCATATTTTACCTACCTTTTTCATTTCCTTTTTCAAATTCCTTAACCAAATGCAGCATAAACAAATTTTTCATACTCAAATCATAAATTTTGCTGGTGGTCAAAGCTTGAGATTTGAAAGTGTGCTCGCTCGAAAGTCTCAAGTTCAAACATTTCAAACGTAAATAATTTCTTATGGTTAACTTATACAAGTGGACAGCGAGATTGATTTTTCGAATCAGGCAGTCTAATGAATTAGATATGGAATTTTAAAAATAAATTTCCAAAATTTGAAAGGCCAACCCCAATGCAACACCTTAAATTGGGCCAATTCCAAATCAAAATCTAGTAATTAAAAATCAATAGACGATTCGTTAAGAGAGCACACATGTGTCTTTTTTGGGCCCATCACTCTCTACAAAACCCTAGCTTTCCTTCCCTTCTTATCTCTCTCTCTCTCTCTCTCACGCCCTCTTTCTCACTCAGAAGTTGCTTCTGCTTTCGGAAGAACGCTCGTATTCTGAGGTCATCTCACTCTCTCTCTAACATACTTCTCATTTCAGCGTCTTTTGCTGCAAATTTCTCTCCATGTGTTCTGTAACTTTTTTGTGTGTGTTTTGTTTGCTGTTTTTGTTGTTGTTCAGATCTGATATCAAAAGCGAACGTTTTTCCGTTAAGCAATGGCGCTAGTAAGTCATACATGTTCTTCTTATTCATATTCAGTTATAAAAAGCATGATCGGATGTTGGGTGTGAAAGTGTAGTCTTTTGTGTGTGTAATTTTGGTGCTAGTTCGTGATTGGGATTTGAACTAAATTAAAATAACCAAACGGGATTTAAGAATCGCACGCAATTCTGATATTTATTTTTTTATTTTTATTTTTTATGTGAATTTCCTTACCTTTGTTCTGTTTGGTTCTTGATTAATGGTCTATTTTTGCAAGAACAAATTGGAATCTTATTACAGTTTTGCCAACCCCAACCTGTTAAATTTTTATGGGCTTTCTTCTCTTAATCCAGCTTCTTTATTTATTTATTTGTTTATTTTTCCCAATTACTAAATATGAACAGTGTTAGCTTTATAGTATTGATACTATTATCTATCAATCTATCTATACTTTTATATATAGGTGAAGGCTAGATCCATACTATTATATATGTGAATGCTAGGGTTGGTGTAAACGGTTCATTTTTTGAATTTTTTGAAGTAGTTTCATGGCCAGTTGGTCCCTTAATGTGTTTTTGTTTGTTTTTTTCGTTTCAAATCTCTCAACTTTTGATTTTCCAAATTCATTTCAATTTTCAGATTTTAAATTCAATCATATTACAATCTGATTTTTCTAAAACAAAATGATCATATGTGCATGCAACGGGTGTGCCATTATTTCAGTTTTTGTATGTGTAAAGAGTTTTAGGCCATACTTAGCCCAATGTAGTACAACTACAATTTCTAATCCAAAATGCTAGAGACCCCAACAGATTTACTAAAATTTTTATTAAATGTCTCACATGGTGCCATGTGAGTCCTATGCTGGTCCCACACCCACGTGACATTTGGTAGAAATTTTAATAAATCTTTTGGGGCCTCTAGCATTACTCATTTCTAATACAACATCTTGTTCTGTACCGGAATTGGTCGGTACATACCATTGTGTTGTGATGATGACGATGACCTGTGGCTTCAAACTTTGATGTCTTCAAAGCTCATACTGTCTTTCCATATCTTGAGTGTGATAACATGCTTTGGTTTTTTAATTGATAGTTGTCAGTAGTTTTTAATGCTTAATTTATTTATTTAATACTTTTTACCTATCATTCTAGCATGCTTTGATATATTTATTAATGCAATAACTTAACAATATTTGATATGTCAAATTTTACAATTAATGCAAATATTTTAAATAAATATGTAATATTTGGAGTAATAAATTTGAAACCTTATTCAGAAGATCACACTGATACTGTCACGTAGCATGCCAAGGATAAAAATGGTATGATAACTGGTACTTGATTTAGAACTTTGGTTGAAAGTGTATTACTATGGGTTTATGATCGTCTTTAATGTTTTTTTTTTTGGTTGAATGTGATTATGCGGGTTGGATTTCAAGGTCTATGCCATAGTCATCAACATATTGCAACTTGTTGCTTTTAAATTTGTTTAATGCTGCAGTGTCGAACAGAAAACTTCAATATTCTACTTTAATTTAGATCATAAATTGTTCTTTTGGGATATAGCTAAGAGTTTTCATCATTTTATTATATAAAGATCTGATTTATGTTTTTATTTCTTCAATAGTGTATATTGCAATGTGGGCAGATCTTTGTTATTTTAGTTACAACAGTAGAAGTTTTTGGAGGAACTTGGACCCTTAAGATAGTTAGTTGTATAAAGAGCTGGTCAAGTTTAGCAGAGTGGATTATGTAGAAGTCCCATCTTGCTTGGTTTGGACATGGATAGAGTTTTAGTCATTTTAAAGCTTGATTCGAGGTTTAGAATCTTTTTCAATCTTTGTTCAGTTCATAAGTTGGATCATAATAATTTTAAAGCTTGCCCATGGGTCTTCTTGTATTTTGAGCAATTGCATTTTGTGGATTTTGACCTGTCTTGTTTACATTTTAGCACATATTCTTTTGAGCTTTATTCTAGGTTTCCTGGTTCTAAACTTGAAGTTTATGTTTGAAGCTAAAATGTGTATATGTCAACAAACACAATTCAATGACTAATTTTCTGTATACTATTCAACTGTCTTTAATGGGAAGGAAGAGTTTTTGTCATTTGAAGATTTGGAGATCAAATTCTCGTTTGTTATACCAATTAGTGCATGCTCATTCACAATGGAACTATCAAAATTGTGATGGGAAAAAATTATTTTCTATGCATTGAAGGATTTCATGTTGAGTAGTTAGACTCCCATCCATCGGTATAATCATTTGAGTGACAATTGGTTCCTCCTTTATTTTTTTTTTAATAAATAAAATGTATTTGATTTTCTGGTCTATTTTGTAGGTCTTGCATGCAGGGAAAACAAACCAAAATGCTTACAAGGCAGTTATTGCTGCTGAGTACAGTGGTGTCAAAGTTGAATTGACTCCGAATTTTGAGATGGGGGTGTCAAATAAAACCCCAGAGTTCATTAAGATGAACCCTATTGGAAAGGTAAAAAGTTGCGAGTGGAGAAAAATGATTCATGTAGCCGATTCCATTTGATGGGATTCAAGGCTTGGTTTGGTTTAGATGTTCAGTTTATTTATTTCATTGTAACAGTTGTTTTATTGATGTATAGGTTCCTGTACTGGAAACTCCTGATGGTCCCATTTTTGAAAGCAATGCCATAGCACGTTATGGTTAGACTACATTCTTGTTTCTATTTATTTATATGTAAAATAAATCCTCTGGTGGTTATAGTTGGACTAACTATTTTGTCTTGGTTCCTGCAGTTACTCGCTTGAAGTCTGACAATCCTCTTTATGGATCTTCATTAATAGAATATGTAGGTTATGTTGCTCTCCTTGGTTTCATATTTTTTCTTGTCAAAAATGTTATTTGTTTCTATTCAAAGGATTTTCATTTGTTAATCTCATGTCAGTAGTCTCAATTTTTTTTTTTTTTTTTTTTTTTTTTTGAGTTCACCCGCATCTGCATGAAAGATGAAATTTACCATGTTCTTTGCACTTAAGATTGTAATTAGTTTGTCCTTTTCTAGGCCCTTATTGAGCAATGGATTGACTTTGCATCGATGGAGATTGGTGCAAATATTTCAAAATGGTTGTATCCAAGAATGGGATTTTTTGTTCACCTTCCTCCGGTGAGTTAATTTTGTCTTCTTTTCTTGTTGATAGCATTTTCTTCATTTGCTGGTGTGCTATTTTGACACTGCATGAAAACAAAATGTCTCAGCATGATTGTGTGTTTTATATAGAGTTAGAAATGTAACCATGTACTTCTCTGGGTTTGGTAGCCTTTTATCGGGTCATTTTACTTGCATTGGATCACATCTAACACACTTTGTTTGGAATTGGACTTTGGAGTGAGAATAAATTAATCAGATAAATAATGAATAGAAATGAATAACTTGTCTTTATCTGATTTTATTGGAAAGTGAAAGAAAGTAGGCAGTGTATTGTCAGTTTTCTCTACACCTTTTATTTTAATAAATAAGTGGTGGCAGAATTTCAAGTATTAAATTCTACGAAGTATGGTTACTTCAAGAAACATGTACTGGGTATTATTGATACTTTGTATGTGTATTGGGTAAACAAAGCACATACCTAAATTTTTCTTCTTAATTTTTGCAATATCCTAGATGTGCCTAGTAGATATCCAAATCGTACCTTAACCAAGATACTATTTTCTTCTATATAGGGTGAAGTTAGTTTTATTGGACTTTTTTTTTAATGTTTAGCTTAGCATGGATTTAAAATTAAGTTTTGATCTGTAAGTATTTAATACGATGACATTTAATTTTGGTTTATACTTTGGGCATTAATGTGAATTGTAAATTGGATCTTAGGTTTCGTTTGGGAACATGTTTTTTTAGTAACTTTTTAGCTTTTTGGCTAAAATATGATGTAAAAAAAATTGTATGTTTGGGAAGAACTTTTTGACTTTTTACGAAAAGATGTGTAATAAAATAATATAAATAAAGTAAAAAAGAGTAAATCGACATTTTTGCCCTTCAATATTGTTGTTCAATCCGTCATTGTGACTTCACCTGACCGAAGTGATGCAGCAGAAATTATTGCAGCATGTCAGCTATATAGGCTTAGGTGATATGGGGAAATGAACACATATTGATACCTTGACCCATTTTTTTATGTAAAAAAAAAAAATAATAATCTACAAATTGGACTTCACCAATTTTGTTATTTGGAAAAAAGTCATACAAAAAAAAAAAAAATTTATTGCAATTTGATTGAAGAAAATGTTTTGTTATAAATTGTGGGATGTAATAATTGTATTAATTTTTTTTTTCAAAAAGTCTTTTCAAAACTCATTACAAAATAATTTTCACAACTTCGCTGATAATTGTACATCTGTCCAAAATCTTCATTAAAAACTCACGAACACATCAATACCAAAACAAATGCAAAACGCTATTTTCCCCAAAAAATATATAAAAAGAAATCAAATATTGGACTTTACCAATTTGGTATTCCGACAAAATTTCCCATAAAAAAAAAAACAAATAATTTATGAAAATGATATGTTGTAATTTGTGAAATGTAATTAGTTTGTTTGGTTTGGTTTGGTTTTTTAGGATTCACTTATCAAAAAATTAGAATTAGAACTATTTCGTACTTTTGTTTTGCACTGCATTATTTTAATATTATAAGCAATTTATTTAAGTATTATATACACCTAACATATGAACACTGGGAAAAAAAAAAAAAAAAGAACATGTGTGAAAAGAATCGTGAGAAAATAAAATGGCAACAATAAAAAAAATGTTAACCAATACGGTACATTTTCTATGTTGTTGTGTAATTATTGCTACAAATTTTGTAAAAACATGTATAAAAACAGGTCTTTCCAAAAAAGTACATAAAAATTGTTAATTGTAAATGTATTCACTCAACCCCCCCCCCCCCCCCCCCAAAAAAAAAAGAGAAAAAAAAAAAATACGGAAATGAAAAACAAACAATACAATTGTAGGCTTTTTGTACTTGAACACGGTGACTAATTTTGTACTTGAACATAGGTTTTGACATTGTTGGGTTTGGACAAAAATTTAAAAAAAAAAACAAAAAGGAGGGGTAAAAAGGTCATTTGACCTCTGCTAAGGCCACAAAATCACGTGATTGCAACATAGGGTAGGTGTGTAGGATAAAATTATAGGCTTTTTGGCTTTTTTAGTAATTTTTTGTCTTTTAGGCTAAAATAAGTGCTTGCCAAACGAGGCCTTAACCAACTAAACCATTTAAATAATTTTTGCATTACTCCAAATTCAAAATAAATATTTTTTATGAATGCACCCAACCGTACCCACATCCATTTCCTACTTTTTTTAGATTTTACTGTTTGACGTACCTGTATCATACCAGTACCAATACTCACACATGTACTCGTGCTTCATAGATGAAATCCTGTTCCACTTTTAGGATTCTCATTTTCACTAAAATCTCTTTACTTTTGCAGCAAATTAAAACTTACTGTGATGAGTAAATAAGATTAGATTAAAGGAGGTACCCATGGACATAGACATGACAAATGAAAAACCATCATCAAAATCTGTGTTGCAAGCTGGAAGGCCCACTCAAGACTCTAAACTAAGTGCCATAGGCATCTGTTATGATGTCATCATACCCATCCTTTATCACTCTCCACTTCTGCACCTTTATCTCTACCATTGTAATTGATGGTGCTAACCGAATTCTTTACTTGTTAATTTTTGTTCTGTTTCCTTCAGTCCTATTAAAGTTATCCATCCTTGGCTTCTTTTTTGCTTGAGTTGCTGCTATCAATTTCGTTCCATTCTCCTTGTTGTCTCCTGTTAAAGTGTACTAACTTTTTTGCTGCGCACTTTGTTTTGTAAAAATTATGATAGAAAGTAAGGCTGTGTTTGGTTGTGTTCCCAAACACATTTCCACCCACTCATTTGAGTGTGGTGTTTGTTTTGTGCTTTCAAATTATAATTCTACACCTACTTTTGAAACTTCTTTTGAAACTCTTTTTTAGGCAGGAAAATTTGGCTAACCCGGACGTCCCCTCGGACGTCCAGCCGGTTGATCGAAAAAATATTTGGGTTTTTTTTTTTTTCCCTCTCTTGGGCACCTGTTATTTCTATGTTGTGTATAAAATATATTTTCGGAATTTTTTAATTTTTATATGAGTTTTGAATAGAATTTTGGGTTGTGTGTTTAGTTATGAGTTGTAAATTTTTTAATCAAATTAGTTTTCTAATTTCAAAAACTCAAAGCTCAATTCAAAATTCAATTCAAAACTCATAACCAAACAAATTTTTCACATTCAAATCATAATTCGAAAACTCACAAACTCAAAATACAATTCTATTCTCAAATCATATTTAGAAAACTCTACTAAACGTTACCTAATTTTGAGGTTTTGGTTGCAACAAGAAAGTGAAAAATGTTTTGGGATTGTGTTTTTTATTCTATATTTTGATATTTTTAATCAAGTATGTGAGATAAAATGACGTTATGTGTAATTTACAGTGTCAAAAAAATATTTATAGTAATTATACAACAATATGTACATACAATAATAGTGTTATATACAATTATATAAGAAGTGTCCATTGAAAAGTAGCCAACACATATCCTATACCCTTGTCCGAGTGTTGGGTGTCCAACACTGTATTTGATTTATTTTGAAGAGTCCGTGTAGCATAGGTCATCTTTGATAGTATCTTTGATAGGATTCCACTATTTTTAATTTTTAGAGATTGCCGGAAAGTGTGTGATGTGATTTGTAGAAGGTTTGTTACTTTTGCATTTGCCTATTTAGTGTATTTGTTGTCCTTAATTTTTTCTTCTTTCTGAATAATATTGTATTTTTTTTATTGCCCATTAAATAAAAAAATTCTTATGCTCATTAAAATCTCTTTGCTGATGGAGCAAACTAAAACCCTACATGGACTTTCAGATTGGGTGCACTGACAGTTTTGGTGCATATTCTGTTTGGGAAAAAAAATTGGTGGCAGAATGTATAGTATCCTGTCCCCCATATCCTATGCAATTTGCTTTTCTCTTACAGAATAATAAGAATAACATTTTTAATTTTTTTTGGGTCTTATTTAGAAGTTTGATTTTTATTTACTATTAACCTTTTTTTTTTTTTGTTAATTTTAATTTTTTCTAATTATTTTATCTTTACTCCATATGTATTTTGTTTGAAGGCGGAGGAAGCTGCTATTGCTGCATTGAAGAGAGCTCTTGGTGCTTTGAGCATTCATCTGGCTTCAAATACTTACCTGGTTGGTCATGCTGTGACCCTGGCTGACATTATCATGACATGTAACTTGTATCCGGGATTCACTAATGTCATGACTAAGAGCTTTACTGCTGAGTTCCCTCATGTTGAGAGATACTATTGGACCATGGTTAACCAACCAAATTTCAAAAAGGTAATGGGTGAGGTAAAACAGGCAGAGAAGATCATACCTGTTGTGTCTGCGAAGAAGCCTACTCAACCTAAAGAAGCTGCTAAATCAAAGCCCAAGGAGGAGCCAAAGAAAGAAGCCAAGAAAGAACCAGCAAAGCCCAAAGCAGAAGATGTTGAGGAAGAGGAGGCACCAAAGCCCAAAGCAAAGAATCCTCTTGATCTACTGCCCCCAAGTAAGATGATACTGGATGAGTGGAAGAGGCTGTACTCCAATACCAAGACCAACTTCCGCGAAGTTGCAATCAAAGGTATAAATTCAATTTTGCTGTACCTTTTTTTTTTATACAATAATCTAGACTAATATTTTAACTTTTTTTAGGGGGATAATTTACAGAGTGCATTTTTGTTACATAGGACATCAAATCATTTTGTTCTTTTCTATCTTAACTTGTGGAATACATCTAATTCTATGCACAAGTTGACATTTTTCACTATTTCACCAAATGATTTTATGCCTCCGATATATTATATATACTGCTATGATGTACTGCTGTCTGGCTGCCTAGGAAATCCATTTGACAATTTTTTTCTAGAATGGCAGAATCAACATGACTTTTAACTTCTGTTTTTCATCTAATTTGTGTTCATCTTTAAGTTTGGACAAAAAAGTTTCTATTCTAAATGGCTTCTTGTAGAGTGGACGGTAACGAAAACTCATTTTGAAATATACAATCAAGATGAAATTTTAGTTGACTAGGCATGTGTTTTTATTCTTTTGTTCGACAATCTCGTTGCTGTAAATGTGGCAGGCACATATTTTAATATTCACACATCTAATGAAGTTATATTCTTTGCAGGTTTCTGGGATATGTATGATCCTGAGGGATACTCTCTTTGGTTCTGTGATTACAAGTACAATGATGAGAACATGGTCTCATTTGTCACTATGAACAAGGTTGGTGGATTTCTTCAACGGATGGATCTGGCACGCAAGTATGCCTTTGGGAAGATGTTGGTGATTGGCTCTGAGCCCCCATTCAAGGTGAAGGGGCTGTGGCTTTTCCGGGGGCAGGAAATTCCTCAATTTATAATGGAAGAGTGCTATGACATGGAGCTCTATGATTGGAGGAAGGTCGACTTAACTGATGAAGCCCAGAAAGAGAGGGTCAACCAGATGATAGAAGATCAGGAGCCCTTTGAGGGAGAGGCTCTTTTGGATGCCAAGTGCTTCAAGTGAAGATATGAAGAAAGCCCTCACAGTTACACCACGTTAGTTTTTTGTCATGTTGTCGTTGTTTCGGGTTGAGTTTATTTATGTTCTATTTCAAATAGTTGGAAAGCTAGCATTTTGAGGATTCAGGATATAATAGGATAATTTATATTTCTGTCCTCTCTTTTGAGTATGTTTTTGACCTACTATAATTTTGTGACTGTC